>CM038214.1:301458300-301832725 GCA_021442155.1 Cymbidium sinense | reverse complement strand
AACCCTAACCCCAAACCCTAAACCATAAACCCTAAACCCTAAACCCTAAACTACTAAACTAACTATAACCTAAACCCTAAACCATAAAAAGCTAAAACCTAAACCTAAACTAAATTAAACCTAAAAATAAAATAAATTAAAAAGCATAAACCAAAATAAAAAAAATAAAGTAAAACATAAAGTAAACCCCTAAACTTAAACCTAAAAAGAAAATAAAATAAAAAATAAAAACTAAACTAAAAAATATAAAACCTAAATAAAATAAAAATTAAACCTAAAATAAAAATAAAATAAGCCTAAAATAAAATAAAATAAAAACTAAATAAAAACCTAAACCTAAATAATAAACCTAAAAATAAATAAAAAAATAAAAACTAAACCCTAAACTAAAAAAAAACCTGAACCTAAAATAAAAAATAGAATAAACCTAAACCTAAACTAAAATAAACTAAATTAAAAAAAGATAAAACCTAAACCTAAACTTAAACCAAAAACTAATTAAAATAAAATAAACTAAAATAAACCTAAACCTAAACTAAAAAATAAAACCTAAAAAATAAACCTAAAATAAAACCTAAAACCTAAAATAAAATAAAAAATAAAATAAACCTAAAACTAAAAATAAAATTTAAAACCTAAACCTAAAAAATAAAATTAAAATAAAACTAAACTAAAAAATAAACCTAAACCTTAACCTAAACCTAAAAAAATAAACTAAAATAAAAAACCTAAACTAAAATAAATAAACCTAAAATAGATAAACTAAACTAAATGAAAATATAAAAAATAAACTAAAATAAATAAAAATTAAACTAAATAAACCTAAACCTACCGATTGATTTAATTTAAAAATAAATAAATAAATAAATACCCTAACCTAAACCCTAAACTTGAAACTCTAAACCTTAAACCTACAACCCTAAACCTTAAACCTTAAAACCCTAAACCCTAAACCCTAAACCCTAAACACTATCCCTAAACCCTAAACCTAAACCCTAAAAGCCCTAATCTCTAAACCCTAAACCCTAAACCACCCTAACCCTAACCCTAAACCATAAACCCTAAACCCTAAACTAACCCTAAACCTTAAGCCCTAAACCCTAAAAACACTAAACCCTAAAGCCTAAACCCAAAACCTTAAACACTAAACACTAAATGAACCTTAAACCCTAAGCTAAACCTAAATCCTAAACCCTAAACCCTAAAAACCATAAACCCTAAGCCCTAAACACTAAACCTTAAACCCTAAACCCTAAACACTAAGCCCTAACACTAAACCTTAAACCCTAAAATGCTAAACCCTAAAACCCTAAACCCTAAACCCTAAACCTTAAACCCTAAACCCTAAATCGTACACCCTAAACCATAAAAACCTAAAAACCTAAAAACCTAAACTAAAACTAAATAAGACCTAAAAATAAAACTAAAAAAACTTAAACCTAAATAAAATAAAATAAAAACTTAAGCTAAAACATAAAATTAAACCTAAAAATAAAATAAAATAAAACAAAATAAAATAATTAAAAACCTAAACTAAACTAAAAAATAAAAAAACCTAAATGAAATAAAACTAAATGTAAAATAAAATAAATAAAGTAAAATAAATTGAATAAAAATCTAACCTAAAAAAATAAACATTAAAATAAACCTAAAAATAAATAAAACATAAAACTTAAACTCTAAACTTTAAAAAAATCATAAACCTAAAAAAAAATAAAATAAAATAAATTAAATAAACCAAAACCTAAACAAAAATAAAATAAACTGAAATAAATAAAGCTAAACCTAATCATAAAATATACTAAACCTAAACCTAAAATAAATAAAATAAACTAAAAATAAACCTAAACTTAAACTAAGAAATAAAACCTAAAATAAACCTACAATAAAAAAACCTAAACCTAAAAATATTAAATAAAAACTTAAACCTAAACCTAAAAATAAAAAATAAAACATAAACCTAAAAAATAAAATAAAATAAAACTCAACAAAAAAACCTAAACCTAAACCAAAAAAAAAACTAAAATAAAAAACCTAAATTAAAATAAATAAACCTAAAATAAATAAACTAAACTAAATAAAAAAATAAACTTAAATAAAATTAAAAAAATAAAATAAATAAAAAAACTAAACTAAATAAACCTAAACCTATCAACTAATTTTAAAACCCTAAACCTAAAACGTAAAACCCTAAACCCTAAACCTAAAACCCTAAACCCTAAAAAAACCCTAAAAATAAACCTAAACCTAAACCTCAACCCTAAACCAAAACCTAAAACCTTAAACCTAAACCTAAACTGTAAACACTAAACCTTAAACCTAAAGCATAATCCCTAAACACAAAACTAACCTAAACCTAACCCTAAACCCTAAACCCTAAACTTAAACCCTAAAACCTAAACTCTAAACCCTAATCCTAAACCTTAAACCCTAAAATAATAAACCCTAAAACCCTAAACCCTAAACACTAAACCCTAAATCTAAACCCTAAAAACCTAAAAACCTAAAAACCTAAACCTAAACTAAATAAAATCTATAAATAAAATAAATAAATAAACCTAAACCTAAATAATATACACTAACAAAATAAAATAAAAACCTAAACCTAAACCTAAAAATAAAATAAAATAAGCAGAATTAAAAAAAATAAAAACCTAAATTAAACTAAAAAAATAAAATAAGCCTAAATGAAATAAAACTAAATGCAAAAAATAAAAAATAAAATAAACATAAAATAAAATAAAATAAAATAAAAACTAAATAAAAACCTAAACTTAAACCAAAATAAACCTTAGAATAAAACCTAAACCCTAAATTAAAAAAAAACTTAAACCTGAAATAAAAATAAATAAAATAAAATAAAATAAACCTAAACCTAAACTAAAATAAATCAAACCTATACATAATCCTAAAATAAACTAAACCTAAACCTTACCTAAACTAAATAAAATAAAATAAAATAAAAATAAAACTAAACCTAAACTAAAAAAATAAAACATAAAAATAAACCTAAAATAAAAAACCTAAAACCTAAACCTAAAAAATTAAAATAAAACATAAACCTAAACCTAAAAACAAAAAATAAAAATAAACCTAAACCTAAAAAAATAAAATAAAAAAACTCAACTAAAAAAATAAACCTAAACCTAAACCTAAACTAAAAATTAACTAAAATAAAACCTAAACTAAAATAAATAAACCTAAAATAAATAAACTAAACTAAATAAAAATAAAAATTAATCCTAATTAAAAAAATAAAATAAATTAAAATAAATAAAAATAAACTAAATAAACCTAAACCTATCGATTTACTTAACTTTTAAAAATAAAGCATGAACCCTAAATCCAAAACCCTAAACCCTAAACCCTAAACACTAAACCCTAAACCCTAAAACCTAAACCTACAACCCTAAACCCTAAAACCTATACCCTAAACCCTAAAAAACCCTAAACCCTAAACCCTAAACCCTTACCCTAAATCATAAACCCTAAACCCTAAACCCTAAACCTAAACCTAAAGTAACTAAATAAATAAATTAATAACCTAAACAGTTAAACCTAGTAAACTAAAACCTAAACCTAAACCCAAAGAATGGGCAAAACCTTAACTACAGGAACATCACCGCCAACTCTAGATCTAAATGGAGGAAGGTGGAAAGCAGCTATTACAATGGTGGTGGGGGATCTGGAGGTGCTAGTGGATATGGAGGTGGTGGTCGAAGCAGTTATGGAGGTGGGAGGAACGATGGAGGTTACAACTATGGTGGTGGCAGAGAGATTGAGACATAGTGGATCCCACTACTGAGAGGCCGTGGTGGTCTGGGAATTGGAGAAACCAAAGAATGGAATCCAATCAGCTAATAGTGTTTTATAAGAGACAACTTATCTAAGGTTATTTATTTTATGCATGCTCATCTTTTAAGTCACATGTCTTAGAAAACTAGTGTGTTACTTGGTTGATGAAATCGAAAAGAAGAAATTTTGAATCTGAATTTATTCTCTATTTAAAAAAATTAAAAACCTTAAATCCTAAACTAAAACCTGAACCCTAAACCTAAAACCTAAACCCTAAACCCTAAATCCTAAACCCTAAAGCCTAAATCTTAAACCCTAAACCCTAAACCATAAAACCCTAAACCTTAAACCTTAAACCCTAAAACCTAAACCTAAACCTAAACCCTAAACCCTAAACTTAACTAACCCTAAACCTTAAACCATAAAACCTAAAAATTAAAAAACCTAAACCTAAACTAAATAAAACCTAAAAATAAAATAAATAAAAAAGCCTAAACTAAAATATAATAAAAAATAAAATAAAATAAAAACATAAACTAAAACCTAAACCTAAATCTAAAAAGAAAATAAAATAAAAAATAAAAATTGAACTAAAACAAAATAAATAAAAACCTAAACAAAACTAAAAAATTAAAAAACCTAAAAAAAATAAAACTAAACCAAAAATAATAATAAAAAAACCTAAAATAAAATAAAATAAAAACTAAATAAAAACTTAAATGTAAATAATAAATCTTAAAATAAAACCTAAACCCTAAACCTAAAATAAAAATAAAATAAACCAAAACCTAAACCTAAAGTAAACTAAACCTAAACCTAAACCTAAACTAAATAAAATAAAATAAGCTAAAAATAAACCTAAACCTAAACTAAAAAAATATAACCTAAAAAAAACAAACCTAAAATAAAACTTAAAACCTAAACCTAAAAAAATAAAATAAAAACCTAAACCTAAACCTAAAAATAAAAAATAAAACTTAAATCTAAAAAATAAAATAAAAATAAAACTAAACTAGAAAATAAACTTAGACATGAACCTAAAAAATAAACTTAAATAAAAAACTTGAAAGAAAATAAATAAACCTAAAAAAATAAACTAAAGAAAACTAAATAAATAAATAAAAATAAAATAAAATAAAATAAATAAAAAATAAACTAAGTAAACCTAAACCTATGAGTTGACTTAATTTTAAAAAATAAAGAAAATAAAGAAATAAAATAAAAATAAACATATAAACCTAAACCCTAAATAAACTAAAAAACTAAACTAAACCCTAAACACAAACCTTAAAACTAAACTAACCATAAACTAAACTTAAATAAAATAAACCTTAAAACCCTAAACTAACCCTATAATCCTAAACCCTAAACCCTAAACCCTAAAAACCCTAAACCTAAACCCTAAACTTAAACCCTAAATCAAACCTTAAAACACTAAACTAAACTAAACCTAAACCCTAAACACTAAACCCAAACTAAAATAAACACTAACCTAAACTAAACTAAAACCCTAAACCCTAAACTAACCTAAACCTAAACCCTAAACCTAAAACACTAAAGTTTAAAGCCTAAACCCTAAATCTAAACCCTAATAACCTAAAAAACCTAAACCCTAAACTAAACCTAAACCCTAAACCCTAAACCCTAATCCTATCTAAACCTAAAAAACCTAAAAAACCTAAATAAATAAAATAAAATAAATAAATAAACCTAAACCTAAATAAAATAATAAAATAAAATAAAAACCAAAACTAAAACATAAACCTAAACCTAAAAATAAAATAAACTAAACTAATAGAAATAAAATAAAATAAATTAAATTAAAACCTAAACTAAACTAAAAAAATAAAATAAACTAAGAATAAAAATCATGAATAAAATAAAAACTAAACATAAAATAAAATAAAATAAACCTAAAAAATAAAATAAAATAAAACTAAATAAAACTAAACCTAAAAATAAAACATAAAATAAATAAAAATAAACCTAAATCTAAAAATAAACACTAAACCTAAAATAAAAATAAAATAAACAAAATAAAATAAACCTAAACCTAAATGAAAATAAACTAACCTAAAATAAATAAAACCTAATCCTAAACCAAAATAAACTAAACCTAAACCCTAAACTAAATAATAAAAATAAACTTAAAATAATCCTAAAGCTAAACTAAAAAATAAAACCTAAAAGTAAACCTAAAATAAAAACATAAAACCTAAACCTAAAAAATAAAATAAAAACCTAAACCTAAACCTAAAAATAAAAAAATAAAACCTTAAACTTAAAAAAAATCAATAAAAAAATAAACCTAAACCTAAAAAATAAACTAAAATAAAAAAACCTAAACTAAAATAAATAAACCTAAAATAAATATGCTAAACTACAAAAAAAGAAAAAATAAACATAAAATAAACAAAAATAAATAAAAAATAAACTAAATAAACTAAATAAAGAAAAAGAGAAATATTGAATTTGGATTTGCTCTCTATTAAAAAAGAAAAATCTAAACCCTAAATTAAAACCTAAACCCTAGACCTAAACCTTAAGCGCTAAACACTAAATGCTAAACCGTAAAACCCTAAAACCTAAACCCTAAACCCTAAAACCTAAACAACAAACCCCAAACCCTAAACCCTGAACCTTAAACCCTAAACCCTAAACTCCAAACCCTAAAACCTAAACCCTAAACCCTCAACTAACCCTAAACCCTAAAAAGCTTAAAAGCTAAACCTAAACTAAATAAAACCTAAAAATAAAATAAATAGAAAAACCTAAACCAAAATAAAATAAAATAAAAACCTAAACTAAAACCTAAACCTAAACCTAAACCTAAACTTTAAAAGAAAATGAAATAAATAATAAAAACTAAATTAAAAAAAAATAAATAAAAACCTAAACTAAACTATAAAATAAAAATCCTAAATAAAATAAAAACTAAACCTAAATAAAAATTCAAATAAACCTAAAATAAAATATAATAAAATAAAAACTAAATAAAAACCTAAACCTAAAAAATAAACCTAAAAATATATAAAAAATAAAACCTAAAATAAAAATAAAGTAAACCTAAACCTAAAAACTTAAAATAAAAACCTAAACCTAAACCTAAAAATATAAAATAAAATCTAATCCTAAAAAATTAAACAAAAATTAAACTAAACAAAAAAACTAATGTAAACCCAAACCTCAAAATAAACTAAAATAAAAAAAACTAAAATAAATAAACTAAACTAAATAAAACAAAAAATAAACCTAACAAAAATAAAATAAACTAAATAAACCTAAACAAATAAAATAAAATAGAAAAACAAAAAATAAAAAAACCCTAACCTTAAACCTTAAATCCTAAAACAAAACCTAAACACTAAACCATGAATCCTAAACTTACAATCCAAAAACCCTAAACCCTAAAATCCTAAACCCTAAACCCTAAACCATAAAACCCTAAACCCTAAACCCTAAACCCAAAACCCTAAAACCTTCAACCATAAACCCAAAAACCTAAACCCTAAATCCTAAACCCTAAAAAGCTTAAAACCTTATCCTAAACTAAATAAAACCTAAATAAAAATAAAAAAAATAAAAATAAAATAAAAACTTAAACTAAAACTTAAACCTAAACATAAACATAAACCTAAACTTAAAAATAAAATAAAATAAAAAATAAAAACTAAATAAAATAAAATAAATAAAAACCTAAAAATAAAAAACATAAATAAATTAAAAACTAAATGTAAAGTAAAAATAAAATAAACTTAAAATAAAATAAAATATAAACTAAATAAAACCTAAACCAAAAAAATAAACCTAAAATAAATAAAAATAAAACCTAAACACTAAACTAAAAAAAAATCCTAAACCAAAAAAAAGAACAAAATAAAATAAACTTAAACCTAAACTAAAAAAAACCTAAACTAAACTAAATAAACTAAACTAAACCTAAACCTAAATAAATAAAATAAACTAAAATAAACCTAAACCTAAATTAAAAAAATAAAATAAACTAAAAAAATAAAAAATAAATAAAATAAAACCTAAAACATAAACCTAAAACCCTAATCCTAAACCCAAAAAAATTAATAAACCTAAAACCTAAAAAAAATAAAATAAAAAATAAACCTAAACCTAAACCTAAAAAATAAACTAAAATAAATTAAACTAAAATAAATAAACCTAAAATAAATAAACTAAATTAAATAAAAATAAAAATTAACCTAAATAAAAATAAAAAATAAAATAAACTAAAATGAATAAAATTAAACTAAATAAATTAAATAAACCTAAACATACTAGATTACTTAATTTTAAAAAAAAACCTTAACAGTAAACCCTAAACCCTAAAACTAACCCTAAACCCTAAACCATGAACCCTAAATCTACAACCCTAAACCCTAAACCTTAAAACCTTAAACTCTAAACCCTTAACCCTAAACCCTGAAACCCTAAACCCAAACCCTAAACCCTAAACCCAAACCCTAAACCTAAACCTAAACCCTAAAATAAAACTTAAACCTAAACCCTAAACCCTAAAAATCTAAACCACAAACCCTAAACCCTAAACCCTAAATTAAACCCTAAAAGTTAAAACCTTATCCTAAACTAAATAAACCTAAATAAAAATAAAAAAATAAACCAAAATAATAAAATAAAAAATAAAATAAAACATAACTAAACTTAATAAAACATAAACCTAAACTTAAAAATAAAATAAAATAAAAAAATAAAAAAAAACTAAATCAAAATAAAATAAATAAAACCTAAACTAAACTAAAAAATTAAAACATAAATAAATAAAACTAAACCTAAAATAAAATAAAATAAACTTAAAATAAAATAAAATATAAACTAAATAAAACCTAAACTAAAAAAATAAACCTAAAATAAATAAAAATAAAACCTAAACTAAAAAAATCCTAAACCTAAAAAAGAACAAATAAAATAAACTTAAACCTAAACTAAAATACCTAAACTAAAATAAAACCTAAACCTAAACCCTAACTAAACTAAACCTAAACCTAAACCTAAACCCTAAAAATAAAATAAACTAAAAGTAAACCTAACTAAATTAAAAACCTAAAATAAATGTAAAATAAACCTAAAATATAAAAAAAACCTAATCCTAAACCCAAAAAAAAATAATAATAAACCTAAACTAAAAAATAAAATAAACTAAACCTAAACCTAAAAAATAAACTAAAATAAAAACTTAAACTAAAATAAATAAACCTAAATAAACTAAAATAAAAAAATTAACCTAAATAAAATTAAAATAAATAAACTAAAATGAATAAAATTAAACTAAAATAATAAACCCATAAGTTTAAATTAAAAAACTCTAACAAGAAACCCTAAACCTAAAACTAACCTAAACCCTAAACCATGAACCCCTAAACCCTAAACCCTAAACCTAAACCTTAAACTCTAAACCTTAACCCAAACCTAAACCTAAACCCTAAACCCTAAACCCTAACTATAAACCTTAAACCCTAAACTCAACCCCAAACCTTAAACCTAAACTTAAAACCAAAACCAAAACCTAAACTAAACTAAATAAAACCTAAAATAAATAAATAAAACCTTAACCTAAATAAATAAATAAATAAAATAAAATAAAACTTAAACTAAACCTAAAAAACTTAAACTTAAAAAAAATAATAAAAAAAAACTAAATCAAAATAAAAAAAATAAAATAAAACTAAATTATAAAATAAAACCTAAATAAAATAAAAACCTAAATCAAAAAATAAAATAAAATAAAATAAAAAAACCTAAAAAAACCTAATCCTAAAAAATAAACCTAAAAATAAAACCTAAAAATAAATAAAAAATAAAACCTAAACTAAAAAAAACCTAAATCTAAATTAAAAATAAAATAATCCTAAACCTAAAGTAAAAAAATAACACTTAAAAATAAACTTAAAATAAAAACCAAAAACCTAAACCTAAACCTAAAAATATAAAATAAAATCTAATTCTAAAAAAAATAAAAATTAAACTAAACTTAAAAAATAAACCTAAACGTAAACCCAAACCTAAAAAATAAACTAATATAAAAAACCTAAATTAAATAAATAAATTGAAAATAAAAAATAAACCTAACTAAAATAAAAGTGAAATAAACTAAAATAAATAAAATAAAATAAATAAAGTAAATAAACATAAACCTATGAGTTTACTTATAAAAAAAAATTGAAAATAAAAAATAAAAAATAACCTAAATAAACCCTAAAATTAACCCTAAACCTAAACCCTAATCATAATATATTGTTTCAATTTAAAATAAGTAATAAAATAAAATATGTAGTTTTTATTTTTAGACTAATTTTATGATTTTTCATCTTAAGCAATCCCTTGATGTGATATGCAATATAATATAATATAATATGTTATAGTATTATAATATATATACATCATAGTGTAGATCATGCATTATAGCATACTATTATGTTATTACTACTTATTGTTTAGCATATTTTAGTTTATTATAGTATGATGTAGTAGAGTTTGTACGATATAATTCATAAAAAATACGATTTATAGGCTAAGATGGTGGGATTTGGTCAAATTTAAGGTATCAGTGGAACTTCATCAGCTATGGTGTGTCATTTAATCAAAAGAATGGAATTTTGCATCCAAAATAAATGTTCATTTCAACCAAATTTTATAATTTTTTTGCTTAAAGTGATTTTTTAAGGTGTAATGTAAGATAATATATTACATGAAAGAATATTAAAATATAATGTACATAAAATATAACTTCACATATATATGAATGTCGTGGTGTGTTACTAAATGTTATTGTACATTTTAGTATGTTTTACTTTTGTTATAATACATTGGGTCAAAACTCAGAAAATGTTAATTTCAAGGTTAAGATGGAAGAATTTGGCCAAATTCATGGCACACACTAAGAAGCAACACCAAAATTATGCCATTTTGTACCATTTCTAATAGAAAATAATAATTTTACATCCAAAATGAACATTATTCATATTTTGAAAATTTTGTTATTTATTCCTTTAAGTGATTCTAATGAGGTGTAATGTTAGACAATATATATATTATAGCAAACTATAATATAACATCATATATTATAATATAATATCATGTGTTAATTCAAACTATAATATGTTTAGCATGATATTGTATAGTTAGTTTGAGCTTGCACCATCACAAACCTTAAAATGTTGATTACAATGTTAAGATGATGTAATTTGAACAAATACATTATTAGGATTTTGCTGAAGTATTAAAGGTGTGCATAAGAGAAGAAATAAGATTTGATGAGAACATGTCAAGGACATGGAGGAGATCGCTAGGGGATCACACATGCATTGACATGTCATGTGAGGGTCTATGTCAGGGCATAGAAGATGAAAATCGAGATAAGGTTTGAATTTGATTTGATTATATGATTTTGGAAAGAAGATCCATTAGGGATATGAATCCATAATCCACCGTGATTAAGATTGAATCAATTTTAATTTTTTTTGTTTTAATTGATGTGGAGGCATATCGCTAGATATGGGATCGAGTCTGGGATGGTATATGAACCCACTAGGGAAGGTTTGGGCTATCCGGGGAGATTGGAATTTGAGTTTGATTTCATAGATTTTTTGGGGATGTATTCACTGGGATAAGAGTTTTTGGATTTCTTTGATTTAGACTCTACTGGGAGTTGGTTTAATTTAGATTCCACTGGAGGAGGTTTTGAATTTGATTTGTTTGCTTGACTTATTTATGTATGATTTGGGGCTCCAGGGAGAAGGGTGTGATTTAACCATCGGGAAAATCATATTAGGTTTAATTTAACTGAAGTTAATGTATGGACCATGTATGATGGACCCACTAAGAAGGGATATCATCCTTGACCTACCTCGTTTACAAAATCCAAAGGGATAGTCTACAAGTTGATAGAGCTAGCCAACCTAAGGGGTTGCCTTTCTGTGCAATGACTATGCTAAGAAGGTGTGTAGTAGACTTACATCTTCCAAAGTGGAACGACCACTGAGATGACCTATTGGATGCATAACAAATCGAACCTGACCTAGGGCTACCGAGTGAATGCCATTGGGAACTTATGTCAACTCAAAAGTAGTCAGGATTAATTTTATCTTTTCATGTGATTTGATATGGTTTGTTTGGTTTAGTTTGATTTGAATTGAGGTCATATCCACTGGGATGAGATCAAATTTGATAGATTTAATTTATGGACCATGTTAGTGTGATGGACCCACTAAGATGGGGCTATATCATACATGTCCTATCTCGATTTATAAATCCAAAGGGATAATCATGGGTAGGTAGCCAACCTAAGGGGTTGCCTGTGCAATGTTAAGAAGAAGAAGGCATAGTAGACTTACATCTTCTAAAGTAGGAAACTACCATTGGGGTGACATGTTGGTAGCAAATCAAACCCAACTTAGGGGCTATTGAGTGAATGCCGGGACTTATATCAACTCAAGAGTGATTCCTATAGTTATTGTGACACCGCCTAAAGATAGATACCGCGGGAAAAGGTACCGGGTGTCCCTAATCCACAAGTGATATATATTTGTTTATATGTTCATGGACCCTGGTGTGCAAGGGACCAGAAGGGGCTATTGCTTAACCTATCTCAAATTTAGGACCAAGGGAGAATCTACATCCACAGATGGATTCTCCAACCACGGTTACTAGAAAGGGGAACTATCCAACTGATAGTAACATGGGTAGTATCTAAATGTAAAAGATGTGATCCAAATATAGTGCCCATGGGGAGGTGCTGGGGCATTATCAGCCTAGAAAGAAGCCTATAAGTGTATGGTGGCCAACTTAAGGAGAAAGATAGACTTACATCTACCATGATTGTGTATCCGTGTGAGAACCAACCAACCTAAGGTGTATCCATCAAAGATAGTGAGAACCAACCAACCTAAGGTGCCATTTGTGTACAATGATCAATTTGGAAAGAAAGTGTGTAGATTATAACTTTCAACTGATCATCGATACATCTAGGATAGATGCTATCTAACTAGAGCAACTACTAAGAGAGGAGCCTCGAGGAAGGAAGACCCAAACTTGAAGTAGTCGAGGGAAGGAGCCATAGGGACATCCTAAACCTCAAATATGCTTGACCAAGTCAATGTATGAAGGCTAATCCAAGAAGAAAGTAGTACTAACATCCTCTTAAATGAAGCCAACATGAGGTAGCTTATTACATAAGGCTTACCAATCTAACAAGGTGTTCAGATGTAGTGGCCAAGTAAAGAAGGAAAGTGTAGCAATTATATCTTCCAAAGCAAGAAGACCACTAGGTGAACACTAGCGGTGGTACGTCACCCCGAATAGCATGAGTGAGTGACCCTTGGGGCATTATCTCAACGAGTAGCCGAGATAAAAGATATGTGTTTATATATGTTTGTGTAGTTTATGTTTGTGTTATTGATGAAGGATAGGATACCGCGGTTCCTTACACCTACCCTAAACACACATCATGGAAGATTCACAAATAATAATACCTTCAATATGGAAGAGATTGAATTCAAAATGGAATTTTCATTGATGATAATTATTTTGAAACATAATTTATAATATTTCTTTAAGTAGAGCCCATTGATTGGAAGAATTAGGCCTCCCTTATGATTAATAAGATCCTCCTAGGCCTTCTCTCTCTATGACAAAAGGGCCTTCCCAAGTGGGTTCAAACTTGCCTCCCATCTTACATGGGCAACAACTAAAATAACCTCCTACTTCAAAAATCTCGGACCAACTTATTATGAGCTTGAATCATTTTAGCTTTGTACAACTTAAGGTTTTAGCATGCAGTGTCTCTCCCCATACCTTGAGCTCTTCTAACATTCAACTCTATTATGATCTTACTACCCACAACTATCTTAGTGATGGGAGTTGGACTCTAATGGTAGAATGGCTGCACCCATACATTAAGGAGAAAGGATAGAGAGTTGGAGTTCTATATGTGGTGCGTAGGCCCATAAGGCTTCAACTAACCGCTCATGCCATTATCCCTTATTGTCGAGTTTTTCTTTAGTATTTGGATGAGACTTTGAAGGCTTCTAAGCCATTTTGATGGTAGAAAATCTCCAATCTATGTTCTTCTCTGCAAAGTTATTGATCTCGTGCTTGAATGCTACCATTGTCAAATATAATTCATTGAGGCACTCAACCTATATAATATGGTTCCTAAAAAATTGAGCACATGCTAGCTATAACCTCTGAGTGAAAATGCCTTCACCCATTTAGAAAAGTAAGAAGTAAGATGAACTAATGACCCTTGAAAGAAGGAGGATCAATCGACCCACTATGACATACTCAACACGAATGGCCATGAGGCCAATGTAGGATGTAGAATGTGGTTGGTGTAGACCACATAGTGTATTTGACATTGGTGGCATCACCTAGCTCCATGCATCATCAATCAGTAGTATCCTAGATCTTGATCTTGGCTTTCATCTTCAAACCGATTGGTTGGCTCCACATAATCGAGCATACCTTGGTCATGATCTGGGCTTCATGCTTGTCTAAATAATGTAACTATATATGATCAAAAGACCGGGTACAAGAAACCATCCACAATAGCAAAGTGCTCTCTTCATCTGGGCTTGGGACTTTGCTTTATTTAGGTAATCCATGAATGGTTGCCTCATTCTAACTCCTCATCCTTCTTGGAAATGGAAACCTCCCCTTCAAGATAATACTTTTTGATGAGTTCAATATTAATAAGGGATAAGACTTGTCTATTTTGGACCTTTATTGATATGGACACATCCTCCAAACATGCCAACTTGTTAGCAAGCTTGGCTAAAGAATACATTATGACATTCTCTCCTCTAGGAATTTTATAAAGTTAACCTTTGGGATTTGTACCAACAACTCCATGATGTACTTATGATAGTGATGGAGCATGGACACTGTATAACTTTATAGGACCCAACGATTTGGTTGATAACTAACTAAGAATCCTCAAAGATGTTGATGTTCTAGATGCTTAGAGTAATGGATAACTCCAGACTGACAATCAAAACCTCATATTTGACTTCATTATTGGTGGATTAGGATGATGATATGAGAATCTCATCTCATCATGGTCCAAAGTTAAGAGAACTATTCCTACCCGCCTTTCTTGGAATAGTATTATGGTTCTTCTCCTCTTTGAGAGAAAGATGCACCATTAAAAGTACATCTCCAAGCGTGAATGCTAGTATCACCTAAGTTCATTATTTTTTTCATCGGGAGATCATCACTAAATGGAGAGTCGGAAGTGGGTGCCGCTAAGAAAAACATGTCCTTTCACCGCACGTAGGTAGAAGGTAATGTTAAACTACAGAGGATCATGGACCATCGTGCCAATCCGATAGTGTCATTCATGTCATGAGATACTAGTGGATTGATCCTAGAGATTAAGTTCACTTTATGAGGAATCATGTAGTGTTGTAGCTTTGGGATGCAAAGATTAAAGTTAGCAATGCTTCTCAATGGGTGGATAATTAGCCTAGGATTAGAGGTAGTAGAGTGCATTTTCCTTCCCTTCATCATTGGCTTGGGCCAACAAAGCACCAAGGGAGTCATCTAATGTAGATGTAAAGTATGACTTGCCCGAGATAGGGCTACTAGAACCAATGGTGTCATCGTAATGCTTAATGCCTTCAAGGCATGCTCACACTTGTCATCACTTGAATTTGGCATTATTTTTGATAAGTGCCGAGAATGGTGACATCTTCTTGATAGGTTGGATATAAAGTATCTTAGATATGCCAACGCCTTAGAATGATCGAGTTGAGTTAAACTTTAGGGTTGGAATTTCTAATATTGCCATGATCTTCTCGATTTCACCCATGGTGTCGACAACAAACCAAGAATTTCCTTACTCAATGCACACTTGGGGTTCATTTTGAGGTTAAATTATCTTAATATTCAAAACTACTCTCAAGTCAAAGAGATGGTCTTCCTTTTCTACTTTTAACCATGAGATCATCGACATAACACTTGACTTGATGATGAATGAGTTCATCAACATTCAAGTCATAGCCCATTGGTATGTGTAACCATCATTTTAAGAAAAAGGCATGAACTTATAGCAATTGATTCTGATCGGGGTTCTAAAAGTAGTGTTTCTTTCATCTTCAGGGGCCATCTTTATTTGGTTATATTTAGATGAGACATCCATAAAATAGAAGACTGCATGATATGAGGCAATATCCACCATCAGCTCTGAGATTAATAGTGGAAATTTGTCTTTTGGACATGCCATATTTAAATCCTTAAAATTAATGCAAATGTGAATTTGGCCATTCTATTTCTTAACTGGGATGATGCTGGCAAACTAGGTAGGGTATTCTCTTCCTGAATGAAGCCAACATCGATCAGTTTCTTAACTTTAGAAATGACCTATTATTCTATGTCTAATCGCATGCATCTAAGAGCTTAGTTGATAGGGTTAGTAGTAGGCTCTATTATTAGTTTATGGACTGCTATGTCAGGAGCCAATCCATGCATCTCTTCATAACTCCATTCAAAGGAGTCCTTAAACTCAGTCAATAGCCTAACTAAGTCATTGGTTTCATCATTCATTCAAAAAGAACTGATGTATGTTGCTTTATTTCCTGAGCTCATTGATGGTTGACTTGATCTCTTCTTCAAACTCTAGTGGTGCATCTTTGACTTCAAAATAATCTAGATCATCTGAGGTTTCTAAGCATAGCTCCTCATATGAGTTAATGTGATTTGAAAAGAACCTATCAGATTTTAAATGATTGGTGATGACTAAGCAAGAATATCATTATCAATGACCTACCATCCAAGCCTAGTCTTGGTCTTGATTGAGAGCCTTTGAATTATTCTTTCATATTCTTTCAAAGTAATTTGAATTGTGCTTTGACCAAGTATGTGGGATTAACCTTTCTTTGCTAAATTATGAACACAAGGCAAGTACCAATCAAAAGGTAATTCTATTAAATCTTTATATGAATCATCCTCAAGTTCTACATCAACTTCTGACTTGAGGATGATGCTCCTAAAGAACCTATGAGGCTTCACACCTATGGATGACTTAGGGGCTTCCTTAGCTACCAAACCCTCAACTTTTGAGAAAAGTGGGTTAGAGCTAAGGTTCCCAACCGATGCCTAACTGCTTCACATATAGACTTGGATTTTATGATTTGAATCTACTAAGAAGAGTTGTGCTAACCATATAAGACTCCTAAGTCTATATGGATAGTAGGTGTACATATGGGACATATCTTCTATCGGGTGGCCAATAATGAGGTTTTCCACCCCGGACCTCTAAACTGCCTCTTCCTCACCCACTGAGGTCATCCTACCCATATGTTAGAATGGAGTAATGAACTGGGTGGAATCTAATGTCGCTCCACTTCCTCCTCCAAGTCAATTTTCGCCCTTTTATTTTCTTTTTCATTTTATTTTCTTTTGTTTTTCTCTTTTCTATTTTTAAACTTTGGCCAAGTTCATGAGAATAGACTTGTTGATTTTGAGGGAGTAGTAAGCCACATCCTCATATATGCCAACCTCATGAACTATAATGGCTTTGAGATCTCCTTTGACACATAATAATCCCACCTCTCACAAACTTCATACAAGAGAGATGGAACTATGTTGTTCTCATGTATCCATGGTCTCCCAAACAAAGCATTGAAAGATGTATCCAAGTTTCTAATATGAAACTTGGCTTCAGTCTTCTAATCATCTATCTCCAAGGGTAACACTATGGAGCCTAAGGCTTGTTGACCTCACTTTTGGAGTGCAGATTCAATCTTCCCATCTTAGACTTGGAGTCTTCTAGACACTAAGACTTCCTAGTCATAAGACATTTCTAATAATTGGTAAACACTTAACCTAATACTAAAGACTTAGAAGGGTTAACCATAAGATTAGGTTATGCCTTGGATTAGGATAATCCACCCACCCTACAACCCAAATCCAATCCATGTTCACCATATCAAACCAAACCTCAAGTTCAATTAAAATATCAAATTTAAATCATAATCCAAACCCAAATTCCAAAACCAAATGATTGAAGCCCATGATCAAATCAAACTTGAAACCCTTCCTAACCCATATGACCTATCCCATGGACTTAGCCAATCCAAATCAATCAAAATCAATTGATTTTTTCATAATAAAATTATATCTTCAATCATATTCTTAAATATAAATCAAATCTACATTCAAATGATCAAAACTAAATCAAACTAACTCAAATTAAATCATAACCCTTCCTAAGGACCATCCCATAGACTTAGCCAAATTTTAATCCACATCAAGTCAAACTCAATTGATTTTCTCATAAATCAATCATATTTTCAATCTTTGCATATTTAAATGAAATATACATTTAAATCATCAATGGGTTAATTTAATGGGATGACTGTCTCCCATGATTTTCTTGGGATTCATTGCTCACTTAACAAGGAAAATTGACAAATTAAATCTTAACTACTCTTTAAGTTAATTAATGATTAATTAATCACATGAACAAACAAATTAGTTAATTAAGTTTATTAATCATTGTCTAGTAAGTGAACTAAGGAATAACC
Organism: Cymbidium sinense; assembly: GCA_021442155.1. Classification (NCBI taxonomy): domain Eukaryota; kingdom Viridiplantae; phylum Streptophyta; class Magnoliopsida; order Asparagales; family Orchidaceae; genus Cymbidium; species Cymbidium sinense. Next base: position 301,814,378 of record CM038214.1, on the reverse strand, counting down.
CCTTTCCTAAGTTCATGAAATTAATTAAGATTTAACTAATTAATTAAATCACTTAATCAAATTGAAATCATAATCACATCAAACCCAATTAATTAATTCATGGGGTAGATCTTTAGTGTTTAATAACCTAAAAGAGTTTAATGAAACTATGGTTAGTCCACATGTGTGGAAAACCATAAAAGTAATTAAGTCCCTTAATCTAATTAACTATTAATCATGAGCCAATTCGCCTCTTTTATTTTCTAGGATCATTGCAAGTTTATTTTCCATGCATATCATGTTGGCTCATAATTATTTAGTTAATTACTTTAAGTTGACATGTAAGGGTAATTAATTCATCTAATTAAGGGTTCAACTTAATTAATCCATAAAATCAACTTAATTACATTTTCTTAAATTAAATCAAATTACTAATGGGGAATGGGTTTAACAACTAGTTATGATTTCTCTTTTCCTCTTTAAATCAATTCAAATCCAAAACTTAATTAATAAAGAAGCTTTGGTTTGCTAATCTTATTTGATTTGATTGTTCCTAAGAACTAGTTTGGTTGAATGAATCACATGCTTATATTTGATTGTCCTCTTTTCAATCATGTTAAATTTGGTTGGTCATTTGAATTCATGCATCCATCTTTTCAAAATCAAGTAAAATAAAATGGATTTCCTTCATGTAAGCTTGCATGTGTTGATTTAATTTAATATATGTGTTGCTATTATCACTATTAAATCCAAATGATTTTTGAAATGCTTATAAATGAATAATAATATGTTGATGATGCTAGTAAATACATAAGAAATGCATGTGCTTATAGCATAAGTGTATGAATGTTGAGTTCTCTTCCTATTCATGTGTTGATCTATATAAGATTGAATGGTAATGGGTATATAGTCTAGAGATCTCCTGAACATGAGGTTTTAGCTTGCACCAAAGAGATCATTTGATTACCTCACTTCCCTTAACAAGACATACCTATTTGATTTTATTTGTATGTATTTCAACATTAGAATTTGATATTTTAATTCATATAAAATGATTCAATAAAAGAAAATATACAATCTTTGCATGGTTTATTTCCCATTTATGCATCATCCAAGAAAAGCAAGTATATCATCTGATATCCCTGAATATGAGGCTTTAGTTACCACAAGGAGGTCATTTGACTCACTTCCCTAGTTTAACAATGACACATACTTCCCTATATCTTTGTACATGTACATGGATATGTGATTAGTGAATGAAAATCAAATTGTACATTAAAATTGCATGCATTCATAATTGACTAAGTGGTTGAATTAATTAGCCATATGATTTGGAGATTACTTATGTTCATGTATACAAATTTACATATGTTTGAATACAAATGGGTATATATAATGTGACATCTGAGAATATGAGGTTTTAGCTAGCTCCAAGGAGGTCATTTGATTACCTCACTTCCCTAGTTTAACAATGACACATCCTATTTAATTTCATTCTTATGTCCATTTTATGTAATTTCCCTAAACCCTAAACCCTAAAACCATAAACTCTAAATCCTAAACCCTAAACCCTAAACCCTAAACCTACTACCCTAAACCAAAAAAACCCTAAACCCTAACCCTAAACCCTAAACCCTAAAAGCATAAACCCTAAAACCCTAAACCCTAAACCCTAAACCCTAAACCCTAACCATAAACCATAAACCCTAAACCCCAAATGCTAAACCTAAACTTAAAGTAACTAAATAAATAAAAAAAATAAACCTAAACCCTAAGAATGTGTAACCTTGAGAACATCACTGCCAACCCAGCTCCCTAGATCTAGTGGAGGTGGGGCGGAGGTGGGGATCTAGAGGTGCTAGTGGATATGGAGGTGGTGGTCAGCAAGGGTCATTATGGAGGCAGGAGCGACTGAGGTTACAACCATGGTGGTGGCAGGAGAGAACAGGGATATGATGGTGGATCCTGCTACTGAGAGGCCGATGGTCCGAGAAACTAAAGAATGATCGATCCGATCCACTACTTATGGAACATTGTCTTTATAGTAGAGACAATTCTAGTTATCTAAGGTTTTTAATTTATTCTATACACTCATCATTTTATCTATGTCGCCATGTCTTAAAAAACTTGGTGTGTTACTTTGTTGATGAAATCAAAATAAGAAATGTTGAATATGAATTTGTCTTTAAAAAAAAACCAAAAAAAACCCTAAACCCTAAACCCTAAACCTAAAACCTAAATCCTAAACCCTAAAAAAACCCAAAACCCTAAACCCAAAACCCTAAACCCTAAACCCTAAAACCCTAAACCCTAAACCTTAAACCCTAAACACCAAAACATAAACCTTAAACTAACCCTAAACTTTAAACTATAAAAAGCTAAAAACCTAAACCTAAACTAAATAAAACCTAAAAATAAAATAAATAAAAAAACTTTAACCAAAATAAAAAATTAAAAAAACATAAACTGAAACCTAAAATTAAACCTAAAAAAAATAAAATAAAAATAAAATACTAAACTAAAATAAAATAAATAAAAACCTAAACCTAAAAATAAAATCTAAAAATAAATAAAAAATAAAACCTAAACCCTAAACTAAAAAAAAAACCTAAACCTAAAATAAAATAAAAGAAACCTAAACCTAAACTAAAATAAACTAAACTAAAATAAATAAAACCTAAACCTAAACTTAAAATAAACTAAACCTAAACCCTAAACTAAATAAAATAAAATAAACTAAAAAATAAAACCTAAAAATAACCCTAAAACCTAAAATAATAAAATAAAAACCTAAACCTAAAAATAAAAATAAAACCTAAACCTAAAAAAATAAATAAAAATAAAACCAAACTAAAAAATAAACATAAAATAAATTAAGATAAAAAACCTTAACTAAAATAAATAAACCTAAAATAAATATACAAACCAAATAAAAATAAAAAATAAACATAAATAAAAAAAATAAAAAAATAAAATAAACTTAATAATAAACTAAATAAACCTAAACATAACTAATTAATTAAAAAAAAACACTAAACCCTAAACCCTAAACCCTAAACCTAAACCCTAAAACCCAAAAACTAAACTAAACATAAAAATAACCCTAACCTAAATTAAATACTAAACCTAAAACTAAACTCAAACCTAAACCTAAACCAAAACTAAACCTAATAAACCTTAAACTTAAACCTAAATCCTAAACCTTTAACTTTAAAACCTTAAACTAACCTAAACTAAACCCTAAAAATCCTAAACCCTAAAGCCTAAACCCTAAACCCTAAACCCTAAACCATAAAACCTAAACCCTAAACTAACCTTAAACTTTAAGTTAGCCTTAAACCCTAAACCCTAAACCCTAAGAACCTTAAACCCTAAATCCTAAACACTAAACCCTAAACCCTAAACCATAAACCCTAACACTAAACCCTAAACTCTAAAACCCTAAACCTAAACCCTAAACCCTAAACCCCTAAACCCTAAAACCTAAAAACATAAAACCTAAACTTAAACTAAATAAAATAAATAAATAAACCTAAATAAAATAAAAACCTAAACTAAAACATAAATGTAAACCTAAAAATAAAATAAAATAAAATAAACTAATAAAAATAAGCTAAAATAAATAGATAAAAACCTAAACCAAAGTAAAACATAAAATAAACCTACGAATAAAAAACTTAAATAAATTTAAAATAAAATAAACCTAAAATAAAATAAAATAAAAACTAAACTAAATAAAAATAAAAAGTAAACATAAATAAAAATAAAATATAAAATAAACTAAAATATAAGAAAATTAAACTAAATAAACTAAATAAACAAAAGAAGAAATGTTGAATCTGAATTTGTTCTCTATTTAAAAAAAACCAAAAACCAAAAATCCTAAACCCAAAACTAAATCCTGAACTCGAAACCCTAAACCCTGAAAACCCTAAACCAAAAACCTTTAAAACAAAACCCAAAACCCTAAAACCCTAATCCCTAAACCCTAAACCATAAAACCTAAACCCTAAACCCTAAACCCTAAACCCTAAACCCTAAACCATAAACCCGAAACCCTAAACCCTAAACCCAAACCCTAAACCCTATAAAGCTAAAAGCCTAAACCTAAACTAAATAAAACTTAAAAATAAAATAAATAAAAAATCAAACCAAAATAAAATAAAATAAAAACATAAACTAAATCCTAAACCTAAATCTAAACCTAAGCCTAAACCTAAAAAGAAAATAACATGGAAAAAATTAAACTAAAATAAAATAAATAAAAACCTAAAATAAACAAATAAATAAAAAACCTAAAAAAATAAAACTAAACCTGAAATAGAAATAAATAACCCTAAAATAAAATAAAATAAAAACTAAATGAAAACTTAAACCTAAATAATAAAACTAAAAAAAATAAAAATAAAACCTAAACCCTAAACAAAAAAAACCTAAACCTAAAATAAAAATAAAAGAAACCTAAACCTAAACTAAAATAAATAAAACCTAAACCTAAACCTAAAATAAACTAAACCTAAACCATAAACTAAATAAAATAAAATAAACTAAAAATAAACTTAAAATAAAAAATAAAACCTAAAGATAAACCTAAAATAAAAACCTAAACCTATACCTTAAAAAATAAAACAAAAACCTAAATCTAAACCTAAAACTAAATAATGAAACCAAAAACTAAACAAATAAATAAAAATAAAAATAAAATTTAAAATACACATAAACTAAATTTAAATAAAAAACCTAAACTAAAATAAATAAACAAAAATAAATAAATAAACTAAATAAAAAAAAATAAACCTAAATAAAATTAAAAATTAAAAAAAACTAAAATTAAAAAAAAAAATCTAAACTAAATAAACATAAACCCAATTTTAAAAATTATAAACCTAACTAAATTTAAATCTAACTAATTTTAAACTTAACTCCTAATTACCTAATTTAAACTAAACCTTAAACTTACCTTAAACCTAAAACCTAAACCTTAAACCTAACCTAACTAAACCTTAATTTAAACTTAAACTTAAACTCTAAACCCCTAAACTTAAACCCTAAACCCTAAACATACCCTAAACCTTAAGCCAACTCTAAACCCTAAACCCTAAACCCTGAAAACCCTAAATCCAAAAGCCTAAACGCTAAACCCTAAACATTAACATTAAACCATAAACCCTAAAACTCTAAACCCTAAAACCCTAAACCCTAAACCCTAAACCCTAAACCCTAAACCCTAAACCTTAAACCTTAAAAACCTAAAAACTTAAACCTAAACTAAATAAAACCTAAAAATAATATAAATAAAAAAACCTAAACTTAAATAAAACAAAAAATAAAATAAAATAAAAACCTAAACCTAAACCTAAAAATAAATTATAAAAAAAATAAAAATAAACTAAAGTAAAATAAATAAAAACCTACTAAACTAAAAAATAAAATAAACCTATTAATAAAAAACCTAAATAAAATAAAGTAAAATAAAATAAAAACTAAATGACATCCTAAACCTAAAAAAATAATCCTAAAAATAAATAAAAATTAAAACCTAAACCTTAAACTAAAAAAAACTTAAACCTAAAATAAAAATAAAAAACAAAGTAAAATAAACCTAAACCTATACTAAAATAGACTAAACTAAAATAAATAAAACCAAAACTTAAACCTAAAATAAACTAAATCAAAACCCTAAACTAAATAAAATAATATAAACTAAAAATAAACCTAAAGCTAAACTAAAAAAACCTAAAAGCTAAACTTAAAAAAAAATAAAATAAAAACCTAAACTTAAACCTAAAACTAAAAAAATAAACTAAAATAAAAAACCAAAAAAAAACTAAATAAACTTAAAATAAATAAAATAAAATAAATAGAAATAAAAAGCAAACATAAATAAAAATAAATAATAAAATAAACTAAAAAAATAAACAAAACTAATTAAACAAAAGAAGAAATGTTGAATTTGAATTTATTCTCTATTAAAAAAATAAAAAACCCGAAACCTTGAACTAAAACATGAATTGAAAATCCAAAACATAAATCCTAAACCCTAAACCCTGAAAACCCTGAAAACCCTAAACCCTAAACCCTAAACCTAAAACCCTAAACCCTAAAACCCTAATCCCTAAACCCAAAACCCTAAAACCTAAAACATAAACCCTAAACCATAAACCCAAAACTAAAAAACCCCTAAAACCCTAAACCCAAAACCCCAAACCCTTAAACCCTAACCCTAAAAAAGCTAAAAACTTAAACTTAAACTAAGTAAAACTTAAATTAAAAAATAAATAAAATAATCTAAATTAAAATAAAATAATAAAATAAATTAAAATGAAAACATAAACTCAAACCTAAACCTAAACCTAAACCTAAAAAAGATAATAAAATAGAAAATAAAAATAAACTAAAATAAAATAAATAAAAACCTAAACTATTCCAAAAAAATAAAAGACCTAAATAAAATAAAAACTAAACCTAAAATAAAAAGAAAATAAACCTAAAATAAAATAAAATAAAATAAAACTAAATAAAAACCTAAACCTAAAAAATAAAACCTAAAAATAAACAAAAAATAAAACCTAAACACTAAACTAAAAAGACCTAAACCTAAAATAAAAATAAAATAAGCATAAAGCTAAACTAAAATAAATAAAACCCAAACCTAAACCTAAAATAAACTAAACTTAAACCTAAGCTAAATAAGGTAAAATAAATAAAAAATAAATCTAACCCTAAACTAAAAAATAAAACCTAAAAATAAACCTAAACCTAAAAAAAAAAACATAAACCTAAATCTAAAAATAAAAAATAAAACTTAAGCATAAAAAAATAAAAATAAAACTAGACTAAAAAATAAACTTAAACCTAAATAATAAATTAAAATAAATAAACCTAAAATAAATAAACTAAATTAAATAAAATTAATAATAAACCCTAAACCCCAAACCCTACTTGAAAAGAAACCTAAACCTAAACTATTGTGAGCTTTAGGGTCTATTAGAACTAAAATAAGCTCTCCTACTTGAAAAGCTTTAGGATAGACCAACTTATTGTGAGCTTAAATCATTTTAGCTTTGTACAACTCAAGGTTTTGGCATGCACACAGGCATTTCTATTCCAAACCTTTGAGCTCTTCTAATCGCAACTTGGCATTCTGCTCTATTGTGATCTTACTACCTACTACTATCCTTAGTGATGAGAGTTGGACTTCTAATGGTAGAATGGCCGGACCCATACACTAAGGAGAAAGGAGTAAACTGAGTTGGAGTTTTATATATGGTGTGATAGGCCCACAAGGCTTCAACTAACTGCACATGCCACTATCGCTTATTATTATCGAGTGTCTTCTTTAGTATTCGGATAAGGGTTTTGTTGAAGGCTTCTGCTAAGCCATTTTACCTCAGGAAGTTGATGGTAGAATATCTTCAATCTATGCTATATCTCTAGGCAAAGTTATTGATCTCAGTGCTCTTGAATGCAGTATCATTATTAGATATAATTCATCGAGGCACTTTGAACATATATATGATATGGTTCTTAAAAAACTAGAGCACATGTTAAGGTGTGCCCTCTCTGAGTGGAATCACTTTAACCCAGTTGAAAAAGTATTCAGTAGCAGCTAAGATGAATTGGTGACCCTTGAAAGAAGGAGGATCAATCAAACCCACTATGTCGGTACCCCAGCACTCGAGTGGCCATGAGGCCAATATAAGAAGTAGAATATTGGGTGGTTGGTGTATGACCACATCATGTATTTAACATTGGTGGCATCGTTGAGCCATATCCATGCAATCTTTGATCATCAACGGCTAGTGGTATCATAGTCTCTTGATCTTGGCTTTCATGTTCAGACCAGATTGTTGGCTCCACATAATCCTGAGTATACCTTGATCATGATCTTATGGGCTTCGTGTTTGTCTAAACAATGTAACCACATATGATCAAAAGACCGCCGGTATAAGACACCATCCACAAGAGCATAGGAAAGTGCTCACTGCTTCATTTGATTGGATTGGGACTTCTTTTAAAATAGTTTGCCCTTATTTAGGTAATTCTTGAATGGTTGCCTCCAATCTAACTCATCATCCTTCTTGGAAATGGCGACCTCCCCTTTAAGAGAGTACTTTTTGATGAGTTCAGTATCAATAAGGGATAAGACTTGTCAATTTTGGACATTTATTGATATGGACTTATCCTCCAGACAGGCCAACTCTTTGGAAAGCTTGGCTAAAGCATACACTATGATATTCTCTCCTTGAAGAATCTTATGATTTATAATCTTTGGGATTTGGGTCAACAACTCTATGGTGTACTTATGGTAGTGATGGAGCTTGGGCTTTATAACCTTATAGGACTTAGTGATTTGGTTGATAACAACCTGATAATCCTTAAAGATGTTGATGTTCTGGATTCTTAGAGTAATGACTAACTCCAGATCGACAATCAGAGCCTCATATTTGGCCTCATTATTGGTGTAAGGATTGGATAGATGATATGAGAATCTCATCACATCATAATCCAAAGTTAAGAGAACTATTCCTACCCCGTCCTTTCCTAAAATAGTAAATTATGGTTATTCTCCTCTTTGAGGAGAAGCTGCACCATCAAAGTACATCTCCCAGCTATGAATGCTAGTATCTCCTAAGTTCATGATTTGTTCATTAGGGAGATCATCACTTAGCGGAGAGTTAGTAGGATGTGGGTGTGTTGCTCAGAAATCAGGTAGCACTTTTCCTCTCATTGCATGGAGGGGTACTACGAATGGTATGTCAAACTGTGAGAGGATCATGGACCATTATGCCAACCATCTGAATAGCATTGACCATGCCACTAGATACTATAGTGGATTGATCTTAGAGATTAAGTTCATCTTATGATGAAGCATGTAGTTTTATTGCATTTGGAATGGAAAGATTAAAGCTAGGCAATGCTTCTGAATGGATAGATAATTAGCCTCAACAAAGATTAGATGGTGGTTGAGGTAGTAGAGTGCATTTTCCTTCCTTTTGTAGTTAGCTTGGGCCAACAAAGCACCAAAAGAGTCGTCTAATGTAGCAGTGTAAAGTATGAGCGGCTTGCCCTAGATAGGTGCTGCTAGAACTGGTAGCATCATCAGGTAATCCTTGATATCTTCAAAGTCATGCTCACACTTATCATCGCACTTGAACTGTGCATCCTTTTTGACAAGTGCTGAGAATGGCTGACATCTTCTCAATAGGTTGGATATAAAGCAACTTAGATACGCCAACTGCTTTTGGAATGATCTGAGTTAAGTTAAACTTTTAGGGGGTGGCATTTCTAATATCGCCTTGATCTTTTTAGGATTGATTTTGTTTCTCTGGTGTCGAACAACAAACCAAAGGAATTTCCCTGAAGCTACTCTGAATGCACACTTAAGGCGGTACATTTTGAGGTTAAACTATCATAATTGTTCAAAAACTACTCTCAAGTCAAAGTGATGGTCTTCCTTTTCACTACTTCTGATAATGAGATCATCGACATAGCACTCGACTTGATGATGAATGAGTTTGTCAAAGATTCGAGTCATAGCTCGCTGGTATCTAGCACTGACATTTTTAAGTCTGAAAGGCATGACCTTATAGCAATAGATTTCGAATGGATTTCTATAAGCATAGTTTCTTCCATCTTTAGGGGCCATCTTTATTTGGTTATATCCAGATGAGCCATCCATGAAAGAGAAGACTGCATGAGATGAGGCAATGTCAACCATTAGCTCTGGAATTGGTAGTGGAAATTTGTCTTTTGGGAATTCCCTATTTAAATCCCTAAAATTGACGCATATGTGAATTTGGCTAATTTTTTTCTTAACTAGGACAACTCTGGCTAACTCGGTATGGCATTTTTCTTCTCAGATGAAGCCAACATTGATCAATTTTGGACTTGTAAATGACCTATCATTCTATGTCTAATCACATGCATCTTGCTTGATAGGGTTAGCAATAGTTCTTGCTAGTTTATAGACTACTATGTTAGGAGCCAATCCATGCATATATTCATAACTCCATGCAAAGCAGTCCTTAAACTTAGTCAATAGCCTAACTAAGTCATTAGTTTTAATTTTATTCAACAAAGAACTAATGTATGTCGGGCATGGATATTATTCAGTTTTTAAGTCGATTTCCTTGAGCTCATCGACGGTTGACTTGATCTCTTCTTCAAACTCTTATGGCACATCTTCAATTTCAAAATCATTTGGATCATCTAAAGTTTCTAAGCACAATTCCTCATATGAGTTAATGTGATTTTAAAAGAACCTATCAGATTCCAAATGATTGGTGATGACTAAACAATAATCATCATCATCAACTGGACCCTCTATACCGAATCCTTGTCTTAGTCTTAATTGAGAGCTTTTGCATTTGCTCTTCCATATTCTTTCAAAGTAGTTTGACCTATGCTTTGACCAAGTATGTGGGATTAACCCTTTCTTTGCTAAATTATGAACATATGACCAGTACAAATCAAAAGGTAATTCTATTAAATCTTTATTTGCATCACCCTCAAGTTCTACATCAACTTCTTATCTTAAGGATGATGCTCCCAAAAAGAACCTCTGAGTCTTCACACCTGTGGATGACTTAGGGGCTTCCTTAACTACTAAACCCCCAGCTTTTTAAGAGGAATTGGGGTTAGAGCTAAGGTTCCCAATTGATGCCTAACTATTTCACATATATACTAGGATACACTTATACATTGCTTTGGAGCCCGTTCATCATCGCTATCTGGCTCAAGTGTCACCTCCAAGGGAATCTACTACAGAGAAGAGCTGGCTATGTACTAATCATATAAGACTCATCCTATGAACTAGATTGTAAGTCTATATGGATAGCAGGTGTACTCCTGGTAGTTGGGACTATCTTCTATTGGGTGGCCAATAAGGAGGTTTTCACCCCTAGGATTGCCTCTAAATTGGCCTCTTCCTCTACCTGGTGGAGGTCAGGTCGTCCTACCCATATGTTCGAATGGAGTAATAAACTATGGAATCTAATGTCATGCTCCACTTCCTCCTCCAAGTCTATTTTAGCTCTCTTTTATTTTCTTTTTTATTTTCTTTTTTCTTTTTCTCTTTATTTTTCTTTTTATCTTTCATGTTTTTTATTTTTAAACTTTGTCCAAGTTCATGAGAATAGACTTGTTGATTTTTAGGGAGGTAGTAAGCCGCATCCTCATGTATGTCCACCTTGTGAACTGTTAATGGCTTGAGATCTCCTTTGATAGAGTAGATGATCCCACCTCTCACAAACTTCATACACTGATGTAGAGAGGATGGAACTATATTGTTCTCATGTATCCATGGTCTCCTAAGCAAAGCATTGAAAGATGTATCCGAGTTTATGAAACTTTGCTTCGGTCTTCCAATCATCTATCTCTAAGGGAAACACTATTGAGCCTAAGGCCTGTTGACCTCACTTTTGGAGTGCGGATTCAATCTTCCCATCTTAGACTTAAGAGACTACTAGACACTAGGACTTTCCTAATCATAAGACACTTCTAATAATTAGGTAAACACATAACCTAAGCCTGAAGACTTATAAGGGTTAACCATAGGATTAGATTATGCCTTAAGAATTTGGATAATCCACTTACCTTACAACCCAAATCCAATCCATGTTCACCTTCTCAAACTAAAGCTCATGTTCAATTCAAACATCAAATTAAAATCCAAATCTAAACCCAAATTCCAAAACCAAATGATTGAAGCCCATGATCAAATACAGACTTGAAACCCTTCCTATGCCATATGACCTATCCCATGGACTTAGCCAAATCATAATCCAAATCAATCCAAAATCAATTGATTTTCTCATAATAAATTTAAATCTTCAATCATCTTCTTAAATATAAATCAAATATACATTCAAATGATCAAAACTAAATCAAAATAAATCAAATTAAATCAAAACCCTTCCTAAGCCATATGACTCGCCCCATGGACTTAGCCAGTCCAAATCAAGCCAAACTCAATTGATTTTCTCACAAATTAATCATATTTTTAATCATCTTCAAAAAATTTAAATAAAATATGCATTTAAATCATCAAGACCCGACCAAATTTCATTCCAAAACCCAAATTCAATTGATTTTCTCACGAATCAAGCATACCTTCAATATTATTCACAAATATAAATGAAATCTACAATCATAAAGCTAAATCAAATTCAACCTAAGTCAAACCCAACTTAACCCTTTTGACTTGAAATGTTCAAATGAACCAAAACCCATTTTAACCCAAGCCAATTGCAATTGAATTTATATATCAATCCCAAATCCATATATAAACTCAACTAAATCAAACTCAACCCAAAATCAAGCCAACTAAACCCAATTGGTCCAATTGACCCAAAGTGGCCAATTTGACCTATTTTAGCCAAGTTCTAATCCTACCAAAATTGAATTGAACCAAGCCATCAAAACATCCCATCATGATTGTTGATAACCCTAGGTTGATCAATTGTCACAAATTGGGTGAAACCAAGTCAACTTGGTCATTTGACCAAATCAACCCCTTAACCCATACAAACCTAAACTAGCAAAATTGTAATCTATAACAAATCTCTTGAAACCAATGATTCATACCAAATCAAAATCAATATTTGAATATGACTTGATCTTCAATTGAGTCAAACCAAACCCAATTGGCCCTCTTGACCCAAGTTGTCCCAATTGACCTAAAAGACCAAATTGGGTCAAATTAAACCAAATTGATTGCAACCAATGTGGCTCAAGTTCATTGCAAATTGATTGTTGAACTTGACCAAAGCCAAGATTGGACCCAATTGAACCCAAGACCTACTTAAAAATGTCCTAAAGGCTCAAGTTGGCCTAAATAAAACCAAATCCAAATTAATTAAAAGCAAAGCCTACAATCATCTTCAATTGGTCAACTAAACCCTTACCAATACCCTACTCAAGCCAATTTGGCCAATTTGGTCAAATTGGTCAACTTAACCCATTTGACCCAAATGAATTCCAATGAGCCAAAATCAAATCTAAGCCAAACTAAACCAAACTAATTGAACCAAGACATCCCAAATGATCATATGAACTTGACCCAACCCTAGGTTTGACCTAATTTGACCAATTTGTCAACTTGACCCAACCTAATCGAATTTGACCTAAATGAGTCAAATTGAGCAAAAGCTAACCAAATCAACTCTAATTAACTTGAAATTTGGGCTAACCCACTTTTGGCTCATTTGAAATCTGCACAAATCAAATCTAATGCCAAATGATCATTCTACCCTTGGGTCAAGGGCATCGCATGAGACAAATCACCCATGTAAGTGGTCATTTTCATTCCCCCACTTGGTAGTCTCAATGGTCCACCTAAGCACTTAGACACTACCCAACCTAAAGGTGGTGGTTGGTCATGACCCATGGGAGTTAAAATCAGCTCACCCCCATTAGAGAATTTAAAACCCATAGGACACCCATGATTCCTCCTTGCCCACCTCCTCACCTTCAACCAACCAAGTCAACCACCTCCTCCTACCACCCATGACTCGAGATGGTGCCACTAGAAGCCAAACCCCATCCCACCATCCATCAAGATGAAGGGGAGGTCTACACCCCCTCATTTCCACTCAAACACACACATAAATCATTCCTCAGAGCCCTAGCTACCCAAGATGAGCCTCTAGAGCCATTCCTTAAGCTCTCAAGCTCATTCCTCGATTGAAAAATTCCATTCCTACCAGTCCTGAAATAGGACACTCCCATTTCAGACCTAACTTCACCATTTCTTCATTAAACTCAAATTAACTTTGCACGCACCTTCCCTAGGCCTCGTCGAGTAAGAACGAATCATCTCCCAAGCTTCCGGAGCACTGAAGGTGGTACTTTGATCAAAGCTAAGCTCCAAATTGTCAGTTCATGGCCTTCTGAGTGAACGTCAAGGAATTGATCCAATTATCACTCAACAAGGCTTCGTTTACACTAGATGAAGTTTTCTCAATCATTCTAGCCACCGATCTTGAGCTCTTATGAGGTATGTTTCCAAAATTGATCCTTAGGAAAAAATTTGTTGGAGCTTTTTTAAGAAAACTTGCATCTTGTGTGATCTTGATAGTTGGATCCCCTTCGATCAATGTCGTGAAGGTTTGGGAGTTAATCTCGAAGCTCGTGCATCAAGTGAGAAATGGTGAACGTACTCTATTCTCCATCACTTGTGTGACTTTACATCACTTGCGTGATGTTACATCATGCACCATCCGTTTCGTGTGATCGGAACGAACAGTCATGATTAGATCTGCTAGATCGATCTGATTTAATCCTATTAAGCTGTGAGATTAATCATAGCCATTAATAAACAAGAAAGCACAACCACCGCTACCACATTGGTGCTGAGTCGAATAAGGTTTAAGTAGCCAATCCTGCGATGACATGTAAAAGTGCCCGATCACATGTAAAAGATTAGGCTTTAATTAGGCTTAATTAATCATTTTTAATTGTTGAAACTTCTAAAAATCATAAAAAATCATAGGAAATAAAAAATTACAAATAAAAGCTCATTTTAGAGGATAATTAATTAAAAATGATCTTAACTAATTTTGAATAGTAATTAAGGTTTAATTACAAAATTTATTAGCTTAATTAGTCCTTAATTACTTGAGAAATTAATCCCAAATATTGTCGATTAATTTAATGGGATGACCACTGTCATGATTTTCTTGGGATTTATTGCTTACTTAATTAGGAAAATTGACTAATTAAATCTTAACTTCTCTTTTAAGTTAATTAATGATTAATTGATCTCATGAATAGTAACAAATTAGTTAATTAAGTTTATTAATCATTGATCAACAATAAATGAACTAAGGAATAGGGTTGGGGGTTGGGACCCCTTTCCCTAAGTTCATTTCACTCTTTTTAAAATGAAATTAATTAAGATTTAACTAATTAATTAAATCACTTAATCAAATTGAAATTATAATCACATCAAACCTTAATTAAATAAATCATGGGGTAGATCTTTAGGTGTTTAATAACCTAAAGGAGTTTAATGAAATTATGGTTAGTCCACATGTGTGAGAAAACCAATAAGAGTAAATTAATTAATCAATTAACTATTAATCAGATTAAATGCATTAGGCCCCTTTTATTTCCTAGAATCATTGCAAGTTTATTTTCCATGCATATCATGTTGATTCATAATGATTTAGTTAATTACTTTAAGGTGACATAGGTAAGGGTAATTAATTCATCTAATGAAGGGTTCAACTTAATTAACCCATAAAATAAAAACCTAAAACCTAAAATTAAAATAAAATAAAAACCTAAAACCTAAACCTAAAATACTAAAATAAAAACCTAAACTTAAACCTAAAAATAAAAAAGAAAACCTAAACCTAAAAAATAAAATAAAAATAAATCTTAACTAAAAATAAACTTAAACCTAAAAATAAATCAAAATCCTTAAATAAAATAAATAAACCTAAAATAAATATGCCAAACTAAAAAAATATAAAAAATAAAACAAAATACAAATAAAGAATAAAATAAACTCAAATAAATAAAAAATAAACTAAATAAATTGTATAAACCTAAACCTACCAGTTTATTTAAAAAATACCCTAAACGCTAATCGCTAAAAATAACACTAAACCTACAACCCTAAACCTAAACCCTAAACCCTAAAACCCTAAACCCTAATCCCTAAACTATATACCCTAAACCCTAAACCCTAAACCCTAAAACCTAAACTAAAATAAATAAAAATAAAAAATAAAATAAAATTCAAATAAATAATAAATAAACTAAATAAACTTAAACTTACAAGTTTACTTAATTTAAAAAAACCCTAAACCCTAAACCTTAAAACTAACCCTAAACCCAAAACCCAAAACCCAAAACCCTAAAACTTAAAACCCTAAACCCTAAACCTTAAACCTACAACCCTAAACCCTAAACACTAAACCATAAACTAACCCTAAACCCTAAGAATGGGCAGAACCTTGATGACAGGAACATCACCGTCAACTAGGCTCAATCTAGATCTAGCAGTGGTGGCGAAGGCAAAGGTGGTAGTTTTCACAATGGTGGAGGGGATCTAGGGGTGCTGGTGGATATGGAGGTGGTGGTCGAAGCAGTGGTGGTTATTGAGGTGGGAGGAGTGAAGAAGGTTACCATCATGGTGGTGACAGAGGGAGAGATTGGGGATATGATGGTGGATCCCACTACTCGAGAGGCCGGGGTGGTTCTGATGGGAATTGGAGAAACTGAAGCTTGGCCGATCTGATCCGCTGCTTATGGAATTGTGTCTTTATAGTAGAGATGGTTCTACTTATCTAGGGTTTTTGATTTATTATATGGGTGCTTATTTTTGATCTAAGTCCTCACTTGTGTCTTAAAAAACTTGGGGTGCCACTTGGTTGATGAAATAAAAAAGAAGAATGTTGAATCCAAATTTGTTCTCTATTAAAAAAAATCTTAAACCCTAAACCCTAAACCATAAAAATCCTAAACCCTAAACACTAAATCGTAAACCCTAAACCCTAAACCATAAACCTTAAGCCCTAAACCCTAAACACTAAACACTAAAACCCTAAACCCTAAACCCTAAACACTAAAACCATAAAACCTAAACCCTAAAAGCTACAACCTTAAACCCTAAACCCTAAACCCCAAACCCTAAGCCCTAAACCCTAAACCCTAAACTAATCTTATACCCTAAATTAACCCTAAACCATAAACCATAAACTAACCCTAAACCCTAAACCTTGAATAAAGATGTCATTAAAAGTAGATCTAAAGAATGACCTAATCCTAACATAGTTCTGGTAGTTAAAGAAAATGTCTCCAAGAGGTTTCCCTTGAATATTAGAGATTTGAATACCCTAAACCCTAACCCTAAATCATATTAAAATATCATTTATTATAGTATAATGTAGCATCATATATTTGAGCATGTAATGATGTGCTTTTGGATGTGATAAGATGTTTTAAAATGTTTTAGCATATTATGGTATTGTGTCCTATAGTATATATTAATATAAACCATAAAAAATATTGAATTAATAAATTAGATGAGAAAATTTCTTAAATTTGAAGTGGGAATTAGGTTGTAGTACCAAAGGTGTTCTATGCCACTTGTAGTTTTAAAAGTAAGATTTTATGTTCAAAATAAATATTATATGTTATAGCATAATATATCATCATATATCATGATATATTGTTGTACGCATTTTAAATTCTTTTAGTATTTTACAATCATGCAGTTGAGCTTACACTAGTATTATTTATAAAAATCTTGATTTAGACTTTAAAATGGTGGAATTTGGCCAAATTCATAATAGGTAGAGCATGACATCATAATATATTATTTCAATTTAAAATATGAAAGTGATATGACTAAAATATATAGTTTTTTATTGTCTATACTAATTTTATGATTTTCTATCTTAAGCAATCCCTTGTAATATGATATGCAATATAATATAATATAATATGTTATAGTGTATTATAATACATGATGCCATAATATAGTATAACATCAAGCATTATATCATACTATTGTGTATTACTACTTGTTATTTAGCATATTTTAGTTTGTTATAGGATGATGTAGTAGAGTTTGTACTTGTATAATTCATAAAAATACTTATTTATATGCTGAGATGATGGGATTTGGCCAAATTTAAGGTAAGCTTTAAGGAACTTCATTCAGGGTGTGCTATGGTGTGTTATTTATAGGCTAAAATAAAATAAAAAAAACATTAACTAAACTAAAAAATAAAAAACTTAAATAAAATAAAAACTAAACATAAAATCAAAATACCATAAACTTAAAATAAAATAAAATAAAAACTAAATAAACACCTAAACCTAAAAAATAAAATTAAAAATAAAACCTAAAAATAAATAAAAAATAAAACCTAAACCCTAAACTAAAAAAAAATCTAAACCTAAAATAAAAATAAAATAAGCCTAATTTGAAACTAAAATAAACTAAACTAAGATAAATAAAACCTAACCCAAAACCTAAACCTAAATCTAAACCCTAAATAAAATAAAGTAAACTAAAAATAAATCTAAACATAAACTAAAAAATAAAACCTAAAAATAAACCTAAAATAAAAACCTAAAACTTGAACCTAAAAAATTAAAATAAAAACCAAAACCTAAAAAGTAAAATAAAAATAATACTAATCTAAAAAATAAACCTAAACCTAAACATAATCTTATAAGATAAACTAAAATAAAACCAAAACTAAAATAAATACACCTAAAAATAATAAACTAAACTAAATAAATATAAAAATAAACTTAAATAAATAAAATAAAATAAAGTAAAATAACCAAAACATAAACTAAAGAAACCTAAACCTACAAGTTTAATAATTTAAAAAATAAATAAATAACTAAAAAAGGAACTTTAACCTTAAACCCTAAACCCTAAAACTAACCCTAAACCCTAAACCCTACACCCTAAACCCTAAACCCTAAATCCTAAACACTAAAACCTACAACCTATAACCCTAAACCCAAAACCTGAAACCTGTAACCCTAAACCCTAAACCCTAAACCTAAACCTAAACTAAATAAAACCTAAAAATAAAATAAATAAATAAAACCTAAACCTAAATAAAATAAAATAAAAAAATAAAATAAAAACCTAAACTAAAACCTAAACCTAAACCTTAACATAAAAATAAGACAAAAAAAAATAAAAACTAAACTAAACTAAAATAAATAAAAACTTAAACAAAACTAGAACTTAAAATAAACCTCAAAATAAAAAACCTAAATAAAATAAAAACTAAACATGAAATAAAAATATAATAAACATAAAATAAAATAAAATAAAATAAAATTTAAATAAAGACCTAAACTTAAAAATAAACCTAATAATAAAACATAAAAAATAAATAGAAAATAAAACTAAAACATTAAACTAAAAAAAACCCCTAAACTTAAAATAAGCAAAATAAAATAAACCTAAATATAAACTAAAATAAATAAAACTTAAACCTAAACCTAAAATAAATTAAACCTAAATGGTAAACTAAATAAAATAAAATAAACTTAAAATAAACTTAAACCTAAACTAAAAAAATAAAACCTAAACATAAACCTAAAATAAAAACCTAAGACCTAAACCTAAAAAAATAAAGTAAAAACCTAATCCTAAACCTAAAAATAAAAAATAATACCTAAACTTAAAAAATAAAATAAAATAAAAACTAAACAAAAAAATAAGCATAAATATAACCCTTTACCTAAAAAATAAGCCAAAATGAAAAAACCTAAACTAAAATAAATAAACCTAAAATAATGAAACTAAACTAAATAAAAATAAGAAAAACCTAAATAAAAATAAAAAATTAAATAAACTAAATTAAATAAAAAATAAACTAAATAAACCTAAACCTACTAGTTTACTTAAATTAAAAAAACCCTAAACCTTAAACCCTAACCCCTAAAACCTAAACCATAAACCCTAAACCTACAACCATAAACCTACAACCCTAAACCCTAAATCCTAAAACTTAGACCGTAAACCTTAAAGAATTGTAAACCCTACACCCTAAACCTTAAATCCTAAGCTAACCCTAAACCCTAAACCCTAAACCCTAAAATCATAAATCATAAAATCTAAACTAACCCTAAACCCAAAACCCTAAACTTAAAACCCTAAACCCTCAAAACCATAAACCTTAAAGCCTATACCTGAACCCTAAACCCTAAACCCTAAACCCTAAACCCTAATCCTAAACCCTAAAAACCTAAACCCTAAAACCCTAAGCCCTAAACATTAAACCCTAAATACTAAACTCTAAACCCTAAACCTTAAACACCCTAAACCTAAACTAAATAAAATATAATAATAAAATAAATAAATAAACCTAAACCTAAATAAAATAAAATAAATAAAATAAAATAAAACCTAAACTAAAAGCTAAACCTAAACCTAAAAAGAAAATAAAATAAAAAATAAAAAAAACTAAAATAAAATAAATAAAAAGCTAAACTAAACTAAAAATAAAATAAACATATGAATAAAAAATCTAAATAAAAACCTAAACTTAAAAAATAAAACTAAAAATAACTAAAAAATAAAACCTAAACCCTCAACTAAAAAAAACCTAAAACTAAAATAAACATAAAATAAACAAAATAAAATAAACTTAAACCTAAACTAAAATAAACTAAACTAAAATAAATAAAACCTAAACCTAACCCTATACCTAAAATAAACTAAACTTAAACCTAAACCTAAACAAAATAAAATAAAATAAACTAAAAATAAAACTAAACCTAAACTAAAAAATAAAACCTAAAAATAAACCTAAATTAAAACCTAAAACCTAAACCTTAAAAAATAAAATAAAAACCTAAACTTAAACCTAAAAATAAAAAATTAAACCTAAATCTATAAAATAAAATAAAAATAAAACTAAACTAAAAAATAAACCTAAACCTAAAAAATAAAATAAAATATAAAACCTAATATAAAATAAATAAACCTAAAATAAATAAACCTAAAAAAAGAAAAAATATAAACTCAGATAAATAAAAAATAAACTAAACCTAAACCATTAATCTCAAACCTAAACCTAAACCTAAACCCTAAACCCTTAAACCCTAAACCCTAAAACTAAATCGAATCCCTAAACCTGCAACCTAAACCCTAAACCCTAAACCCTAAACCTTAAACCCTAAACCCTAAATCCTAAACCCTAAACTAACCTAAACACTAAATCCAAATCAATCTCCTCTCTCTCTCTGCGATGGTTCCTTTCATTCTTCTTGTGGTTTGGCCGCCTCGCCTTTCCCGATCAGATTTTTTTTTATTGCTCTCGCTTTCTGCTTATGTAATTTTTCCTTGATCTTACAATGGCGGAGGTGCCGCTTTCTGCGCAATCGATCTCGTCGAACTTGGAGTCATCGGCTAAGCCTTCCGATCTATAAGGTACTTTGGATCCGACTTCATCCGTTACTGTGCCTACTGTTAAGTCCTTCAAGGATGCATTATCTGGTAAGAACACTTGCTCTAATGATTCGATTAACTTAAACTCAACTTCCTTCCATGGAATGCCGGCTGTAATGTGCTCAGATCTTGATGTGGAAAAATTGGCAAAGCCCTTTGAATTTTCATTAGTTGGAAAATTTTCCTTACGCCTCCCCGACTCTTGACAATATCCGATCCTTTCATAGCCTAAAGCTTTCGAGAGTATTCACTATCGGGTTGATCGATCCTAAGCATATCCTTATTTAGCTATCGAATGATTTAGACTACTCAAGAGTCTTTGCTCATCGCTCCTACTTTGTGAACAATTGTCAAATGAGGCTCTTGAAATGGTCACCCCTTTTTGATGTCAAAGAGGAATCCCCTATTGTTCCTTCATGGCTAGCCTTTCCAAACATGAGGATACATTATGTTACCCATCAAGTCCTATTTGGGGTTGGGGCTCTCTTTGGTAGGCCCCTTCAAATTGATCAAGCCACCACCATGAGATCTCAGCCATCAATTGCACATATCTTAGTTGAGATTGATATTACCAAAAAGTACCCTAAAAAAGTTTGGATCGATTCAAAAAAATTTGGCTATAATCATAAAGTGGAATTTGAAAATTTTCTTATTTTTTGCACACACTATAAGATCCATGGTCATGATCACTCTGAATGCTTTGTGTTACACCCTAATCTTAAAAAGAATAAATTGTTGGATCCTAATCCCACTCTAGGAAATGAAAAAACCAATAAGTTCACTTATGTGCCTAAAGCTACTCAAAATGGAGCTCACCCTCCTACCCCTACTCCTTTACTATCTCTAGATTTGCCTATTGAGAAACAATCTAAGCTGGTAAAAATAATGATATTGAGGTTTGTGAGGAAACTAATGATAACTTGATTAACATTACTACTTGTAATAATTTGGCATCAAAGACAATTGACTCATATGAATCATAAATGGTGATTTGAATGGGAATCTCAAGTTGGATCAAAATCTCAAAACTAATTCTGGAATTGTTCTGAAAAATGTTGATACTTTGGTGATGGACCAAAATCTAAATAATCATCATGGAAATGAGAATGAAATTTGTGCTATTAATGGTGTCACAACCTCTCTTTCTATTACCCTACAGAGTGATATCCATGCTAATCCAATTTCTTAACCTAACTCTGATACCGAAGAAGGAGAAATCACCATTAGGAATGCTTTGATAACGCTCCTATTCAATATCACCAACCACCCCCTTTCTGATGGAGATACATTGGACATAGATAGGTCTTTTCAAACTATTATTAAAAAAATCCCTTAAAGCTAGAATGTTCACTAATAGCTCCACTAGAACCACTCGATCTTCTCTAACTTCCCGCAAATAATTGCTTCATGCTCTCTTTTTCTTCTCTTTCAATTTTTACGTTATCTCTTTTCTTTTCTTTCCACCTTATTATGATCAATTTTCTTATTTGGAATGTTCGGGGTATTGGGACTCTCACTGTCTGTAATTGAGTTACGAGCCTTTGTCGCACTCATAACATAACCTTACATGTTGTTATTGAGCCATTCATTCACTCTTCTAAGATTACCCATGTTGCTAGAACACTAGGCTTTCAAAATTTCTTTTATAATATTAGTAATAAAATTTGGTGTTTTGGAATAATTTAATCAACATTTCTATCCTTGATGATCTCCAACAATTGGTTAATGTTCAAATCTCATTGGGTGAATTTTCGCTCTTGGTTCCTTTATCTATGCATCTTGTAATAGAGTGGTAGGAATATCCTTTGGGATCAATTAAGAACTTTGCCTCCTCACAAACCTAGTTAGTTGGGGATGATTTCAACACTATCGCTTCTGGAAAGAAGGGGAGGTTGCTCTAATATCCACTCCATGGAAGATTTTTATAATATGATTCTCGATTGCAACTGATTGATATTGGTTTTTCTCGACTATATCGCATAACTCTAGACTCGCGCTTGATAGGACCCTCTTTAATTCCCTTTGATCAATCAATGGCCCCTCACTTGAGCATTTGAGAAAACTTTGTCCGACCATGCTCGCTATTGATCTCCATCAAAACTCCTTCCAGTTATATCCTCCCCACTCCTTTTAGATTCCAAAATATGTGGACCCAACATAGTGATTTCTTTAATGTTGTTTCCACTAATTGGATGGCCCCTATTCACCGTGACAAAAGGCATGATTCGCCATGGCTTAAGCTTAAAATACTAAACAAAACCTAAATTAGTGGAACAAGCACCATTTTAAAATCTTTTGCCAATCTAAAAAAATATGGAACAATTAGTTTGCTCCTTGAAGATGCCGTGTTAATTGACCCTAGTAAGCTTGATGAGTTGAACATTGCTAAAGATAACTTGATTAATTATCAGAATATGGAGGAAATCTATTGGCGATAAAAAGCCACTAGCAAACATATTATTGATGGTGACAGAAATACAAGGTATTTCCATGCTCTTTTCAAAAAAGGAAAGCCTTAAACTCCATTCAAAAAATCAAAATATTAACTTGGATCACCGAATAAAATGATATTAAAGATTCTATACAACATTTTCAAAATTTATTAAACAACAACCCTTCCTTAGAACCCTCTCCAACACTCACCGATCCCTCTATGATTAATGATGAAAACCATTTACTCACTTTGCATCCTATGGAAATCGAGATTAGTACTCTCAATAGCATGAACACCGACTGTTGCTCTATGGCTACATGACTCATTTCTT
The DNA here is from genome assembly GCA_021442155.1 of Cymbidium sinense. Taxonomy (NCBI): domain Eukaryota; kingdom Viridiplantae; phylum Streptophyta; class Magnoliopsida; order Asparagales; family Orchidaceae; genus Cymbidium; species Cymbidium sinense. The sequence goes on along the minus strand of CM038214.1, from coordinate 301,790,693 downwards.
TCAACATTATGGCTTATTAAGTCTCGACCTTATTGATGTTGATTTCTTTGATGACAACTCTTTACCTAGATACTTTTCTAGCACTTCCATTTCTCATTCCCAAACTAATAATCGATACTTGGGAGATTTTAGACCTATCATCCTTGCACCTTCTTTTAAAAACTCATTGCTAAATTAATAATAGGATAAGCTACTCCCCTAAAATTATTTCTCCTAACCAAACTAGCTTTGTCTAGAGCTATATCAATAATATCCTTCTATCCCAAGAGTTGGTTCATTGATGCTCCTATGGAAACATCCTCTTTAAACTGGACATCTCTAAAGCTTTTGATAACCTCTGTTGGGATTTCCTCTTCCAAATTTTTCATTTGTTTGGGTTTTCTTATAATTTCATCTGCCTCATCAAAAATTGTATTACCAATATTTGGTTCTCTGTTATCATGAATGGTGAGTCCCATGGTTTCTTTACTTCGAGGCATGGCTTGAGACAAGGAGACCACATTTCACCCTCTCTTTTTATTATTGTTGTTGAATATCTTTTGAGGAGCCTGAATGATCTTTTCTACAAAAAATCCTTCCATATTTTTAAAACTAAAGGTGGTGTTCTGTCTCATCTTAGTTTTTGATGACTTTATAATCTTTTGCAATGCCTCTATTCACATTAAAACTATTAAGAGCCTTCTAAATAAATTTGTCAATGAAAGTGGTCTCTTTCTCAATGAAGGAAAATGATGTTTCATTCCTTCCTCTAAAATCCCTTCTAATATGATCAACCAAATCTTGAGAATTACTAATTTCAGATCAACTTCCCATTAATTATCTTCAACTTTTAAAGGTCGAAAAGATCTCATCTTTTGATGATCTAATCAAAAATCTCAAATAAAATTTCTATTTGAGAATTCCATTTACTCTTCTGGTAGGCTCACTTTGATTAAGTGCACTCTTAACTCCATGCCTTTATATCTCCTCCAAACCATTGTACCATTTCTATCATATGTAATTGAGTACCTCATTAACAAATTTTTTAGGGCTCTAATAACTCCTCTAAAAGAATGCACTGGACCTCTTGGTTTTTGTAAGTTGCCTAGAAGGTGGCCTTGGATGTAAGCCAATCAAAGAAGCTATCACTACCTTTTCTTATAAGCTTTGGTGGAATTTTAGGAGTAACAATAGTCTTTGGGCTAATTTCATGACGCTAATATTATTAAGCACCCCTCATTTGTCCCTATAAAGGAGACTCTGTTTGGAGAAGATCAAATGGGATGCATAATTTTTAATTTTTTGGGGGATTAACACTGGCTCCTCCTTCTTTTGGCAAGATAACTGGACTGGATGTGGATCCATTGATGATTTACTTTCCACCCATTTCACTGCAGCTATTAAAGTAAAATTTTTCTGGCAGAATAATATGTGAGACAATAGTAAGCTTATTGATTATATTCCTTCTTTTCTCTTAAACAAGCTTACCACTATTCCTATCATTCCTACCAATCAAGATCAAATCCTTTTTAAGCTCTCACATAATGGTGATTTCAACTTTAAAATGTTTGGACACATTAAAGAAACTCATGATTCTTCCAATGTGTTTCTCAAACTTTGGAATAACACTATCCCTACTTCCTATTCTATTCTTACTTGGCATATTTTGAAAAATGTCATCCCTGTTGATTCCTTGTTGTGGGGTAAAGGCTTTTAATTACCTTCAAAATGCCAATGCTACTTTCACATTGAGAATGTGAACCATGTTTTTGTTAATGGGGTCATTGCTTCTAAACTTTGGATTTGGTATGATGACCTCTTTAACATTGTCATTTTCAATGGCTCCTTAACTTTATATCAACTTCTTGAAGTTTATTTTGACAACACTATTAAAGGTCACATTAAATTCATAACTACTATCACTCTTATTTGGTTCATATGGATGGACAGAAATGATGCAAAACATCGTGGGATCCCTATGAATCACATGAGAATAATTGCTAGAATTAAAAACAAAATTCAAGACATGTTCAATGCCAATCTCATTAACTACAAAAAATTCAAAGTTTGTAAATTTGTGGCAAATAAACTAAGTTTTAACTTATCGGATCAACCCTACTGTGAAAATGACAAGATTGTCTATTGGGTAAAACCTCTTGATAATACTATTAAAATTAACACTGATGGCTCTGTCTCTCATAAAGGTTCAGGCTGTGGTGGCATTTTCAAAAATATTAATGGTAAAGTCCTATGTGCTTTTGCCTACCCCCTTGCTTCTTGCTCTGTTCCATTTGTTGAGCTTATGGTAGTGTACAAAGCTCTCCAGATTTGCTTTCAAAATGGTTGGCTTAAAATTTGGATTGAGGTGGATGCCCTCCTGCTGATTGATCTTTTGACTTCCACCAAAATGAGAAACACTGAATTGTACTACCTTCTCAAGCAAACTAGAGCTCTCCTTACCCAACTTAATTTTAGAATCACTCATGTATGGTGTGAGGGTAATGCATGTCGATTACCTTGCCAACTGGGTGCTAGATTGGATGGTATAAACTTCTTTGATCAACTAACTCTTCCTAAACATTTACTTGGCTTGGTTAATCTGGACAATACTGGGCTCCCTTATCTCAAAAAGTAATCTAACCTCTGGCTTGATTTGTCTCAATTCCTATTTAACTGCATGATCACTTTCTATTCAGTATTATTATTTTCTTGGTATTTGCTGATGCTTCATCCAGATATCCCTTGGTGTTTTTCTATTGATTTCTGTGGCATGAGATGTTGGTTTAATTGCATTAATTCTAATTGGGGCCTTCCTATTTCTGCTACTTTCAATGATAAGGTGTTGATGTTCCTTTGGAATTTGCTGATGCATCATCCTTTTACTCCTTGTTGGCCATTTGCTGAGCTGTGTGACATATGCTGTTGGTTTACTTACCCCAACCTTGATTGGGGTTTTACTATCAATGATGATAAAGTGTTCACTATTTGCTGTAGGGAGATATATTATTTAATGCTTTATTTGTTGCTGCTGTACTCTTTGATCAACAGGGATAGATTTCTATCCCTTTCCTGGAATTATATTATGGGATCCTTGCCTTAATGTTTAACTATTATACCTCTGTATATCTATATATTTTAACGATATTCATCTCCTTATTATGGTTGTTGCCTCTACTATGTTTCATATCCTTATCTCCACATCCTGTAAGGAGAGCTCTTGCACTAGCCTTGCTTTTATAACTCCTTCTCTGCAAGATTGGAATTATCTCTAGACTTCCAATATTATTGATGTGGGATTAGCCGCATAATATTTTGTTTTTGGATATCAAAGATGACTTTGCTTTGAACCACTTAGTAATCTATGTTGTCTCTATGTTACTTGCTAGTGTATCTTATGTTGGAGGCAATATCTCTCCAGTTATTTTAATTGCTGCTCTTTGGGTTGGTTTGCTGTATGCTTACTTCCTCTTTCCTACCTGTAAGGAAAGGCACATCATTTTTATTATTATTATTAAGATCTCTTTGAAGGTTAACCTTATGGTTTTTTGCTGTTTGTTGCCTATTGTTCTCCTGAACTTCTTTGCTGCTTGCTTCTGGGCTACAACTGATCATCTCATTTGCTGTCCTTTCCCCTATGGCTCTGTTAAATTTGGGCACATCTCTGTGATTATCCAACTATCTAATTAGAATTTAGCATATGCTTCTGGGGTTTTGGATTGTCTTATTCAGCTCAACTCTTTTGAGGTTATTGAGTTTTGCTTTGTTGTTTGTTTTTTTTTGTTAGCAATTGGTTGCTGATCCCACTTTTGCTAGCTTTGATCATTTTCCTATCTTTCGGGACTTAACTTGTATTGTCTATTTGAAATGGGAGGTTTTATGGCCAACTTACTATTATTTTTTATCTTGATTGTTGGATTACCTGGAACATTGAATCCCTTATTTAGCAAACTATTACTAGGGTTGTCTTGCTTGTTCAGTAGGGTGTTTTGCTATTTGCTTTTGGAGTTTCTTTGCTGCTTGCTTTGGCTACCCTCATTTTGTCTATTTGCAATGGGTGGTTTTTTGGCCAACTTGCTATTTTTTATTCTCTTGGATGTTGGCTCTGCTGGCTCTTTGATTCCTTTGACTTATTTCGGGTTGTCTTCTTCCTGCTAGGTCCTTTTGAGTTTTCTATTGCTTCTGCCTCATCACCCCTTTTGAAGGTTTTTTTTCTTGGTTCTCTCAACCCTTTGTCTCTCTCTACTTTATTTTTTATTGAGTTTTTTTTTTTAACTATTCTATTTTCTCCACTGATTTTGATTTTGGGTCCTTTATCCACAGGTTATGTTGTGATTTCATCGGTCTTTGATTTTTGACAACTTTATTGTTTATCTATAAATTGGTTTACTTCTATTTTATTTTTTCCACTCTAGTCTTGCTTCCTTGTCAATCCTGCTCAGGGTCATTTTGTTGTTATTTATTTTACTATCCCTTGCGTGATTGGACTTCCTTAATGCGCTTTGCTTTAACTGAGATCGATTTAGCCGCCTAATTATCTTTACCTAGAGGGACTTTTCATCATCTTTTGAACACCTTAGTTTTCATTCTACTTATCGCTTCTAACAGTTTTATATAGTGGGAGTAATAATATTATTGCTTATTCTTGGCCTTTGATTCGGGTCCTTTATCCAAAGAGTTGTTTTTTATGGTTGTTGGCTATTTCTTGCACATTCGTTATTGGCTTTTGGGTTGTTAACATAGGATGCCTAACTTCATCTATGCTATTTTTCCCTCTTGGGTATGCTAGATTTGTGCAGATCATTGTGATTATGCTTTTGCCTCTCTTGATTTTAATCTTTGCACTGTTTAATCTCAATGGATGGATTTATGGCCAATTAGCTGGATATTACTATCATGACTGTTGGCTGAACTGGATTCTTGAGTTTAATGATAAGCAAGATGCCTCTGTTGTGTTATCTCTGATTTCCACTTATTTGAGTTGTTTTTGGTGGGGATCAGCCCCTTACCGGATTGTTCATACCTGCTGCTGTACTCCCATTTCCTATGGTTATTTGAGCTTGGGATATGTTGCTTCCCTTTATATTTGCTGCTTTTTAATTTCTAAATCATGGAAGTTGGTAAGAGCTGCATTACTTACATTCTTTTACTGTTGGATGAACTGGATTATCGAGTATGATGATAAGAAAGCTAATCCTGTGGAGTTATCTCTAACTGTCTCATATTGGAGCTGTTTGTGGTGGGGAGCTGCCCTTTACCTATTTCTTCTTATCTGTTGTTGTATTCCCATTTCTTGTGGTAATTTGGGATTGGGGTTTGTGGTTTCCCTTTATAATTGCTGCTTTCTTAATTCTGAAATAAGGAGGTTGTTAAGAGCTACATTACTTACATTCTTTAGTTATCCTTTTCTAGGAAATAACTTTGAATTGCTTATTGGACTATTTACCAAGACTGTATATTTATTATTGTCTTTTAGGCTTGGAATGGGGTTAATTCCATGCTCTTGTCTTTGCCTAGATGGTTTGCAGCAAAATTTCTACTGTTTCCCTTTGGTGACTCTTCTTCCTGGTCTCATTAATCCTTTAAATCTGGTTAAAAATCTGGATGACCTGACATTGATGGTTCTCTTTCATTTGAGTTGGGATTATCATGCCATGGAGCCTAATATGATGACATATAATTTGCATGTGATCCCTTACCCACTTTTTTTGTGCTTTTCTTCTACTCAGATAGGCTTTTCCTATGTTTGTAGGTATTATGGCTCAATGATCTTCATCAAATGGCTATACAAGTTTGTTGGCTATGATGGTCGTGATGATTTCACTCCTTTTGGTAGTAGCTCTTGTGATGTAACCCTTTTCAAGTTTGGATGCTCATATTTGCCCCAACTTGGTGACTAAGCGAGCCACCTCTATCACACCATTTTATTAATACCATTATCAAAATTCGCCACTTTTTCTCTCAGATACCTTAAGCTTTAACTTCTTTCTCTATAATCTTGTAGGTGCTTTTCCTTTTTCTCTGTTACTCCATTGTGTCATGCATTCTCACATCCTAACATTGACCCTATCCTTCATTTGCTGATATGTGTTAATCAATTTGTATCTTTTTCTTGCCTAACTCTTTTCTTTTGCTTTTGGATGTACTTAGATAGGGGATTTACTCCCTAGGCTAATTGTAGCTCTTTGAGCAGTAGTTCTGGAGTTTATTCCCTTTCAGGACCTTGTAATCCTTTTTTTGTGGCAATAAAATTCCCTCTATATGGGGTTTCCCAAAAAAAAAAAACCCGAAACCCTAAATCCTAAACCCTAAACCCTAAACCCTAAACCATAAAACCTTAAATCCTAAAACCCTAAACCCTGAACCATAAATCCTAAACCCTAAACCATAAAACCTAAAACCCGAAACCCTAATCCTAAAACCTTAAACACCAAACCCTAAACTAACCTTAAACCCTAAGATTTGTTAGAACCTTGATAGCAGGAACACCACCATCACTTAGGCTTAGTCTAGATCTGGTGGTGGAGATGAGGCAAGTATGCTAGTGGTGGTGGGGATCCGTGGTGCTAGTGGATATAGAGGGAGCATTGGTGGTGGAGGTGGGATGAGTGATGAAGGTTACAACCATGGTGGTGGGAGGGAGAGATCGGATATGATGGCGGATCCGCCACACGAGAGTAATGGGGTGGTTCTCATGAGAACTAGAGAAACAGATGAATAGTTGATCCACCGCTATGGAAATATCTTTACATAGAGACCATTCTACTTATCTAGGGTTTTAATTTTTCTTGGGTTTATTTTGATCTATGTCTCGCCAGGTGTCTTAGATAATTTGGGGTGCTACTTGGTTGATGAAATAGAAAAAGGGAAATGTTGAATATGAATTTATTCTCCACTTTAAAAAAAACCTTAAACCCAAAACTAAAACTTAAACCCTAAACCTAAAACCTAAACCCTAAACCCTAAACCATAAAACCCTAAACCCTAAATAATAAACCCTAATCCTACACCCTAAACCCTAAAAACTAAATCCTAAACCCTAAACCCCTAAACCCTAAAACCATAAACCCTAAACCCTAAAACCTACTACCCTAAACCTTAAACCCTAAACCCCATACCCTAAACCTTAAACCCTAAACCCTAAACTAAACCCTACCCCAAACCCTAAAACCTAAACCTTGAATAAAGATGTCAGGGAGTAGATCTAAAGGATGACCTACCCTAACATAGTTATGGTAGCTAATGAAAATGTCTTCAAGAGACTTTCCTTGAATATTATAGATTTGAATGACCTATGCAATATATTATAGTAGCATCATATATTTGAGCATGTAGTGATGTGTTTTTGAATGTTATAAGATGTTTTAAAATGTTTTAGTATATTATGGTATTGTGCCCTATTTTTTATTATAATATAAATCATGAAAATATTGATTTAATAAATCAGATGGTGAAATTTATTAAATATGAAGTGGGAATTAGGTTGTAGTACCAAAGGTGTGCTACACCACTTGTAGTCTAAAAGTAAGATTTTATGCTCAAAATAATTATTATATGTTGTAGCATAGTTTAGCATCATATATCATAATATATTATTCTGTGCATTTTAAATTATTTTTGTATTTTACAATCATGCAGTCGAGCCTACACTAGCATTATTTATAAAAATGTAGATTTAGACTTTAAAATAGTGGAATTTTGCCAAATTCATAATAAGTAGAGCATGGCATCATAATATATTATTTCAATTTAAAATATGTAAGATATAAAAAATATATAGTTTTTAATGTTTAGACTAATTTAATGATTTTTTATCTTAAGCAATTTGTGATGTATGCAACATAATATAATATAATATAATATAATATGCTATAGTGTATAATAATATAGGATGCCATAACATAATGTAGCATCATGCATTATAGCATACTATTATGTATTGTTATTTGTTGTTTAGCATATTTTAGTTTGTTATAGCATAATGTAGTAGAGTTTGTACTGGTATAATTCATTAAAATACTAATTTATAGGCCGAGATGATGGGATTTGGCCAAATTTAAGGTAGGATTTTGGGAACATCATTGGGGGTGTGCTATGGTGTGTCATTTAATCAAAAGAAGCATCCAAAATTAATGTTCATTTTTCAACCAAATTTTATAAGTTTTTTGCTTAAAGTGATTTATTTTAAAGTGTAATGTAGGATAATATATTATATGAAAGCATACTAAAATATAATGTACATAACAATATAACTTCATATATATATATGAATGTGGTGGTGTGTTACTAAATGTTATTCTACATTTTAGTATGTTTTACTTTTGTTATAATACATTGGGTTTAAACTCACAAAAATGTTAATTTGAAGGTTGAGATGGAATAATTTAGCCAAATTAATAGAACACACCAAGAAGCAACACCAAAAATTATGCTATTTTGTACCATTTCTATAAGAAAAATAACAATTTTACATCCAAAATGAACATTATTCATATTTTGAGAAAATTTTGTTATTTGTTACTTTTAAATTATTCTAATGATGTGTAATGTTAGACCATATATTATATTATAGCAAATTATAATATAACATCATATATTATAATATAATATAATGTGTTAATTCACACTATATTATGTTTAGCGTGATATTGTATAGTTAGTTTGAGCTTGCACCATCAAAAATCATAAAATGTTAATTAAAATGTTAAGATGATGTAATTTGAATGAATACATTGCTAGGCTTTTGGTTGAAGTATTAAAGGTGTGCATAAGAGAAGAAATAAAATTTGATGAGAATTCCATATTAAGGACATGGAGGGAGATCTGCTAGGGGATCACACATGCATTGGACAAGACATGTTAGAGGTCTATGTCGAGGGCATAGAAGAAGAAAATCTATTGGGCATAAGGTTTGAATTTGATTTGATTATATGATTTGTGGAAAGAAGATCTGTTGGGGATAACAATCTATATTCCACCGAGAATTAAGATTGAGTTGACTTTAATTTATTTATTCTAATTAATGTGGTGGCATATCTGCTAGAGATATGGGCTCGAGCCTGCTAGGGATCGGGTATATGAACCTTTCACTATGGAAGCAGGTTAAGGCTATTTGCTGGGGATTGGGATTTGAGTTTGATTTCATAGATTTATTTTGGGATGTATCCACTGGGAATAGAAGTTTGGTTGGATTTCTTTGATTTAGACTCTACTAGGGGAGTTGGTTTAATTTGGCTCCCACTGGGAGGTTGGTTTTAAATTTGATTTATTTGCTTGACTTGTTTATATATGATTTGGGGCTCCACTAGGGTGAAGGGTGTCATTTAACTCCACTAGGGAAAATCAAATTGGATTTAAATTAATCTAAGTTAATGTATGGACCCTGCCGGTGTGTGATGGACCCACTGAGAAGGGGCTATATCAGTCTTGACCTGCCTCAGGTTTATAAATAAAAAGGGATAGTCTACCGATTACGGTGTAGAGCTAGCCAACCTATGGGGTTATCTTTCAGTATGCAATGACTATGTTAGGAAGAAGGCATAGTCAACTTACATCTTCCAAAGCAAGGAACAATCGCTGGGTTGACCTATTGTATGCACAACAAATTGAACCTGGCTTAGGGCAACTATTGAGTGAATGTTGTTGGGGACTTATGTGTACTCAAAAGTAGCCAGAATTAATTTTAACTTAATTGTAAGTGATTTTATATTGTTTGTTTGGTTTAGTTTGATTTCAAATTGAAGGCATATCTGTTGGGGATGTGAGCTTGGTCAAATTTGATAAATTTAATTTATGGACCAAGTCGGTGTGTGATGTACCCACTGAGAAGGGGCTATATCAGACTTGTTCCGATCTCGCATTTATAATCCAAAGGGATTGGTCATGGGGGTAGCTAGCCAACCTAAGGGGTCACCTTTTGGTGTGCAACAGATGTGCTAGGAAGAAAGCATACTAGGTTTACATCTTCTTAAGCAAGGAACAATCGCTGGAGTGACCTGTTGGTAGCACAATAAATTGAACCCGACTTAGGGGCGACTACTAAGTGAATGTCGCTAGGGACTTATGTCAACCCAAGAGTGGTTAGTGATTCCTAAGGGAGTTTGCTGACACTGCCCTAAAGATAAGATGCCTGCTTGGAAAAAGGTACTGCTAGGGGTGTCCATCTAATCCACAAGTGAATATATATATTATTTATATGTTTGCATGGACCTTGTTGGTGTGTGAGGGACCACATTGAGAAGGGGCTATGTCAGCTTTGACCTATCTTAGATTTACTAGACCAAGAGAGAATCTGTACATCTAGAAAATGGATTCTCCAACTATAGGGGTGGTTACTAGGAAAGGGAACTGTCCAATCTCATAGTAACCAGGGTAGTGTCTAAATGGTGTCACAAAAGATCTGATCCAAATATAGTGCCCACAAAGGAGGTGCTGCTAAGGGTGTTATCCCGAGCCTTGAAAAAAAGCCTATAGCTATATGGTGGCCAACTCAAAAGAGAAAGCACCGACATCCGCCATGAGGGTGTATCCTAAGGTGCAAGAACCAACCAACCTAAGGTGTATCCATTAGCATGAGTGTAAGTGAGAACCAACCAACCCAAGGTGCTTGTGCAATGATCAATCTAAAAGAAAGCATGTAGGCTTACAACTTTATTAAATGATCATCGGGATAGTACATCATCGGCGCGACAGATGCTATCTGACCTACAGTGACTATTAGGCGGGGAGCCTAGAGAAAGGACTAAACGCAGACTTAAAGCAATCAGGAGGGAAGGAGCCACTAAGGTACTTATCCTAAACCTCAAATATACTCAACCCAATAAGTGCATAGAAGCTAATTCATGAAGAATGCATAACATACTCATGTCCTCTTAAATAAAGCCAACATAAGGTAGCTTACTAGCCATGCAGTAAGGCCTACCAAACTAACAAGGTTTTCATTGGTGTGCAGTGGCTATGTAAGGTAGGAAAACATAGTAGACTTACATCCTCCAAAGCAAGAAGACCATTGGGGTGACACTAGCAGGGAAGCATGTCAGCCCGACCTAGAGCAGCTACTAAGTAAGTTCCATTGGGGCAATTATTTGAACTCAAAGTAGCCTGAAACAAAAGATATGTATTTATTTTATATGTTTGTGTATAGTTTGTGTTTGTGTTGTGTTAATGAAGGATAGGATGCCATTCAGGTTCCTTAAACCTACACTAAACACATTATGGTAGATTCACAAACAAGAACACTTTCAACATGGAAGAGATTGAATTAAAAATTAGAATTTTCATTGATGATAATTATTTTCAAACATGATTTATAATATTTATTTAAGTAGAGCCCATTGATTGGAAGCATTGGGTGCTCTCCCTTATAATTAATAGGCTGATAAGATCCTCCTTGGTAGACTTTCTCTATTGCAAAAGGGCCATCCCAAATGGGTACAAACTTTCCTCCCATCTTATGACGGGCAACAATCGATCTCTTTAGAACTAAAATAAGCTCTCATATATGAAAAGCTCTAGGATAGACCAACTTGTTGTGAGCTTGAATCATTTTAGCTTTATACAACATGAGGTTTTGGCATGCCTATAGGTATCTCTCCTCCAAACCTTCGAGCTCTTCTAACCATAACGTATCATTCTAATCTGTTGTGATCTTGCTACCCACAACTATCCTTAGTGATGGGAGTTATACTTCTAATTGTAGAATGGCTTTAGACCCATACACTAAAGGGAAAGGAGTAGACTGAGTTGGAGTTCTATAAGTGGTACGGTAGGTCCACAAGGCTTCAACTAACTACTCATGCCACAATCACTTATTGTTGTCGAGTATCTTGTCTTCTTCAATATTTAGATGAGAGTTTTGTTGAAGGCTTCTACTAAGCTATTTTCCCTTGGGTAGTTGATGGTATAGTATCTCCAATCTATGTTATCTCTCCATGCAAAGTTCTTGATCGCCATGCTCTTGAATGCAGTACCATTATCAGATACAATTCATCAAGGCACTCCAAACTTATGTATGATATGATTTCTAAAAAACTAAAGCACATGCTGAGCTATGACCTCTATGAGCAAAATCGCCTTTGGCCATTTAGAAAAGTAGTCAGAAGTAGCTAAGATGAACCAATAACCCTTGGAAGAAGAAGGATCAAGCAATACGTAACTGAACGTTGGCCATGAGGCCAATGTAGGATGTAGAATGTTGGGTGGTTAGTGTAGGACCACACCATGAATTTGACATTGGTGGCATCACCTAGCCATATCCATTCAATCATTGATCATCAATGGCTAGTAGTATCCTACTCTCTTGATCTAGGCTTTCATCTTGGGATAAGATTGGTTGGCTCCACATAATCCTGAGTGTACCTCGATCATAATCTTACGGGCTTCATGCTTGTATAAATAATGTAACCACATATGATCAGAAGACCTTTGATACAAGACACCATCCACAAGAGTGTAGAAAAGTGCTCCCTGCTTTATCTGATTGGTTTGAGACTTTTCTTGAGATAGTTTGCCTTTATTTAGGTAATCCATGAATGGTTGCCTCTAATCTAACTCCTCATCCTTCTTGGAAATGGCAACCTCCCCTTCAAGAGAGTACTTTTGATGAGTTCAATATCAAGTGGGATAAGACTTGTCTATTTTGGACCTTTATTGATATGGACTTATCCTCCATACACAACTCCTTGGCAAGCTTGGCTAAAGCATGCTATGCTGTTCCTTGAGGAATCTTAAAAATGGTAACATCTTAGATTTGAGCCAACAACTCCATGTACTTGTGATAGTGATGGAGCTTTTATAACCTTATAAGACCTAAATTTTTGGTTGATAACTAAAATCAAGATGTTGATGTTCGATGCTTAGAGTAATGGCTAACTCCAGATCGACAACTAGAGCCTCATGTTTAGCTTCATTATTGGTGCAATGATTGGACACATGATATGAGAATCTCATAACATCGTGATCCAGAGTTAAGAGAACTTTTCCTACCCCTACCTTCCCTAGAATAGTAGATTGTGGTTCTTCTCCTCTTCGAAAGGAACCGAAACCATCAAAGTACATCTCTCAGCGGTGAATGCTAGTATCCCCTAAGTTCATGATTTGTTCATTGGGGAGATCATCACTAAGCAGAGAGTCAGCAAGAGAGTCAGCAAGAAGTGGGTGTGCTGTTAAGAAATCTACTAGTGCTTCTCCTTTCGTTGCATGGAGGGGTACGAAGGTAATGTAAAACTATAAGAGGATCATGGACCATTGTGCCAACTATCAGGATATCATTGACCATGTCATGAGATATTATAGTGGATTGATCCTAGAGATTAACTTCACCTTATAAGGAAGCATGTAGTGTTGTAGCTTTTGGGATGCAAAGATTAAAGCTAGGCAATGCTTCTCAATGGGTGGATAATTAGCATCAACAGGGATTATATGATGGTTGAGGTAGTATAGTGCATTGTCCTTCCCTTCATCATTGGCTTGGGCCAACAAAACATTGAGGGAGTCATCTAAGATAGTAAAGTATGAGGGATTTCGATATAGCTAGAATCAATGACATCATCATGTAATGCTTAATCTCTTCGAAGGCATGCTTACACTTGTCATCCCTCTTGAACTTGGCATCCTTTTTGACAAGTGCTAAGAATGGCTAACAACTTCCCAATATATTGATTATAAATCATCTTAGATACATCAACCGCCCTTGGAATAATTTGAGTTGAGTTAAACTTTTAGGGGTGGCATTTCTAATATTGCATTGATCTTCTCCTGCTCGATTTTGATTCCTTGGTGTCAGACAACAAACCCAAGGAATTTCTCAAGATACTCCAAATGCACACTGAGGGTTCATTTTGAGGTTAATTATCTTAACTATTTGAAAACTACTCAAGTCAAAGAGATGGTGTTCTTTTTCTACTTTTGACCATGAGATCATTGACATAGCAACTTGATGATGAATGAATTCATTAAAGAATCGAGTCATAGCTCACTATGTAGCAAATATTTTAAGTGAAAGGCATGACCTTATAGCAATGATTTAGATTCTAAAAGCAGTTTTCTTTCATCTTTAGGCCATCTTTATTTGGTTATATCTAAATGAGACATCCATGAAAGAGATGACTACATGAGATGAGATAATGTTCACCATCAACACTGAGATTGGTAGTGAAAATTCATCTTTTGGGCATGCCTTATTTAAATCCCTAAAATTGATGAATATGTGAATTTGACCATTCTTTTTCTTAACTAGGACATTGTTTGCTAACCAGGTAGAGTATTTTTATTCCCGGATGAAGCCTGCATTGATCAATTTCTTAACTTCATAAATGACCTATTGTTCTATGTCTAATTGCATGCATCTAGGGGATTGTTTAATAGGGTTAGAAGTAGGCTCTATTGCTAGTTTATGGAGTGCTACGTCAGGAGCTAATCCAGGCATCTCTTCATAACTCCATGCAAAGCTATCCTTAAACTCAATCAATAGCCTAACTAAGTCATTGGCTTCAATTTTTTTCAACAAAGAACTGATGTATGTCGAGTGTAGATCTTCTTCAATTCCTAAGTTGATTTTCTTGAGATCATCGATGGTTGACTTGATCTCTTTGAACTCCGGTATCTTTGACTTCAAAATCATCTAGATCATCTCAAGTTTCTAAGCATAGCTCCTCATGAGTTAATGTGATTTGAAAAGAACTTATCAAATTCCAAATGATTGGTGATGACCAAGCTAATCATCGAATTAGACCCACTATACTGAATCCTAGTCCTGATCTTGATTGAGAGATTTTGCATTTGTTCTTCAATATTCTTTCAAAGTAGTCTAGCCTGTGCTTTGACCAGGTATGTGGGACTAACCCTTTCTTTACTAAATTATGAACACAAGGCATGTTCCAATCAAAAAGTAATTATATTTGATCTTTATATGAATCATCTTCAAGTTCTACATCAACTTCTTAACTTGAGGATGATGCTCCTAAAAGAACCTCTAAGTCTTCACAACTGTGGATGACTTAAGGGCTTCTTATCTACCAAACCTTTTTTTTGATGAAAAGTGGGGTTAGAGCTGGTTCCCAATAGATGCTTAACTATTTCACATATAGACTTGGATACACTTATGCTTTGTTTTGGAGCCTGTCTTCATCGCTATCCGCTCAAGTGTCACCTCCAAGGGAATCTTAGAAGAGCTTGTGCTAAACCATAAAGACTCATCCTATGAATTAGACTTTAAGTCTATATGGATAGCCGGTGTACTCCTTGTAGCTGGGACATATCTTTTATTGGGTAGCCAATTGAGAGGTTTTCAACCCCTAGGACTGCCTTTGAATTGGCCACTTCATTTTCCTGGTGGAGGTCAGGTCATCCTACCCAAAACCTTAAACCCTAAACCCTATACTAAAACTTAAACCCTAAAACTAAAACTTAAACCCTAAACCTAAAACCTAAACCCTAAACTCTAAACCCTAAACCTTAAAAACCCTAAAACCTAAACACTAAACCCTAAACCCTAAACCCTAAACACTAAACCCTAAATCCTTAAACCCTAAACCCTAAATACTACACCCTAAAACCATAAACCCTAAACTTTAAAACCTACAACCCTAGACTATAAACCCCAAACCTTAAACTCTAAACTAACCCTAAATCTTAATCCCTAAATCTTGAATAAAGATGTCAGTAGGAGTAGATCTAAAGAATGACCTAATCCTAACACAATTATGGTAGCTAAAGAAAATATCTCCAAGAGACTTTCTCTTGACTATTAAGATTTGAATAACCTAAACCCTAACTAAATCATATATTATAATATAATATAATGTGGATCATAAATTTGAGCTTGTAGTGAAGTGTTTTGGATGTTATAAGATGTTTTGAAATGTTCTAGTATATTATGGTATTGTGCCCTATAATCTATATTATTATAAATCATAAAAATATTGATTTAATAATTAATATGATGAAATTTGTTAAATTTTAAGTGGGAATTAGGTTGTAGTACCAAAGGTGTGCTACACCGCTTGTAGTCTAAAAAAAATAAGATTTTATGTTCAAAATAAATATTATATGTTGTAGCATAGTATAACATCATATATCACAATATATTGTTCTACACATTTCAAGTTATTTTAGTATTTTACAATCATGCAATGAGCAAAATTACTACTTATAAAAATGTTGATTTACACTTTAAAATGGTGGAATTTGGTAAAATTCATAATATGTAGAGCATGACATCATAATATATTATTTTAATTTAAAATATGTAAGTAAGTAAACTAAAATATATAGTTTTATTATTTAGACTAATTTAATGATTTTAATTTTAAGCAATCCCTTATGATGTGATATGATAATATAATATATAAATATAAAGTGTATTATAATACAGATGCCATACCAAAGTGTAGCATCATGCATTATAACACTATTGTGTATTACTACTTATTGTTTAGCATATTTTAGTTTGTTATAGTATGATGTAGTAGAGTTTGTCTAATCACAAAAAACACATTTATAGGAGATGATGGGATTTGGACAAATTTAAGGTAAGCCTAAACGCCATGTGCTATGGTGTCATTTAATCAAAAGAATGGAAGTCATCCAAAATAAATGTTCATTTTTCAACCAAATTTTATAAATTTTTCTTTAAGTGATTCATTTTAAGGTGTAATGTAAGATAATATATTATATGAAAGCATACTAAAATAAAATGTACATAACACTATAACTTCACATATACATGAATGTGGTGGTGTGTTACTAAATGTTATTGTACATTTTAGTATGTTTTACTTTGTTATAATACATAACTCACAAAAATATTAATTTGAAGGTTGAGATGGAAGAATTCCAAATTCATGGCACAATTAAGAAGCAACACCAAAAATTATGCTATTTGTACCATTTCTAATAAAAAAAATAACAATTTTACATCCAAAATGAACATTATTCATGTTTTTAGAAAATTTTTTTGTTCCTAAGTGATTATAATGATGTAATGCTAGATAATATATTATATTATAGCAAATTATAACATAACATCATATATTATAATATAATATAGTGTGCTAATTCACTATAATATGTTTAATTATATAGTTAGTTTTACCTTGCACATCACAAATCATAAAATATTGATTACAATGTTAAAAGATGTAATTTGACTAATACATTATTTGGCTTTTGGTTGAAGTATTAAATGCATAAAAAGAAATAGATTTGATGAGATTCCATGTTAAGGACATGGAGGGAGATCCAAGGTATCACACATGCATACATGACATGTGATCATGTCGAGGGCATAGAAGAATAAAATCTATTGGGGATAATGTTTGAATTTGATTATATATGATTTATGGAAAGAAGATAAAAAAATATCTATAATCCACCATGGATTAAGATTAAATCAATTTTAATTTATTTGTTTTAGTTGACAGGAATATCTAGAGATATGGGCTAGTCCATTGGGATTAATATAAACCTTCCATTATGAAGTCTTATACCGAGATTGGGATTTGAGTTTGATTTCATTGATTTGTTTGGGATGTATTCATAATAAGGTTTTGATTTCTTTGGTAGACTCTAAACCTAACCTTAACCCTAATAAAAACCAAACCCTAAACCTAAAATTAAACCCTAAACTCTAAACTAACCTTGAACCATAAACCCTAAAACTTAAAAACCATAAACCCTAATGCCTAAAGACTAAACCCTAAACCCTAAATCGTAAACCCTAAACTAACCCTAAACCCTAAGCCAACCCTAAGCCCTAAATCTTAAACCCTAAACCCTAAAAATCCTAAACCCTAAAGCCTAAACACTAATCCCTAAAATGTAAACCCTAAACTAAAAAACTAAACCTAAAACACTAAAATAATACCTAAATCTAAACCCTAAAATAAAACCCTATAAAAGTGATAAAACCTAAAAATAAAATAAAAAATTACCAAA
Source organism: Cymbidium sinense (assembly GCA_021442155.1). Classification (NCBI taxonomy): domain Eukaryota; kingdom Viridiplantae; phylum Streptophyta; class Magnoliopsida; order Asparagales; family Orchidaceae; genus Cymbidium; species Cymbidium sinense. The sequence continues at coordinate 301,772,783 of CM038214.1, read as the reverse complement.
CCTAAATAAAATAAAAAATATAAAATATAATAGAAACCTAAACTAAAACCTAAACCTAAACGTATAAATAAATAAAATAAAAAAAAGCCTAAACTAATCTAAAAAATAAAATAAACCAAAGAATAAAATACCTAAATAAAATAAAAACTAAATAAAAACCTAAATATAAAAAAAAATCTTTAAAAAACCTAAAAATAAATAAAAAATAAAACCCAAACCCTAAACTAAAAATAAAAAATAAACCTAAAATAAAAAATCAAATTAGCAAAATAAAATAAACCAACACCTAAAAAAAATAAACTAAACTAAAGTAAATAAAACCTAAACCTAAACCTAAAATAATCTAAACATAAACCCTAACCCCTAAACCCTAAAAACCTAAAAACCTAAACCTAAACTACATAAAACCTAAAAATAAAATGAATAAAAAAACCTTAACAAAATTAAAATGAAAAAATAAAGTAAAATAAAAACATAAACTAAAACCTAAACCTATACTTAAAATTAATAAGAAAATAAAAATAAAAATAAAAATGAATCTGAAATAAAATAAATAAAAATCTAAACTAAACTAAATAAATAAAAAACCTAATTAAAATAAAAACTAAACCTCAAATAAAAATAAAATTAACCTAAAATAAAATAAAATAAAAACTAAATAAAAACCTAAACTAAAAAAATAAACCTAAAATTAAAACCTAAAAATAAATAAAAAATAAAACCTAAACCCAAAACTAAAAAAATATAAACCTAAAATTAAAATAAAATAAAATTAAACCTAAACTAAGATAAAGTAAAGTAAAATAAATATAACTTAAACCTAAACCTAAACTAAATATAATAAAATAAAATAAAAATAAACCTAAACTTAAACTAAAAAAGAATACCTAAAAATAAACCTAAGATAAAAACCTAAAACCTAAACCTAAAAATATAAAATAAAAACCTAAACCTAAAACCTTAACCTAAAAAAAAATAAAATAAAAACCTAAACCTAAAATTAAAAATAAGAAATAAAACCTAAACCTAAAAAATAAACTCAATTAAAAAATAAACCTAAACTTAAACCTAAACCTAAATCTAAACTTATAAAATAAACTAAAATAAAAAACCTAAATTAAAATAAAAAACTTATAATAAATAAACTTAACTAAATAAAAATAAAAAATAAACCTAAATAAAAATAAAAATAAACCTAAATAAAAATAAAAATAAAATAAAATAAAATAAATAAAAAATAAACTAAATAAAATAAATAAACCTAAACCAATGAGTTTTCCTAATTTTTTTTAAAAAAACCATAAACCCTAAATAAATAAACCTATACCCTAAACTTATAACCATAAAACCCTAAACCCTAATAAACTCTAATAACCATAAAACCCTAAAACCCTAAATAAACAAAAATAAACTTAATCAAAGTAACTAAACAAATTAAAAAATAAACCAAACCCTAAACCTAATAATAAACCCTAAGAATGGGCATAACCTTGATACTAACATCATAAATCTAGATAAAAAAATAAAAAAATTAAACTAATATAAAAATTAAGGCTAAAATGATATTATAATACATAGATAAATTGGATCCACTAAGACATTTCTAAAAAAAGAAATAAATGGAATCCATCTACCTAAAACCTAAAAAAATTCTAGTTATCTAAGGTTTTGATAACTATGCATGCTCAATCTCACACTAAAATACTTAAACTAATGAAACCTAAAAAAGAAGAAATATTGAATCTAAATTTGTTCACTATTAAAAAAAAAAAACTAAAAACCCTAAATTATTCCTAAACCCTAAATTCTAAAAAGCTAAAAACCTAAACCTAATCTAAATAAAACATAAATAAATAAATAAATAAACCTAAATAAAAAAATAAAAAAATAAAAACATAAAAACATAAACTTAAACCTAAACTTAAATATAAATAAAATAAAATAAAATAAAACTAAACTAAAATAAAATAAATAAAACCAAAACTAAACTAAAAAAAACAAAAAAACCTAAATAAATAAAAAACTAAACCTACAATAAAAATAAAACAAACCTAAAATAAAATGAAAAAAAAACTAAATAAAAACCTTAACCTAAAAATAAACCTAAAATAAAACATAAAAATAATTAAAATAAACTTAAATCTATAAAAAAAACCTAAACCTAAAAAAAAAAAATAAACCTAAACCAAAACTAAAATAAATTAAACCTAAACCTAAACCTAAAATAAATTAAACCTGAAGCTATACATAAACTAAATAAACTAAAATAAACTAAAAATAAACCTAAACCTAAGCTAAAAAATAAAACCTAGAAATTAACCTAAATAAAAAAGCTGAACTACAAAAATAAAATAAAAACTTGAACTTAAACCTAAAAAAAGTTAACCTAAAAAATAAAATAAATATAGAACTAAACTAAAAAATAAACATAAACTAAAATAAAATAAAAATAAACCAAACCTTAAAAATAAATTAAAATAAAAAAGATAATCTCAAATAAATAAACCTAAATTAAATAAACAAAACTAAATAAAATTAAAAATAAACCTAAAAAAAATAAAAAAATAAAAAGTAAACTAAAATAAATAAAAATAAACTATATAAACCTAAACCTAACTACTAAAATAAAAAATAAAACTAACCCAAAACCTAAATAAAAACCTAAACCCTAAAATAAATAAAATAAATAAACCTAAACTATAAATTAAATACTAAATAACTAAAAAACCTAAGCTCTAACCCTAAACTAAACCTAAACCCTAAAACCCTAAACTAAACCTAAAACCTAAAACCTAATAAATGAAAATACTAAATAAACTTAAAATAAACCTAATCCTAAAATAAACCTAAATAAATAAAAACCTAAACTAAATAAACCTAAACAATAAATATAAACTTAAATAAAACTAAACTAAAATAACTAAAATAAATAAACCTAAACTAAACCTAAATAAACTAAAAATAAACTAAAACCTAAACTCTATAAATAAACTAAATTAAACCTAAACAAAACCCTAAACTCTAAATAAACTAAACCTAAACCAAATCATAAAATAAACTAAATCAAAACCCATAAATATAAATTAAATGCTAAAATAAAAAAAAATAAAAAAATAAGCCCAATAAACTAAATAAACCTAAACTAAACCCTAAACTAAACCCTAAACTAAAGAAATAAACTAAACCAATAAACTAAACCTAAACTAAAATAAAATAAACTAAACCCTAAATAAACCCTAAAACCTAAACTCTAAATCTAAACCCTAAACCATAAACCTAAATCCTAAAAAAATAAACTAAAATAAATAAACTTAATCCATAAACCTAAACTAAAATAAACTAAAATAAATGTAAACCTAAATAAACATAATAAAATAAATCTAAACTAAAATAAACCTAAAATAAACCTAAAATAAATAAATTAAACTAAACCAAAATAAACTAAAATAAATAAACCCTAAACTAAACTCTAAAACCAAATAAACCTAAAATAAAATAAACTAAACCTAAACCTATAAACTCTAAGTCTAAACTAAACCTAAACCTAAACCCTAAAAAACCTCCTCCCCAAGCTCTCTCTGCAATTTTTTGAATCCCTTGGTGGCGCTCACTAAATTTTATGGCTTTGATTTGATTTTTCATTTAAAGGCTTAAATGGCATCGCCATTTGTGATGTTTTGTCATTGACCATGGTTTGGTGAGTTCTATTTTTGGGTTCCACCTCAAAATTTGGATGTTTTGTTAGGGAATCTAACATTTTGGGATTTAATGCATCTTCTACTAAATCTTTAAAGTAAGTGCTCTGGTAAGATTTCTCCGCCATTGATTTGGTTAATCTCATTTTGAGGTCTTGAGGTTTGCGCATAATGTGCTCTAATGTGGATGTTGAAAAGTTAGCAAAATTTGAATTTTCTCTTGTTGGTAAATTTTTTTGTGTCATCCAAATTTGGATAAGATCCTCTTTTTTCCATAATCTCAAGCTTACATGTGCCTTCTCAATTAGTTTTATTGACCCTCTACATATATTGATTCAACTTTCTAATGATCTAGATTATTCATGTTTTTTTGCATCTTCTTATTTCATCTTTAATTGTCAAATGCTTAAAGTGGTCACCCTTTTGACATTAAGGAGGAATCTATTGTCCTGTGGTTTTCTTCCTAATATGCATTCAAACATCATGTGCTTTACTATCAGGTTTTATTTGGTGGCCTTGTAATTTGACCGGCTCAAAGTGATCTCACCCTTCTATGGGATCCTTTTGGAATTTGACATAACTACACCTAAGGAAGTTCAAATTTGCTCTAAAAATATGGTATGAATTGGAGAACCTTCCAATTTTGTTCCCACTATAAATACAATGGTCAATAATTTAGAAATGTTTTATTCTCATCCTTAAAAAAAAAGAATTCCTAAATAAAAATGTTGTCTCTACCCATAAGCCAATTCTGACTTATGTTCAAAAATGAACTTTGGAACTTAAGGATGGTATGAAGGCTATTATTAAGGTTGATTCTTTGGATATCAGGGTTAATCTTGTTGAACATGTTTCACTTCAAAGTTTGTAGGATTCTCGATATTGAAAATGCGAAGGATGATTTACCTTTATTCCTTCTTTGAATTTGAATATTTCTAATGTGGAGAATAATAAATTCTAAGTTATTAGAAGATGATTCTATTTCTTTATTCTGCATCTATGCTAGATTTGATCGAAAATGAAGCTTTTAATGAGGATTTAAATGATGTTGAGCATCAAAATAATTTTATATGATTTTACTACTGCTTTTAAATGGTTCTAAATCATCACCATCTGTCATTTCTAATCTTGATATTCATGTTAATCCTGCTTTTCAACTAAATATGGATTTGGAAGAAGGTGAACTTTCCTCCAAACACTTGGATATTTCCTAAATCTATGACCAATGTTACTAAATCTTACTGATGACAACTCTAGGGAAAATAAAATGGTTCCAAACTTATCATGCTAAAAAGAAAAAATGTTAAAAATTTCCCTCCCAAATTGTCCAAAAACACTAGATCTACTCTCACTCCTCTCTTAATTAACCTTACTTAACCCCTTTTTTCTTTTCCTTATGTTTAATTTTCTTGTTTGAATGTTAGAGGGATCTCTCTATTCATAATTGTATCATATTAGAAATCTTTATCATTCATAATATTTCTCTTATTGTTTTGAGCCTCTTATTCATGCTAATAAAATTAACCATGTTGAATCTATCGATTTCAAATTTTTTTTCTAATGTTAGTAATAAGATTTGGTGTTTTGGAATAATTTCATTGAGGTCTATTTTTGATGACTTTCATCAAGTTGTCAATGCTCCTCTTATGGTGATTATTGTGTTTTGATATCTTTTGTTTATGCATCTTGTTATAGATCTTAGAAATCTTCTTTGGGATAATTTAAGGAATTTACCTCAACAACAAACCTTGGTTTGTTGTGGTGATTTCAACACCATTTTATTCTCTTCTAATGAAGAGTGGTTGCTCTAATATTCATTCCATGGAAGATTTCCAATATGATCCTTGATTGTAATTTGATTGATATTGGCTTTAAGGGCTCTAAATATAGTTGGCAAAACTCTACACTTTGGCAAAGGCTGGACTGGATTATTTTTAATACTCATTGGATTACTCAATGGTGTATTACTTATGTTGACCATTTAAGCAAAACCTTGTCGGATCATGCTCGTCCTTTGATTTCTATTAAAGATAATTCTAATAGACTAAAAAACCCCTCTCCTTTTAGATTTCAAAACATGTGGATTTAGCATATTGATTTTTAATGTTGTGGCTAATAATTGAAAGCTCCTTTACATCGATAATTTGATTATGGGGATGAATAGAATTTGGTTTAAACTTAAAAGACTTAAACAAAATTTGGCTGGAACAAGCATTATTTTAAAACCTTTTGCTAATATTAAAGATATGGAAAATTGGTTTGTGATCTTGAAGTCTCTATGTCCGATCCTTCTAAGATTGACTGAGGTGAAAGATAAACTTGTTAACTTCCAAAATATGGAAGAGACTTACAAAAAGTTGATAGTAAACATATTATGGATGGTGATGGAATACTGTATTTCCATGCTTTGGTTAAAAAAGAGAGGTTTAAATAATAAATTCAAAAATTAAAAATGAGAATGGAGATTGGATTATGGAGAATAATGATATTAAGGAATTTATTAATTACTTTAGAAATATGCTTAATAAGAATTGATCTTATGAAGCTATTTCTCAATCGCACTTGATTCCTTATATATTACTAATGATGATAATGATTTGCTTACCATTGTGCCTAATGAAGAAGAAATTTTCAAAGTTCTGAAAAGCATGAGCATAGATTCTGTTGCTAGCACGGAGGGTTTCACTACTGAATTTTTTCAAAAATGTTGGTTTATCATTAAAAATGATTTTATTGAGGTTGTGATTGATGCTTTTAATGGTAATCCTTTTCCTAGATATTTTTCTAGTAATTTCTATTATTCTCATACCTAAGAAAGATAATCCACTATTGGAGTGATTTTAGACCCATTAGTCTTTGCACCTTCTTCAATAAGCTAATTTCCAAAATTCTTACCAACATACTTAGTCCTTTTGTTGGAGGTAGATCCATTTCTGACAATATTTTACTTGCCCAAGAATTAATTCATGATCTTGATGTCAAGACTAGAGGTGGAAACATTCTTTTCAAATTAGATATTACAAAGCCTTTGATAACATCTCTTGGGATTTCCTTTTCCATATTTTGAATTTATTTGGATTTTTTTAAGATAAATTTATTTTTCTTATTAAAATTGTATTAATAATGCCTAGTTTTCAATTTTGCTTAATGGGGAAGCCTTGGGTTTCTTTCCCTCTTCCCATGGCTTACGATAAGGGGATCCTTTATCTCCTACTTTATTTATTATTATTGTTGAGTACTTATCTAGGAGCATCAATGATTTATTCTTAAATAATCCTTATATGTACTATAGAACTCTTGGTGGTCTTCTTATTTCCCATTTAAGTTTTGATGATTTCATTATTTTTGCAATGCTTCTATTCATCACATCGAGCATCTCAAGTCTTTTTTAAATAAATTTGGTAGAGAAAGTGACCTTTCTATCAATGATAACAAAAGTTGTTTATCAGCTCCTCTAGTATCTGCAATAATAAAATCAATCAAATCCGCATATCACTAATTTTAAACATCAACATTTACCTCTTAAGTACTTTGGGTGTTTGCTCTTTAAAGCCCAAAATGTTCCCATCTCTTTGACAGTTAATTCAAAAATTTCAAATAAAATTCATATTTGGGAATTCCATTTACTTTCCTTTGGTGGTAGGCTCACTATTCTTAAAGCACTCTCAACTCAATGCCTCTTTATTTGATTCAAATTTTTTGGGGTTCCAATAATTCTACCAAAAGAATGCATTGGACATCTTGGCATAAATGTTGTGGTCCTTTGGGAGAAGGTGTTCTTGGTTGCTTTATTCATGAAGCTATCACTACCTTCTCTCATAAGCTATGGTGGAATTTTAGAAATAATGATAGCCATTGGGCTAATTATATGATGGAAAAATATTGCCAAGGTAAACATACACTTAACTATGCTTATAAAGTTGGTGAATCTCCAGTTTGGAAAATGCTTTGCTCCATTAAATGGGTTGCTGAATCTTTAATATCTTGGGTATTTAGTCGGTTCTTCTTCTTTTGGCAAGATAAATTGTGGCTCTATTGAAACCCTTTATCTACCCACTCTACTTATCAAAGTTAATTTTTTTGCTTAATAACAATTTAAAAAGAAAAACTTGAGAATTATATCCTATTTCTTTTTGACAACTTTAGAAATATCCCCATTTCTTCTAACAAACCTGGCCAAATTCTTTTTAAGCTTTCTTATAATGGTGACTTTGTTTTAAAGTTTGAATTTTATTAGAGATAAACAAAACCCTCTAATGTTTTATTAAACTTGGAACAATATCATTCCCATTTTCTATTTGGTTTTAGCTTGGAGGATTTTGAATAAATTTATTCCTATGAGTCTTTGCCCTAGACTAAAGGGTTTACTTATCTTCAAAAGTGTGCTATTGTTGCTTTGAAAAAATCATGTTTTGTCAATGGTGCTATTACTTCTAAATTATTATTTTGGTATGATGATTTATTTAATACCAACTATTTTCAAGGTTCTCTTTCTTTATATCAACTTCTTGAAGTCTATTTTACAATGAAAGGTCATATCAAAGTTTTAATTGCCTTTATCCGGTTCATCTAGATGGATAGAAATGATATGGGTAATTACCTAGAAATATTCATGCTCTTTTAATGCCAATCCTAATAAATTTTATTTATAAATTTGTGGCTAAAATCATTTTGCTCAAGTTTGACTCTTATAAAGTGTTAGATTATCCTTGATCAAACCTAAGGACAATTTGAATTAAAGTGAATACCGATGGTTCTATTGCTTCCAATAAATAAAGTGTTGTATCCTTAAATGCCGCTCTCATTCTTTATTTGCTTGAAATTGAAAGAGTTAATAAAGTATATTTTGTTTGAAGGAATGCTTTTAAGATTTAATGTTATGTTTTCAAGTTTGTTGAAAATTTCCCACATCCTTCATGAAGGTTTGTGCTAATTACTTGGTGCCAACTTAACTGAGTTCACTTTATTTGACAACCAAACTTTGCCTAAACTATTAAGAGGTTTGGTAAATCTGGATAATACTAGATTGCCTTATCTCAGATTATAAATTCTTAGCTTGGTTTTTGGTGTTGGTTTATGATGATCTTTTGCTTTTGGTTACCCCTTGTTAAACCCTCTTTGGGTTTTGATTATCTACTTATTTTCTATCTTTGGCTTGAGCTGGGTTATGTTTTAGATCTCTTACTTCCTTTTTTGCTGCCCGGATATTATAAGTAAACTGGTTGTTTTAGTTTTTCAGCTTGGTGGCTGCTCATTGAAGGTGTTTACCATAATTTTCCTTAGCTATTTTTTTATATCATCTTTTTCTGGCTTTGTAGGCTTTGTAGGTTTTACCTCTTTCTAGGCTACTTGCTAACTTACGACTTGATCTTGTTGTGGTGCTTGTGGTGGCTTTTGTGGCTAGGTTGGTTGGGTTGGTTGGCTATTTTATTTTTCATTTCTATTATCTGACTATAGGTTTATATTTGGCTTGATTTTGGCATGGTGGAGGTTGTTTGTTGGTTGTTATTTTCTCTATTTTGTTGACTGAGGCTTGGTGGTTGGTTTTATTGATTTTGTTTTGTTTCTTTTGGTTATTGTTTTGACATCCTCCTATATTTTCCTCTCCTAGTTTTGGTTTGGGTATTTTATTGTGGTTGAAGGCTATTTTATTGTCGTTTGGGTGCGGTTTGGTTGTGCCTTTATTGCCCTATTGTTGTTTAGTCTACTAGGATTTGTACCTTTTTTTTTCTTTGGCTGGCTATTCTACTTACCTGGATTGGATTTTCTATTCCCTTGGTTGGGTATGGTGGCTGTTGTCTTCTTCTACCCTTTCCCTAGCTATCTTGGCCAATTTTGGCTTGATGAATGTTGTTGGTCTTTACACTGACTTGAGTCTTTTGTTGTTGTGGCTGGCTAGGAGGATATGTTGGCAATATAGTTTGGTAGGTTGTATTGGTTGGGTGGGTTGGTTGGAGGGGTGGCTATTTTGGCCAATTTTTCCTACTCCTTTGGTGACTGTTCTGGGAACCTACTAGTGTTCTTTCTATGACCTGTATTTTTGGTTTCCACCTACTTTGTTTTTTTCTCTCTTTACTACAGCTGACCCCCTTTTTCTTGTTTGGATGGTAACCTTTATCCCACCCCTTTTATAGAGTTGTTTTACTCTTTTTTTCTGCTTTATTGGTGGAGGATATGACTTGTGTTTTTCTTTTTTTCTTTATTTGTCTCTAGTCTCTGTTGTTACCCTATCATGATGCTTGTCCTTTGATTTTGTTATTCCTTTTGGTGGTTGTTTGGTGGTGCTCCTACCACATCCCTAAATGCTTGTTTGATTATTTGCCTTATTAGGCTTAATGTGGTTTGGTTGGTCAGGTTTGAGCTTGAGGATCGGATGACAAATTTGATGATGGGCCACACAAGAAATGGCTATGATGGCCTTGATGTTTCTCACTCTTTTTGTATATGTAATTATGTAATTGTAACCCTTCTCCTAAGTTTGATGCTTACATTTAGTGTTGTCTTGAGATGATTGTAATTAAGAGCCTTTTCTCTACATTACTCCTTTTATTTGCGCTTACTTTTTATGCTTGCTTAATTGTACTCATCCTTTCAAAAGTATGTTGCAGATTTCTTTTATAGGTTGGGAGAGTCTTGCAGGTGGATCTTGCTAGTATCTGAGGGACTAAATGAAGTTTCCTGCTGCTCACATAGATTTTCTACTATTGATTTTTGGTTTTTCTTTTTGTTCCTTCATTATTGTGGGGTTTATCTCTTAGGATTAATTATAGCTTTGAGCATTAGCTTAGAGATTTACCCCCTCTAAAGACTTTGTACTTTTTCTCCGTGGCAATAAATTTTTTTTTAATTTCTCTAAAAAAAAACTCTAAACCCTAAACCATAAACCTTTAACCCTAATCCATAAAATCAATAACCCTAAATCCTAAACCCTAAACCCTAAAAAGCTAAAAAGCAAAACCTAAACTAAATAAAACCTAAAAATAAAATAAATAAAAACACCTAAACCTAAATAAAATAAAAAAATAAAATAAAATAAAAACCTAAACTGAAACCTAAAACCTAAACCTAAAATTAAACCAATAAAATAAAATAAAATAAAAAATAAAAACTAAATTAAAATAAAATAAATAAAAACCCAACGTAAATAAAATAAAATAAACTTAAGAATAAAAAATCTAAATAAAATAAAAACTAAACGTAAAATCGAAATAAAATAAACCTAAAATAAAATAAAATAAAAACTAAAGAAAAACATAAACCTAAAAAAATAAACCTATAAATAAAACCTACAAATAAATAAAAAATAAAACCTAAACCCAAAACTAAAAAATCCTTAACCTAAAATAAAAATAAAAAAACATAAACCTAAACTAAAATTAAGATAAATAAAACCTAAACCTAAAATAAACTAAACCTAAACCTAAACTAAATAAAATAAACTAAAAATAAACCTAAACCTAAACTAAAAAAAAATCTTAAAATAAACCTAAAACCCAAAAAAAATTAAATAAAAACCAACACCTAAACCTAAAAATAATAAATAAAACTTAAACCTAATAAATAAAATAAAAATAAAACTAAACTAAAAACTAAACCTAAACCTAAAAAATAAACTAAAATAAAAACCCTAAAATAAATAAACTAAACTAAATAAAAGAAAGAATAAACCTAAATAAAAATAAAAAAAATAAAATAAACCAAATAAATTAAATAAACTGAAACGTGCTGGTTTACTTAATTTTTTTTAAAAACATAAACCCTAAATCCTAAACCCCTAAACCCTAAACCTACAACCGTAAACCCTAAACCCTAATAAACTAAATAAACTAAATAAACCTAAACCCACCAATTTACTTATTTTTCAAAAATAAAGAAATAAAAAAATAAAAAATAAAAAAACCCTAACCGTGAAACTTAAACTGTAAAACTAACCATAAACCATAAACCCTAAACCCTAAAATCATAAACTATAAACCATAAACCCTAAACCTTAAACCCTAAACCTTAAATCCTAAAATCCTAAACCCTAAACCCTAAAAACCTAAAACCTAAACCCTAAAAACCTAAAAGCCTAAACCTATTAAAAAATATAAAAATAAAACTCAACTAAAAAATAAACCTAAATCTAAACCTAAACTAAATAAACAAAACCAAATAAAACTAAAAAATTAAACCTAAATAAAAATAAAAAATAAAATAAACTAAAATAAATAAAAGATAAACTAAATGAACACTAAACCCTAAAACTAACCCTAAACACTAAACCCTAAACCCTAAACTCTAAAACCCTAAACCTATACCCTAAACTAAAACCTAAACCCTAAACCTAAAACCTAAACCATAAACGCTATACCCTAAATCCTAAACCCTAACCCTAAACTTTAAACCTTAAACCTTTAAACCTAAACCCTGAACCTACAACCTTAAACCCTAAACATTAGACCCTAAAACCCCAAACCCCAAACCTTTAACCCTAAACCCTAAACTAAAACTCCTAATCCTTCAAACACTGAGCCTAAACTCCTAAACCCTAAACCTAACCCAAACCTTAAACCTAAACTTAAACCTAAACTCCTAAACCTAAACCCTAAACCCTAAAAACCCTAAATACTAAAGCCTAAACACTAAACCCTAAACCCTAAACCTTAAACTATAAAACCTAACTCTAAACCCTAAACCCTAAACCCTAAAACCCTAAACTCTAAACCTTAAACCTTAATCTCTAAACCCTATACCCTAAACCCCAAACCCTAAAACCTAAAAACCTAAACCTAAAAAAAATAAAATAAAAACTCAACTAAAAAATAAACCTAAACCTAAAAAATAAACTAAAATAAAAAAACTAAACTAAAATAATTAAACCTAAAATAAATAAACTAAACTAAATAAAAATTAAAAATAAACATAAATAAAAATAAATAATAAATTTTAAAAGAAACTCTAAACCTAAAACCTAAACCTAAACCCTAAACCCTAAACCTAATCCCAAAAAACTAAACCAAACCCTAGCCTAAACTCTAATCCCTAAGCCCTAAAAACCATGAACCCTAAACCCTAAATCGTAAACCCTAAACCCTAAAAACCTAAAAACCTAAACCTAAAAATAAATAATAAAATAAAACTCAACTAAAAAATAAACTTAAACCTTAACATAAACCTAAAAAATAAAAAATAATAAAACCTAAACTAAAATAAATAAACCTAAAATAAATAAACAACACTAAATTAAAATAAAAAAATAAACCTAAATGAAAAGAAAAAAATTAAATAAAGTAAAATAACTAAAAAATAAACTAAGTAAACTTAATAAACCTAAACCTACCAGCTTACTTAATTTTTTTTTAAAAAAAGAAACCCTAAACCCTAAATCTTAAACCCTAAACCCTAGACCATAAACCCTAAAACTAACCCTAAACCCAAAACCCTAAACCTACAACACTAAAACCTAAACCCTAAACCCTAAACACTAAAAAACCCTAAACTCTGAATCCTATACCCTAAACCCTATACCCTAAGACCTAAACCCTAAACCTTAAACTCTAAAAGCATAAACCCTAAAACCCTAAACCATAAACCCTAAACCCTAAACTTAAACCCTAAAATGGGCGTAACATTGATGTGAACATCATAATTCAGCACGCCTAGATCTAGTGGAGGAGAAGGTGGAGGTGCTATTTGAGTGGGTGGTTTGAGATCTAGAGGTGTTGGTCGATATGGAGGTGGTGGTCAGAGCAGTGGTCGTTATGGAGGCAAGAGGAGGGATGAAGGTTACAATCGTGGTGGTGGCAGAGGGAGAGATCAGGGATATGATGGAGATCCCTCTACTCGAGAAGCCAGTGTGGGTCGGATGGGAACTGGAGAAACTGAAGAATGGCCAATCCGATCTACTACTTATGGAACTATGACTTTAAAGTAGAAACAGTTCTAGATATCTATGGTTTTTTATTTGCTCTATTCATGCTCATTTTTGACATATGTCATCACTTGTGTCTTAGAAAACTTAGTGTGTTGGTTCATGAAATGAAAAAGAAAAAATGTTGAATATAAATTTTTTCTCTATTAAAAAAAAAACCAAAAATCCTAAATCCTAAACCTAAAACCTAAACCCTAAACTCTAAACCTAAACCCTAAAAAAAAAAAATACTAACCCCTATACCTAATAAAACCCAACCTAAACCCAAAACCTAAATAAACCTACCTAATCCAAACCATGGACCTTAAACCTAAACAACTAAACTAAACTAAAATGTAAAACACTAAACCCTAAACTCAACACTAAACCTAAACCTAATCCTAAACCATAAAACCTAAAAATATAAACTAAATAAAACCTAAAAATAAAACCTAAACCTAAAATCTAAAATAAACAGCCTAACTACTTTCTTTACCAAACCTCCTAATGAGCCTACTAACCCTGAGCCAAAAAAACCCCAAAAACTTAATACCCTAAACCTCCACCAAAAAACCCTAAACTAAGCCAACTAAACCCTACCCTAAACCAAACTCCTCCCAACCTAACTCCTAAACTACCAAAGATCTTAAATGGTGACCCACTCCAAATACTCAATGGTAAATCTAAAAACCTAAACCATAAAATAAAATAAAAGTGAACTCACTAAAAATAAACCTAAACCTAAACCTAATATAAACTAAAATAAAACCTGCTAATATAAGTAAACTAAATTAAAATAAAAATAAAAAAATACCTAAATAAATAAAATAATTAAACTAAATAAAATATACTAAAGTAAATGAACTAAATCGGTTTTCTTAATTTAAAAACCAAACCCTAAATTCTAAATCATAAACCCAAAACCAACCTTAAACCTAAACTAAACTTAAACACTAAACCTAAGAAACCTAAACCCTAAAAAAAAAAACCCTAAATCCTAAACCCTAAACCCTAAACCCTAAACCCTAAACCATGGACCCTAAACCCTAAAACTAACCCTAAACCCTAAAACCTAAAGCTACAACACTAAACATGCACCAAAACCTAAACCTAAACCTAAACTAACCTAAAAACCTAAAAACTAAAAAAGCCTAAATCATAAACACGAAAACCTAAACCCTAACCGAAAACTTTAAACTCTAAAACCATAGACTCAAAAATCCTAAACCATAAACCCTAAACCTTAAACCTGAACCCTAAGAATGGATAGAACCTTGATGGAAGTAACATCACCATCAACTAGGCACAGTCTAGATCTGGTGATGGAGGAGATGGCGGAGACGGGAGTTGTTGTAGTGGTGGTTTGGGACCTAGAGGTGTTGGTGGATATGGAGGTGGTGGTCAGAGTAGTGGTGGTTATGGGCGGGAAGCACGAAGGTTCTGACGTGGAGTGAGATCGGGGATATGATGGTGCATCCCGCTACTCGAGAGGCCAAGGTGGTTCCTGATGGGAATTGGAGAAACTGAAGAACGAACAATCTGATCTGCTGGTTATATAAATGTGTCTTCACAGTATAGACGATTCTAGATATTTAGGGTTTTTGATTTGCTCTACGCGTGCTCATTTTTGATCTATGTCGTCGCTTGTGTCTTAGAAAACTTGGTGTGTTACTTAGTCTATGAAACCAAAAAGAAGAAATATTGAATCAGAATTTTTTCTCTATTACAAAACACCCTAATCCCTAAACAAAAACTTGAACCCTAAACATAAAACCTAAACCTTAAACTCTAAACCCTAAAAATAAAAAACTCATAACCTAAAACTTTAGTCCCTAAAACTAACCCTAAACCAACATCAATAAACCCTAAATATTAAACCCTAAAACCCTAAACCCTAAACAATAAACCCTAAACCCTAGACCTTAAACCCTAAAACCTTAAACTCTAAACCCTAAACCCTAAAACCTACCTTAAATCGTAAAAAACATAAAAATATAAACTAAATAAACCTAAAATAAATAAAAACCCTAAACCCTAAACCCTAAACCTGTGACCTCCTACTCTCCTATAACCCTGTAAACCCTACCCTACTACACTAAACCCACCAAAACTAAATCATAAATCATCCCTAAACCTAAACCCAAACACTAACCCCTAAACCCTAAAGGCCAAACTTTAAATTGACCCTCCCTCCCTCCCTAAACCTCCCTCTATAAACCCTAAACCCTAAACCCACCTCCACAACCCTAAACCTTTACTAACAAAATACCTAAAACTTACTTAAAATAAAATAAAAGTAAACTCAGTTAATAACCTAAACTAACCTGACCTGAAATAAATTAAAATGAAAAACCTAAACTAATATAATTAAACTAAACTAAATAAAAATTAAAAAAAGTAAATAAAAATAAGAAATAAATTAAACTAAAATAAATAAAAAATAAACTAAATAAACTAAATAAACCTAAATAATTTTAAAAAAACCCTTAACCCTAAATTCTAATTAATAAACCCTAAAATTAATCCTAAATCCTAAACCCTAAACCTACAACACTAAACCTACAACCCTAAACCCTAAACCCTAAAAAACCCTAAACCATAGACCTTAAACCATAAAACTAACCCTAAACCCTAAACCTACAATACTAAACCTGCAACCTTAAAACTTAAACCCTAAAAAAATCATAAATTTTAAACCCTAAACCCTAAACCCTAAACCTAAACCCTAAACCTTAAACTCTAAAAGCATAAACCCTTAAACCCTAAACCCTAAACCTAAACCCTAAGAATAGGCAAAACCTTGATGGCAGGAACATCACCAACAACTGGGCAAAGTCTAGATCTGGTGGTGGAGGAGAAGGCGGAGGTGGTAGTTGTAATAGTGGTGGTTGGGGATCTGAAGGTGTTGATGGATATGGAGGTGGTGGTCAGAGCAGTGGTGGTTATGGAGGCAGGAGGAGTGACGGAGGTTACAACATTGGTGGTGGCGGAGGGAGAGATCGGGGATATGATGGTGGATCCCAGTACTCAAGAGGCCAAGGTGGTTCTGATGGGAACTGATGAAATTGAAGAACATCTCATCTGATCTTCTACTTATGGAACTATGTCTTTATAGTAGAGACGGTTCTAGATATCTAGGATTTTTTATTTTCTCTATGTGTGCTCATTTTTGATCTATGTCGTTGCTTCTATCTTAAAAAACTTAGCGTGTTACTTGGTTGATGAAATTAAAAAGAAGAAATGTTGAAAATGAACTTTTTCTCTATTAAAAAAAACCAAAAACCCTAAACCCTAAACTAAAACTTGAACCCTAAACCTAAAACCTAAACACTAAACTCGAAACCCTAAAAATAAAAAATAAAAAATAATAAAAAAACCCTAAACATAAATCTTAGACCCTAAAACAAACCCTAAATCCTAAACCCTAAACCTACAACCCTAAACCCTAAACTTTAAACCCTAAAATCCTAAACCCTAAACTCTAGACCTTAAACCCTAAACCTTAAACCCTAAACCCTAAATGCTAAAACCTATAACCTACCTATAACTCCTAAACCCTAAACCTTTAAACCTAAACTAAATTCCCTAAAACTCAACTAATTTAAACTTAAAACCTAAAACTCCTAAACCTTTAAAACTATAAAACTAAAACCTAAATCCTAAACTCCTAAACTATCAAATGCATTTATTTCTAATCATGTTGTGGTGAAGCTTCCTTTGCAAACCTCAGGATATGTGTATTTTTCTTGCCATCATGGCTGGTCTGTGCATTGAGACTATTTTCTATTTTTTTCTTTGCATTTGGGACTATTTTATGCCTCCCCTTCCTTCTCTACTCACGACTGTTTGCTTAGCCACTGGTCTATTTCTCCTTGATCTGAAGGATTTAATGCTGCTATTTTTTTATTTTCCTTTTGTTTCAATGCAGTAATTATACTGCCTATATTATCCTTTATCGAGCTTAGTATTTGGTATGCTGTCTTGGCTTCTAGGTGAATAGTTTTAAGGGTTTTTATCTTCAGAAGGCTAACTATTATGATTGGCTTTTTGATTGGTCTTATGTTCTATTGTTTGATGTGTGGTTAGTTGGATTATCTGTGACTTTGAGGTATGGGCCTTTCTGCCTTTACATTCCTCTCTTAGATCTTTTAGACTTGTGTAATTACTAATCATGATCAAGGTAATTATATTATTATTAACATCTATTTGGGTGGCCATAAATGGGGTTTTGCTTATATAATAAATGGTCTTGATTGCTATGTCCACCAAAATGAATTATTGTTTATGGAACAATTAGTTTCTGATGCATTTCCATGTATCATTTTTATGGTTTTCCTGTAATGGAGGTTCTTGCCTATGTTCTCCCAGCTGTTGGTTAGCTATTTGTTATCCTGCTACATGTTGAGTTCTTTTTAATTTGCTCTTTGGGTTTGTGTCTCATGATTTGCTAAACTGCAGGTTTGTGCTGCCCCTTTTCCCAACCTATAGAGACATAATGTTTATTTTGCTTGCCATCACTGTTGTTCCCTTCCACGATTGGGGTTTTTTCTTGACTCCCTCTCCTACTATCTTTTTTGATGTTGTTTGCTTAACTGCTGGTCAGTTTTCCCTTGATTTGCAGGATTTTACTACTACTATTTTTTTGATTTTCATTTTGGTTCATTGCAGTAATGGTACCTCTTACAATATCCTATGTCGTCTAATATTTGTTTTGTTTTTTTGGTTATTGATATTCTTCGTTCTTATGTTCGCAGAAGGCTATTATGTTGGTTTTGTGGTCGGTTTCTTATTTTGTTGTTTGTATGGATAACCATAATATATGTGCCTTCATGTATGGGTCTATCTCGCTATTACATTTCTCCCTTGGATCTTTTAGACTTGTGCAATTACTATTGTGATCATGTTATTTTCAAGGTGATTGTCAACATCTGATTGGCAATCCTCTCCTCTCTTACGGCCATTAACAAGAGCTCTCATCTGGGTAGGGATGGTTCTGCTTATATGTTGAATGGTTTTTTTGGAGTACTATGTCCAACAGGTTATATATTATTTTTCTTTCCTGCCTGGCCTTTTACTCTAATGATTGCCATGTATTTCTCCCCATTATCTGAAGCTTTGCTATTTGGATTTACCTACTGGTTGTTTTTTCTTTCTATGACTCATGCTATACTTCTTTTGTCACATAGCTAGTGATGTTTTAGGGTCTCCGCTATTGTCGGCTCTAAATTTGGCACAACCCCTTATACTAATTGATGTTTTCCTCGTTTTGGTCTTACATTTTTTTGAATTGATTTTCTGCTATGGTTGGTTTTGTTGATACAATTTTCTTCTTCCATCCTACACTATTTTGGGTGGTCATTTTTCATGGTTGTTGGTCTCTTCTAGCTTAATTTTTCTTTTTTGGTGGTTGTTGTCTTCTTTCCTGGTTTTACTTGGGGGCTTCTACTGGTTTGTTTTTCCCTCTGCCTTGTGGATTAGACATAGGTTTTTTCTCATTGTTGCCCTCCTATTTTCTCTTTTATGATGATTGTCTACTCTATAGGGTTTGGAAGGTGCTTTATTTGTCTCTAGCCTTGTTCCTTTCCTCTCACGATTTCGCTTGTGATTGGTGGTTCTCTCGCATTTTATACCTTAGTTTTTTTGTCTAAAGTGACTACCAATTTTGTTTATTTGAAGATTTGGGGGCTATGCCTACTATATTATTCTTTCCCTCTATTTTGGGCTCTATATTGGGTTAACCTCTTATTTTAGATGGCTGATCCCTTTACTTAATTGGAACTTTTGCTACTGTGGTTGGTTGTTGGGTGGAAACTATTGGTCTCTTCAAGATTTCCTTAGCTTTGGTTTTTTTTCAATTCTTTTTGGTTATTTTCCTGGTTTGGGTTGGTGCTTTATTTTTGTTAGTTGTTTTCTCTATTGATTGGTATGAGGACAACTACTTTGTGGTTCTTTTTTATTCTAGACCTAGGTTTTTGTTTACTGGAGGAGATTGTTGTGGCTATTTTTTATCTATGCTTACTAGTTTGGCACTAATCCTATGATTGGGCCCGGTGTTTGCTTGAGTTGTGGCTCTCTCTAGCTTGGTGACTTGGGATTGGATGCTATCTTGCCTTGGTTGCTTATTCCCTGGCTTAGTGTCTTGGGATTTAGGTTGGTTATAGGCATTGAATCCCTCTGGTTTATTTTGCTCTCCTAGTTTCCTGATATTTGCCCCTTGGTCAGTGGTGCTAGATTTTTCTATTTTTCCTACTGCCTTAAGGGTGATTTTAATGGTAATTTTTGGATGCCATCTTGGTCTCCCTATGGCTTTACTCTCTAGTGCTATTTATCTTCTACTATTTTGTTATTTGGGTGGAGGTTTTTCCCTTGGATTTGGATTGCTAGTGCTTTGGAGATACTCATGGATTGTTGTTATGCCTTTGGGACTATTTTGCTAGGTTGTGTTGTTACCTCTATTCATGTTGATTGCTACTTTTTTATTTTTCTCCTTTTAGGTGGCTTTGGTGGAGTTACTGCTTGGTTTTTTAGCTTGGCCATTGATCCTGCTATAACTTCTGGGTTGCTAGCTTTATGTGATTGGTCTATTGTTGGTTTTGGTGGGGCCACATGACTTGTATATTTGTTTGGTGCGTGACTTGGATCATTATGGACTATTTTTCCTTGATGGTTTGCTTATCAAGTAAGTCGGCTATGATGACCTTGATGTTTCCTCATATCTTCTCTATGGTTGGTACATATATGATTGTAACCCTTCTCGTGAAGTTTGGATGCTCATATGTATTGTTGCCACTTGAGATGATCTTAACTAACCTCGAGCCATCTCTTTCTCGCCTTCTAGATTGTTTACTTTATCCTTTTCCCTGAGCTATGATTATTGCCTTTATAGTGTTTTGCATAATTCTTTTGTAGGTTGGAACTTCATAGATGGAATGAGCTTTACTCAATCAACTCAACTGTTGTTGCTGTGGATCTTATTTATCTTGCTTTCTCAAAGGGATTAAGAGCTGCTACTGACTAGTCCTTTTACTGCTTTCATGAGCTATATTAGTCTTATTGTGTGTCCTTTTCTCATATGTTTTTAGCATTATATTTATTTTTCTTTTTGTTTTCCTTTCCTTTTTCTCGTTGTACTTAGATGGGGTTTAGTTCTTTAGATTTTAAAGCTCAAGCATTAAAACTGAAGCTTTACTCCCTATTAAGGGCATTGTATCTTTTTCCTTTATGGTAATAAAATTCTAACTTTTCCCCAAAAAAAAACCCTAAACAAACTATAAACTAAAACCCCAAACCCTAAACCCAAATCCTAAACTTAAACCTTGAACCCTAAACCCTAAACACTAAACCTAAACCCTAAACCTAAACTTAAAAAAACCTAAACCTAAACTTAATAAAACCTAAAATAAAATAATAATAAATAAACCTAAACCTAAACAAATAAAAAATAAAATAAAAACTTAAACTAAACCTAAACTTAGACCAAAGATAAAATAAAAAAAATAAAACTAAATCAAATAATTAATAAAACCTAAACTAAACTAAAAAGAAAATAAAGTTGAAAATAATAAACCTTAATAAAATAAAAACTAAACTTAAAATAAAATTAAAATTAACCTAAAATAAAATTAAATAAAAATCTAAACCTAAAAATGAACCTAAAAATAAAACGTAAACCTTAAACTTAAAAAAAAACTTAAACTTAAAATAAAAATAAACCTAAACTAAAATAAACTAAACTAAAATAAATGAAACCTAACCTAAACATAAAATAAACAAAACCTAAACCTAAACAAAATAAAATAAAATAAACTAAAAAGTAAACCTAGACCTAAACTAAAAAAATAAAACCTAAAAATAAACTTAAAATAAAAACCTTAAACCTAAACCTAAAAATAAAACAAAAATATAAACCTAAACTTAAAAATTTAAAATAAATCCTAAACCTAAAAAATAACATAAAAATGAAAATAAATTTAAAAAATAAACCTAAACCTAAACCTAAACTAAAAAATAAACTAAAATAAAAAACCTAAAGCAAAAAATAAACAAACCTAAAATAAATAAACTAAACTAAATAAAATAAAATAAACCTAAATAAAAAATAAATAAAATAAAATAAAATAAATAAAATATAAACTAAATGAACCAAAATCACTGATTTTAATTTAAAACTAATTAAATAAAAAACCCTAAAACTCCCAAACTCAACCTAAACTATCTAAACCCTAAACCCTAAACCTAAACACTAAACCTCCTCCTAAACCTAAATCAAACAAACCCTAAACCTAAACCCCCAACCCTAAATCCTAACCTAAAACCTAAAACCCTAAACCCTAAACCTAAACTAAATCCTAAACCTAAACATACCCTAAACTCTAAACCCTATCAGAAACCTAAACCCTAAACCCCTAAACCCTAAACTCAAACCTAAAACCTAAATTTTAAACTTAAAGAAAAAATAAAAATAAAACTAAATAAAAAATAAACCTAAACTAAAATCTAAATCAAAGAAATAAACTAACATAAAAAAACTAAATAAATAACTAAATAAAATAAAATAAACCTAAATAAAATAAAAAAAATAAATAAAATAAACTAAATAAAACCTATTATTTACTTAATTTAAATTAAATAATTAATTAATTAAATAAAAATCATAAACAAACCCTAAACCCTAAGCTCTAAACTCAAACACTAAAGCTCTAAACAATAAGCACCCTAATAATAAACCTAAACCCTAAACTCTAACTCTAAACCCTAAATCTAAATCTAACCCTAAACCTAAACAAACCAAATTATAATCCTAATCTCACTTCCTAATCAACCTAACCTCAACCTAACTTAAAACATAAATACTAAAATCAACCTAAAGACTAAAAAATAAACCTAAACCTTAAACTCAACTTAAACCTAAAACTTAAACTTAAAACTCAAATAAAATTAAACCCTAAACTTAAATCTAAACTCAAAATCTAATCAACTTAAACTAAACTTAAACCTAAACCCTAAACCCTTAATCCCTAAACTCCTAAACCTAAACCTAAAACTTTAAAATCTAAACCTGTGTTAAACATTAAACCTAAACCTAAATAAAATAAACATTAAACCTAAAACTAAAACCTTAAAACTAAAACCCTAAAACCTTAAACTCTAAACTTAAACCTAAAATAAATAAAACTCCTAAACTAAACTTAAATTAAACTATAAACCTAAACCTAAATAAAATAAAATAAAATAAAAAATAAAATTCTAAACTTAACCTAAAATCCTAAACTAAAAATAAAAACTAAAAAAATTAAATAAAAAAACTAAACTAAAATTAAATAAACTAAAATTAAACTTAAACTAAACTAAACTAAAATAAACCTAAACTAAATAAACCTAACCCAAACTAAATAAATTAAAAACTAAACTAAACAAAATAAACTAAATAAAATCTAAACTAAAACCTAAAAAAAACTAAATAAACCTAAACCTAAACTAAAATATATAAATAAATAAATAACTAAATAAATAAACCTAAACTAAAACTAAAACTAAACCAAACTAAAAAAATAAACTAAATAAATAAACCTAAACTAAAAAAAATAAAATAATAAAACTAAAAAATAAACCCAATAAACCATAAACCAAATAAACCTAAACCCAAATAAATAAAACCTAAACCTAAGACTAAACTTAAAACCAAAATAAAAATAAACCCAAGCCCAAACCTAAATAAACCTAATAAACCTAAACTAAAATAAACATAAACTAAAACTAAATAAAATAAAATAAAATAAACTAAAATAAATAAACCTAAACCTAAATAAAATAAACCTCAACTAAATAAACCTAAACCTAAATAAAACCTAAACTTAAATAAATAAACCTAAAATAAAAGAAAACTTGAACCTAAACCTAAACCTAAATTAAATAAATAAATAAATAAAATAAATAAATAAAATAAACCTAAACCTAATTTAACTAGACTAAATTAAATGCAATAAATATAATAAATAAAACTTAAAACCTAAACTATAATAAATAAATGAACTAAACTAAATAAACTGAACCTAAACCTAAAAATAAACTAAACTAAACTAGATTAAAATAAATAAAACCTAAACCTAAACCTAAACTAAAATAAATAAACTAAATTAATAAAACCTAAATAAATCTAAACCTAAACCTAAACCTAAACTAATAAAACTAAATAAAATTAAAATAAACTAAACTAAAAATAAGCTAAATAAATAAACCTAAACCTAAAGTAAACTAAAAATAAACTAAAATAAAATGAAACTAAATAAAAAATAAAAAAATAAACCTAAACTAAGCTAAAATAAATAAACCAAAACTAAAATAAACTAAACTAAATAAACCTAAATCTAAACCTAAACCTAAACTTAATAACATAAACTAATAAAATAAATAAACTATATAAAATAAACCTAAACTTAAACCTAAACCTAAACTAAATAAACAAAATAAATTAAATTAAATTAAAAAACCTAAAGCTAAACTAAATAAATAAACTAAATAAAATTAACAAAAATAAGCCTAAACTAAATAAACTAAACTAGATAAACTTAAACTAAACTAAATAAACCTAAAACTTAAACCTAAACCTAAACCAAAACTAAAATAAATTAAATTAAAATAAACAAAATAAACTTAACTAAACTAAATAAAATAAACTTAAACTAAATTAAACTAAACTAAATAAATCCTAAAGTAAACCTAAACCTAAATCTAAACTTAAAACCTAAACTAAAATAATCCTAAACATAAACCTAAATAAACTAAAACCTAAACCTAAACCTAAACCTAAGCCTAAACTAAATAAACCTAAACGTGAAATAAACTTAAACCTAAAAACAAACCTAAACCTAAACTAAACTAAATAGGCCTAAACTTAAATAAACTAAATCTAAATAAATCTAAACCTAAATAAACTAAATATACCAAACTAAATAATAATTAACCTAAACCTAAATAAACATAAAATAAAATTAAACATAAACCTAAACCTAAACTTAAATAAATAAACTAAACTAAATAAACTAAATGAATAAACCTAAACCTAAACCTAAACTTCTTTCTTCATATCTCCATTTTTGATTTGGTTCCTTCTTTGATTTGGATGATGCTTGCTTCAAAGGCATCACAGGGCACCACAGGATAAAGCCTTCTAGTTACTGCTCATCCTAATCCCTCATAGTACTAATCCTAATTCTTATTGCAAAAATTATATTTATGTGGGAAAATAAATCTAACTACACATGGAAAATATAGGTTAGTTAAATATACATATAATCCCAAGCAGTTGTATTTATAATTTGACTTAGCACCCTACATGGTAACTAAGCCCCTCACTTGGATTATGCTTAAGGATTTAAGCAACTTGCAAAAAAGATATCACATTTATTTTTAAGCATCCCTTAAATATAATCCCCTACAGAAAATATGATTAGGCTAATATTGGCCTATCATCTAGTCTATAAAGCATACACCCTACATCTAATCTAACATAATATATCATAAAACAAAGCATACATCACTTCATACGCCATCCTAACTTAGAGCTAGAAGTGGTGACTTAATTCTAATGTGTGTATTAAGGCTTGTGTGGTAAGTCTTGTTAGGCATTAGTGTTGTATTTTCAAGTGTAGAAGGATTTGATTTAACATGAAAGGTTGATTTCACTTGAAGTAGTTTAATTAATTTGAGAGTTTTAATTTGTGTTTTATTTTGCTTCATTTGATTAGACTTAGCAACTAAGTGTTATAAAGAGAGGAAAAAAAAGATTGTCCTCTTTCACCCATATCTTAAGTCACTTTCTAAAGTATATTAATTTGATTTAGTTCTCTTTAGTGAATGGCTTATTAAATGAATTAATTAATCCTAAGTTTAGGTTCACTTTAAATAATCCTATTCAAAATGAAAGGCATCTTAAGATTAATTTAATTGAATTACTACCACATGACATATATTAAATCATTCCTTTCCATCACAGGTAACATGCATATGATTTAATCCTAAGTGTATCTATACATTGAACATATTTTAGCACACTTAAATGATGAATGTATGTGTATGTTTAGAATTTATATATTATTTGATTGAATTATTTAAACATATTAATTTAAAACTTGATCCAAATTCTTATACAAAAAAGACATAAGATTATAATTAAATAGGCATGTGTTATTGTTAAACCAGGGAAGTAAGGTAATTAAATTACCTCTTTGGTGCTAGCTAAAAATCATATTCTTGGGATGTCCAGACTATATACCATTTTGAATTCAAACATATGTAAATTTGTATACAAGAACATAGAAAGTAAGCTCCAAATCATATGGCTAATTAGTTCAACAACTTAGTCAATTATGAATGCATGCAATTTTAATGTAAAATGAGATTTTCATTCACTAATCACATATACATATACATGCACAAAGATAAGGCAAGTATGTTTCATTATTAAACCAAAGAAGTGAGATAATCAAATGGCCTCCTTGGGGATAACTAAGGCCTCGTATTCCCAGAATATCTTGACTATAAACTTGCTTTTCTTCAACACACATGGATGTATACATAAATGAGGGAAAGAAAACCATGCAATGTTTTTTTTATTGAATAATTTATATATAAGAATTTAAGCTCTATCCAAATTCTAATGTTGAAATACATAAGAATGAAATCAAATGGGTATGTGCCATTATTAAACCATGGAAGTGAGGTAATCAAATAGCCTCCATGGGGCTAGCTAAAGCCTCGTGTTCCTAGGATGTCCAGACTATATACCCATTATTATTCAATCTTATATAAATCAATAATTGAATAGAGGAAAGAGAACTCAACATTCATACACTTAAGCTATAAGAACATGCTTTTTTATGTATTTATAGGTAGCATTATAACACATATTATTATTCATTTATAAGCTTTTGAAAATACATTTGGATTTAATATTTTTTGTCCAAAAGATGAATTTCCACTACCTTTCCTAGAGTTGATGATGGACATTGCCTCATCTCATGTAGTCTTCTCTTTCATGGATGGCTCATATGGATATAACCAAATAAAGATGGCCCCTGAAGATGAAAGCAACACTACTTTTAGAACCCCTGATCAGAATCTATTGTTATAAGGTCATGCCTTTCAGCCTTAAAATGCTGATGCTACATACCAACGGGCTATGAGTTGAATATTCATTGAACTCATTCATCATTAAGTTAAGTGCTATGTTTATGATCTTGTGGTCAAAAGTAGAGAAAAGGAAGACCATCTCTTTGACTTGAGAGTAGTTTTCAAATATTTAAGATAATTTAACCTCAAAATGAACCCCCTGAAGTGTGCTTTCAGAGTAGCTTAGAGAAATTCATTGGGTTTATTGTCTGACACTAAGGAATCAAAATTGATCCAGAGAAGATCAAGGAAATATTAGAAATGTCACCCCCTAAAAGATTAACTCAACTTAGATCATTCTAAGGGCAGTTGGAGAATCTAAGATGCTTTATATCCAACCTATCAAGAAGATGTCAGTCATTCTCAGCACTTGTCAAAAATGATGCTAAGTTCAAGTGGGATGACAAGTGTGAGCATGCATTCAAAGATATCAAGAATTACCTGATGAAGCTTTTGGTTCTAGTAGTCCCAATCCCACGGCAAGTCGCCATACTTTGTTAGACGACTTGGTGCTTTGTTGGCCCAAACTAATGATGAAGGAAGTAAAATGCACCCTATTACCTAATTGTCTAATCGCTATGGCTAATTATCCACAAATTAAGAAGCATTGCCTAGCTTTAATCTTTGCATCCCAAAAGCTACAACACTACATTCTTCCTCATAAGGTAAACTTAATCTCTAGGATCAACCCACTACAATATCTACACGCCAACACTATCCGCACTGCACGATAGTCCATGATCCTCTCATAGTTTGACATTACCTTCACACCCCTCTGTGTAGTGAAAAGATAAGCGCTAGTGGATTTCTTAGTAGTACACCCACTTCCTGCTAACTCTCTGCCTATTGATGATCTCCTTGATGAATAAATTATGAAATTAGGAGATACTAGTATTCACCATTGGGAGATGTACTTTGATGGTGAGGCTTCCTCTCAAAGAGGAGAAGAACCAAAATTAATTATTCTAGAAAAGGCAGGGGTAGGAATAGCTCTCTTAACTCTAGACCGCAATGTGATGAGATTCTCATATCATCTATCCAATCCTTGTAGAAAAAATGAAGCCGAATATGAGGCTCTGATTTTCGATCTTGAGTTAGCCATTACTCTAAACATCCATCACATCAACATCGTCGAGGATTCTTAGCTAGTTATCAACCAAATCACTGGGTCCTATAAGGTTATAAAGCCCAAGCTCCATCACTACCCCAAGTACACCATGGAGTTATTGGCCCAAATCCTAGAGGTTACCATTTATAAGATTCCTCAATGAGAGAACACCATAGCATATGCTTTAGCCAAGCTTGCCAAGGAGTTAGCATATCTAGAGAATGAGCCCATAATAATAAAGATCTAAAATAGACAAGTCTAATCCCTTATTGATATTTAACTCATCAAAAAGTACTCTCTTGAAAGGGAGGTTTCCATTGCCAAGAAGGATGAGGAGTTAGATTGGAGGAAACCATTCATGGATTATCTAAATAAAGGAAAACTATCTCAAAAGAAGTCCCAAGCCCATCAGATGAAGTAGAGAGCACTTTCCTATGCTATTGTGGATGGTGTCTTCTACCGGTGATCTTTCGATCATATGTGGTTACATTGTTTAGACAAGCACGAAGCCCATAAGATCATGATCGAGGTAATGTGGGATTATGTGGAGCCAACAAATCCAATCCAAAGATGAAAACCAAGATCAAGAGACTAAGATATTACTAGCTAATGATGATCAAAGATTGCTTCGATATGGCTAGATGATGCCACCAATGTCAAATATATAGTGGTGGTCTTACACCAACCCAACATTCTACATCCTCTTCATTGGCCTCATGGCCATTTTGAGTGTTGGGGTACCACATAGGGTATGATTAATCCTCCTCCTTCCAAGGGTCATCAATTCATCTTAGCACATCGAGTACTTTTCCAAATGGGCGAGGTGATTTCACCTGTGAGAGGTCACCAACAAGTGCTCCAATTTTTTAGGAACCATATCATATAAAGGTTTGGAGTGCCTCAATAAATTATATTTAATAATGGTATTGTATTCAAGAGCATTGAGATCAACAACATTTCCCAGAGACACAACATTCATTGAAGATATTCTACCATCAACTACCTGAGGGAAAATGGCTAAGTAGAAGCCTTCAACAAAACTCTCATCTAAATACTGAAGAAGACACTCAATAACAACAAGCGACAATGGTATGAGAGCTAGTTAAAGCTTTGTGAGCCTACGCATAACATATAGAACTAACCCAAGCCTAGTCCTTTCTTCTGTATGGGTCCGTCGTTCTACCATTAAGTCCAACTCCCATCACTAATGATAGTTGTGAGTAGCAAGATCATAACAAACCAGAAAGCTAAGTTGTGATTAAAAGAGCTCGAAGGTATGGAGGAGAGACCCCTGCATGCATGCCAAAACATTTAGTTATACAAAGCAAAAATGATTCAAGCTCTGAAGAAGTTGGTTCATCTTAGATCTTTTCAAGTAGGAGAGCTTATTTTAGTTATAGGAGATAGATAATTGCCCGTCATAAGCAGAGAGGCAAGTTTGAACCCACTTGAGAAGACCTCTTTAGAGAAGGCACCAAGGAGGATCTTATCATCTTATTAATCATAAGGAGAGCCCAATGCTTCCAATCAATGGGTTCTACTTAAAGAAATATTATAAATCATGTTTGAAAATTATTGTCATCAATGAAAATTCCATTTTGATTTCAATCTCTTTCATGTTGAAAGTATTCTTGTTTATGAATCCACTATGATATGGGTTGATATAAGGAACTCGAGAAGCATCCTATCCTTCATCGACACAACACAAACATAAACTACACACAAACATATAAAACAAACACATATCTTTTATCTTGGGCTACTCGAGTTGAGATAACACCCCCAATGACACACTCACTCAATAGCTGCTTCTTGGTAACGCTACCTACTAGTGTATCACCAAAGTGGTCTCTTGCTTTCAAGGATGTAAGTCCGCTACATGTTCTTTCTTTACTTGGCACACCTACACCTGAGAGCCTTTGTTAGGCCCTTACTACATGACCAGTAAGCTACCTCATGTTGGCTTTATTTAGGAAGATGTGAGTCTGCTATGCTTTCTTCTTGGATTAGCCTTCATACACTGACTAGATTGAGTATATTTAAGGTTTAGGATAAGTCCCCTTGTGGATCCTTCCCTCCTAATTACTTCAAGTCTAGGTCGAGTCCTTCCTTAGTGCTCCTCACTTAGTAGTCGCTCAAGCTCAATTAACATCTATCCCACCAATGACAAACTATCCAGATGATCAGTTTCACTTGGAAAGTTGTAAGCCTACACGCTTTCTTTCTAGATTGATCGTTGGTCACCGACGGGCACCTTAGGTTGGTTGGTTCTCGCACCTTAGGATACACCACTCATGATAGATATAAGTCCCATGCTTTCTCCTTAAGTTAGCCACCGGACACCTATAAGCTTTCTTTAGAGCTCAAGATAATACTCCTATCGACCTCCTCGGCACTATATTTGGATCACATCCTATGCACCCCATTTAGACACTACCTGTTACTAATCGATCAGACAGCCCCTTTCCTAGTAAAACCCATGTGGTTGGAGAATCCATCCTATGTATGTGTAGATTCTCCCTTAGTCCAGTAAATCTGAGCTAGGTCAAGGCTGACATAGCCCCATCTCAGTGTGGTCCTTCACACACCAATAGGGTCTACACAAAGATCTAAAAAATATATATTTTCACTTGTGGTTTAGGAGGAAACCCCTAGCGGTACCTTTTCCCAAGTAGGCATCTTGTCTTTAGGGTAGTGTCAGCAAAACTCCCTATAAGAATCGCATGACTACTCTTGAGTAGATATAAGTCTTCAGTGACATTCACTCAAAGAGGTCCTAAGTCGTTTGATTTGTCACCCAATAGGTCACCCCACAGCCACCGCTTAGAAGATGTAAGTTTGCTATTCCTTCTTCCTAGAACAGTCGTTGCACACCAAAAGGCAACCCTTAGTTTGGCTAGCTCTACCCCACGGCCAGTAGACTATCCTTTTGGATTTGTAAATACAAGATAGGATAAGTCTGATATAGCCCCTTCTCAGTGGGTCCATCACACATCGACATGGTCCATAAATTAAATCTATCAAATTTGACCGAGCTCACATCCTTAGTGGATATGCCCTCAATTTGAAATCAAACTAAACCAAACAAACCATATCAAATCACATGAAATTAAGATAAAATTAACCCCACTACTCTGAAGTTCACATAAGTCCCCTGAGGCATTCACACAAGTCTCCCTAAGTCGTTCAATTTCAGTGCATCTAACACGCACCCAACAAATGTTCCATGCTTTGGAAGATGTAAGTCTACTATGCCTCTTCTGGACAGCAGACAATCGAAAGGAAATCCTTTTGCCTAGCTCTACCCTGTATCAGGTAGACTATCCCTTTAGATTTGTAAACTTGAGGTAGGTCAAGGCTAATATAACCCCTTCTTAGTCGGTCCATCACACACTGACAGGGTCCATACATTACCTTAGAGTAAATCAAACCTAATATATAATTTTCCTAGTGGAATTAAATCACACCCTTCTCCCCTAGTGGAGCCCCAAATCATATATAAATAAGTCAAGCAAACAAATTAAATTTAAAACCAACCTCCCTGGAGCCAAATTAAACTCCCCAATAGAGTCTAAATCAAAGAACCAAACTTTATTCCCAATGGATACATCCCCAAATAAATCAATGAAATCAAACTCAAATCGCAATCCCTGATAGCTCAAACCGCTTCCCTAGTGGAAGGTTCATATACCGAAAGGTGACTTGAGTCCATATTCTAGCAGTATATGCTCACATCACCAAAAAATAAAATAAATTAAAGTTGATTTGATCTTAACTCGTGGATTATAGATTCTTATCTAATTGATCTTCTTTCCCATAAATCATATAATCAAATCAAATTCTAACCTTATCCCCAATAGATTTTTTTTCTTGTATGCCCTTGACATAGACCCCTCACATATCATGTCCAATCATGTGTGATCTCCTAGGGGATCTCCCTCCATGTCCTTGAGATGGAATTCTCATCAAATCTTATTTCTTCTCTTATGCACACCTTTAATACTTCAACCAAAAACCTAACAATGTATTCATTCAAATTACATCATTTTAACATTATAATCAACATTTTATGATTTGTGAGTTCAAGCTCAAATTAACTATACAATATCATGCTAAATATATTATAGTGTGAATTAACACATATATTATATTATAATATATGATGCTATGTTATAATTTTCCATAATATAATATATTATCTAACATTACACCTCATTAGAATCACTTAAAAGGAACAAATAACAAAATTTTATCAAAATATGAATAATGTTCATTTATGAAGTTAAATTGTTATTTTTCTATTAGAAATGGTACAAAATAGCATAATTTTGGTGTTGTTTCTTAGTGTGTTCCATGAATTTGGCCAAATTTTTCCACCTTAACCTTTAAATCAACACTTTTTGTGAGTTTTGACCCAATGTATTATTACAAAAGTAAAACATACTAAAATGTACAATAACATTTAGTAACACACCACCACATTCATATATATGTGAAGTTATATTATTATGTACATTATTTTAATATACTTTCATATAATAAATTATCTTACATTACACCTTAAAATGAATCAGTTTAAGTAAAAAATTTATAAATTTTTGTTGAATAATGAAAATTCATTTTGGATGCACACCCCTAATGACACACCATAGCACACCCCCAATGATGTTCCTTAAAGCTTACTCTAAATTTGGCTAAATCCCATCATTTTAGCCTATAAATTAGTATTTTTATGAATTATACCACATAAACTCTATCAGATCATATTATAACAAACTAAAATAAGCTAAACAACAAGTAGTAATACACAATAGTATGCTATAATGCATGATGCTACACTATGTTATGGCATCCTATATTATAATACACTATAACATATTATATTATATTATATTATATTACATATCACATCAAAAGGGATTGGCTAAGATAAAAAATCTTAAAATTAATCTAAACAATAAAAAACTATATATTTTAATCGTATCACTTAAATAATTTTAATTGTAATAATATATTATGATGCCATGCTCTACCTTTTATCAATTTGGCCAAATTCAACATTTTTATAGATAATGCTAGTGTAGGCTTGACTGCATGATTGTAAAATACTAAAAGAATTTAAAATGCATAGAATAATATATTATGATATATGATGTTATACTATGCTACAACATATAATATTTATTTTGAACATAAAATCTTACTTTTTAGACAATAAGTCGCATAACACTCCTTTGGTACTATAACCTAATTCCCACTTCAAATTTAACAAGTTTCATCATCTGATTTTTTAAATCAATATTTTTATAATTTATATTAATATAGACTATAGGGCACAATACCATAATATAGTACAACATTTAAAAATAGCTTATAACATCCAAAAACACATTACTACATGCTCAAATATATGATGCTACATTATACTATAATATATGGTATTATAATATAATTTATGGTAAGGGTTAAGGGTATTCAAATCTCTAATAATAAAGGAAAAGTCTCTTGAAGAAATTTTCTTTAGCTACCATAATTATATTAGGATTAGGTCATTCTTTAGATCTACTCCTAATGACATCTTTATTCAAGGTTTAGGATTTATAGTTTAGGTTAGAGCTTTAGGGAGTTTAGAGTTTAGTGGTCAGGGCTCGTGCTAGTTTGTGGGCCTGGCTTGGGTTTAAGGCTCAGTGGTCCAGGGTCTGTCAGGTAGGGCCTAGGCCAGGGGCCTGTAGGGCTCAGGGCCTAGGGCCTAGGGCCTGTGGGGCCTAGCCTAGGGCTCAGGCTCAGGGCCTAAGTTTTAATTCAAGCAAACCAGTAGGGTTTATGTTTATTTTAGCCATTCTTACATTTATCTCAGTTTATTTTATTATTTATTTTATTTAGTTTATTTTTACTCTTTATTTATTTTTTTTTTATTTTAGATTTATATTTAGTTTATGTTTTCTATTTTAGCTTTATTTTTAGCTGAGTTTTATCTTTATCTTTTTTAGGTTTAAGCCTTAATTTCTTTATTTTAAGTTTAGGTTTATGTTTTATTACACCTTTTAGGTCATGCATTTGGTTTTATTTTAGCTCACTTTTAGGTTTATTTTAGTTTATTTTATTGTATTTTTAGCTTTTTTTAATCTTGCATATTTAGTTTAGTTTTAGGATTTATTTATTTAGTTTATTTTAGTTTAGTATTTAGGTTTTATTTTATTTTATTTTAGGTTTTAGATTTATTTTAGTTTAGGTTTTATTTTTTTATTTATTTTCCATTTTTTTTTTTGGTTTATTTTTATGTTTAGATTTTATT
The DNA here is from genome assembly GCA_021442155.1 of Cymbidium sinense. Lineage (NCBI taxonomy): Eukaryota > Viridiplantae > Streptophyta > Magnoliopsida > Asparagales > Orchidaceae > Cymbidium > Cymbidium sinense. Next base: position 301,738,623 of record CM038214.1, on the reverse strand, counting down.
TAGTTTTTATTTTATTTTATTTTATGTTTATTTTATTATTATTTAAGATTTAGTTTAGTTTTATTTTATATTTTATTTTCTTTTAGGTTTAGGTTTAGGTTTTAGTTTATGTTTTATTTTATTTCATTTTTTAGGTTTATTTATTTATTTTATTTTTTGGTTATATTTAAAGTAGTTTAACTTTTGAGCTTTTTGGGTTTAGGATTTAGGGTTTAGGGTTTAGGGTTTTTAGGGTTTAAATTTTAGATTACGGTTTAGGGTTTAGGGTTTAAAGTTTTCTTTAATAGAGAATAAATTTTGATTCAACATTTCTTTATTTTGATTTCATGAACTAAGTAGCACCCAAAGTTTTCTATGACATAAGCGATGACATATATCAAAAATGTGCACCCATAGAGAAAATTGAAAACCCTAGATAAGTAGAACCATCTCTACTATAAAGACATAGTTCCATAAGCAAGAATCTGGATGAGTCATTCTTCGCTTTCTTCCCATCGAACTACCTCCTCGAGTAGCTTAGATCTAATCATCATATCCCCAATCTCTCCTCCACCATGCCAGGACCTCCCGCTCCCTCTCGCCTCCATAATAACCACGCTTTGACCACCACCTCTATATCCACTAGCAGCTCTGCATCTCCCACCACTATGATAACCGCCACTGCACCTCTCAGCCTCCACCACCGCATCTAAGACTGAGCCTGACTGGATGATGTTCTTACTCAAGGTTCACCATTCTTAGGCTTAGGCTTTAGGCTTAGTTTAGGGTTTAGGGGTGGGAAGGATTTAGTGGCCCAGGGTTTAGGGTTTTATGGGCTTTGGGTTTAGCCTGTTGGCCTGTGTTAGGTCAGCCTGTGGTCGTGTAGCGCTCAGGGTTAGTTTTAGGGCTCAGGATTTAGGTTTGTTTTTAAATTAAGCAAACCAAGTAGCTTTAGGTTTATTTAGTTTATTTTATTTACTTGAGTTTATTTTATTTTATTTTATTTTAGGTTTATTTTTTTATTTTATTTAGTTTATTTATTTTAGGTTTATTTATTTTAGTTTATTTTCCTTTAGTTTTGCTCAGGTCTCAAGCTTTATTTTTAGCTTGACTTTATTTTATTTTATATCCAAGTTTAGGTTTTATTTTATTTTTCTTGGTTTAAGCTTTTATCTTTTTTGCCTTTGCTTAGTTTTTATTTTAGGTTATTTTAACCTATTTTGGCTATGTTTAGGTTTATTTTAAGTTTATTTTATTTCATTTAGTTTAGTTTAGGTTTAGGCTCTTAGTTTATTCTAGGTCTTTATTTTAGTTTAGTTTATTTTAGTTTAGGTTTAGATTTCTTATTGTTTGATTTATTTTATTTTAGGTTTATTTTTAAGCCTAGGGTTTAAGTTTTATTTTATTTATTTTAAGATTCCATTTTAGCCTTTATTTTATTAGGTTTAGGCTTCTTTAGCTTTGTTATTTTAGGTCATTTTATCTCTTAGGTCTTTCTTTATCTAAGTTTTATCCCAGGATCTTTAGCTTTTTTTAGTTTAGGCCTATTTTTCTTTAGCTTCATTTGAATCTTTATTTATTTTAGGCTCAGGCCTTTTCAGCCTAGGCCTTTTATTCTCCATCTCTGTCTTATATATACTCAGTTTTTATTTTACTTCATTACTATCTAGCCTTACTCAAATCCTCAAGGCCCAGTGCCTCAGGGTCCGCTGGCCCAGGGCCCAGTCCCCAGGGCCCAGGGCCAGTGCATGGCCCAGCGTCAGCCCAGGTGGCCCAGTGGCCTATGGCCCAACGCTCAGGCCCTCAGTGGCCTCACCGCCTGATGGCCCAGGTCCTGTGCCCATGCCAGGGCTCTCAGGGGCCCAGGGCCCAGGGGCCCTTGCTGGCCCAGGGCCTAGGGCCCAGTGGCCAGGTCTGGCTTCAGAGCCTAGGGCCCAGGGCCTGCTGGCCTGGGCCCAGGCCCATGTCAGTGGCCACCCCAGATCAGGGGCCTGTGGCCTGGATCAGGCTCAGTGGCCTTTAGGGCTCAGGGCCATATGTCTGTCATACTATGGTCTAGTGGCCCAGGGCTCTTAGGCCTAGTCTGGATCTGTCAGATTGGCTCTTATGGCTCAGGTCATGGCCTTTCAAAAACCATGTGCCTGGCAGGCTAGGATAATTTAGTTTTCTTTTATTTTATTTATCTTTATCTTAATCTTAATCTTTATCTAGATTTATTCTTTATTTAGCCTTTCATCTTAGGCCTATTTATCTATTAGTTTCAGATTTTATCTTTAGCCTACCTTTATATTCAGCCAGGCCTTTTACATATATATTTTAGGCTTCAGGCTCAGTTTCTTTATCTTTATTTATTTAACCTTAGGGTCTAAGCCTATACTTGTTTTACATTTTTAGGTTTTAATCCTTTTAGGTTAGGTTTATTTTTGTTTATTTTATTTTAGTTTGAGGCTTCAGTTTAGCTTTATTTGTGCCTATGTAGTGCCATTTATCTTTATAGCTTTATTTTAGTTTTATGTTTAATTTAATTTATCTTTATTTTTCTTAGGTTTTCTTTATCCAGTGGTTTAGTATTTATTATTTATTTTTAAGTTTATTTTTTAGGACATTATTTAGTCTTTATTATATTTATGTTTATGTTTATTTTATTTTATTTTATTTTATTTTAGGTTTCATTTTAGGGTTTATTTTATTTTTAGTTTAAGCTTTATTTTATTTTATCTAGTTTAGTTTTATTTTATTTTATTTTATTTTTACATCAGAGGGCCTAAGCCTTTGTCAAGGTTTTATCTTTATTTTATTATGTTATTTGTGTTTTATTTATTTTATTTTAGGTTTTATTTAGTTTAGGATCAGGCCATTAACCTTTTATGGTCAGGGCCTAGGTCTCGAGCTCAGTGGCCTGCCTCAGGTCTGGAGCCTGTGGCCGCCAGAATCATGCCTTAAAGTAGGTTTGTGCCTAGTGCAGGGCCCAGTGGCCTGTGGCTTGCTAGTGGCTCAGGCTTTTAAGCCTAGGATCCGCGCTGGAGTGGTAGTGGTTAATCTTAGGATGTTTAGGGCCTTTTATTTTATTATTATTTTATTATTTTTATTTTCTTAAATTACACCCTATTTATTTTATTTTTTATTTATTTATTTTAGTTTATTTTATTTTTTATATCAATTTTAGTATGTTTTATTTTATTTTTTATTTAGGTTCATTTTATTTTATTTAGTTTAGTTTATTTATCTTAGGTTTATTTTATTTTAGTTTTAGGTTTTATTTAGCCTTAATTTATGTCTGAATTATTATTTAGTTTAGCCTTTAGTGCCTTCAGTTTTATTTCATTCTTGTTAGGTTTTGTTTTATTTTCTGTGTCAGGTTTTGGTTTTCAAGCATATCTTTTCAGGTCCATTTTTAGTCAGCCTTATTCCATTTGGTTTAGGTTTAGTTCTTTAGGTCCGTAAGTTCCATTTATTTATCTAGTTTATTTTTATTGGTATTTATTTTTATTCAGCTCCAGCTTTTATTTATTTATTCATTTATCTTATTTCTTATTCTTTATCTTTAGGCTCTATTTTACTTTATCTTAGGCTCTTTTTATCTTTAGTCCAGATTGCTTATCTATCTTTATCTTAGCCTAGTCTTTATCTTATCTCTTTAGGCTCAGGCTCAGCCAGTCCCTGCAGGTATTTATCTTTATATGTGCCTTTAGCATGTGCCTTTTATCTTACCTAACCTGCTTCCAGGTTTATCTCTTTAGGATCCATGGCTCAGTGCATGTAGTCAGTGATCAGAGAGTGTGGCTCAGGGCCTGGGCCCAGGGTAGGCCTAGGGTCAGGCCATGGCCCAGTGTCAAGGGTCAGGATCTAGGCCCAGTGGGCCTGTGAGCCTAGAGTTGGGGTAGTTTTAGGGCCTAGGGTTTGTGGTTTAGTTTAGCCAAGGGTCCAAGTTTTAGTTTAGGGTTTAGGGTTTTAGTTTTTTTAATAGAGAATAAATTGTGATTTTCAACATTTTTTTTATATCATCACCAAGTATCTCACTAAGTTTTCTAAGACAAGAAGTGACATAGATAAAAATGACGCAAAGAGCAAATTGGAAACCCTAGATAATTAGAACTGTCTATACTATAAAGACATACCCATATGCCAGATCGATCAATCGTTCTTCAATTTCTCCAATTCCCATCAGAACTATCTCATCATCTCGAGTAGCCTTATCCACCATCATATCCCCGATCTCTCCCTCCCACCATGGTCAGAATCCTCCATGGTCGCTCCCACCTCCATACGACTTATGATCACCACCTCCATATCCGCCAAAACCTCCAGATCCCCCACTGCCACTGTAATAATTATTGCCTTCGCCTTCACACCCACCGCTAGATCTAAACTGATTCTGGTTGACGATGATGTTCCCTCTGCCAATGTTCTACCCATTGTAGGTTTGCTTTATTAGGTTAAGGTTTATCTTTTAATCCATTTAGCTACTTTAGGCTTAATTCTAGTCTGGGGTCAGTGTGGGCTCAGGCTCAGTGGCCTGTCAGCTCATGGGTTTATGGTCTGGTGGCTCATGCCTTAGGTGGCCTATGCCTTTAGGATCTAGTGGCCTGCTGCTGTCAGGCATGAGAGTCTTGTGGTTTGGCCTGGGTGGCCCCAGTGGCCTAGGCCCAGTGTCATGCACAGGGCTCAGGCCTTGAGGGCCTGTGGCCCAGGGTCAGCTTAGGGCCTAGGGTTACTGGTTTAGTGGCTATGGCCCAGGCCTCAGGCTCTGGCACTTTGTGGCTCCAGTTCAGTAGCCCAGCACTGTGGCCAGGGTGGCTAGGGCTCAGGGTCAGGCCTTGCAGGCTTAAGCCTAGGGATTAGGGCCTTTTAGGGTCCGGCCAAGTAGGGTCAGGTTGGGTTTTAAGGTTTAGGTCTCAAGATTTAGGGCTTAGAGTTTAGGGTTTTGGTTTATGGTTTACTTTTTCTTTCAAAATTAAGAAAATCGATGTAGAGTGATCCAACATCATATCCCCATCTCTCCTTCCGCCACCATGGTCAGAACCTCCATCGCTCTCCTCCCACCTCCATAACCACCACTACTGACACCACCTCCATATCTTCCAACACCTCCAAATCCCAACCACCACTATGATAACTTCCGCCGCTTCCCCCCACCCCCGCCACCTGCATCTACGAGCCTGCTTGATAGTGATATTCCGCCAAGGTTCTCACTTCTGGGTTTATATTTATTAGGTCATTTAGGTTTATTTTTAATTATTTAGTTACTTACTGTTTATGCCTAGGTGGTCCAGGGTTTGGGAGTGAGCTCTTGGGCTTAGGGCTTAAGGTTTAGGGTAGAGTATGTGGCTGTACTTTAGGGCCAGTGTGGTCATGCCACGCCCAGGCCTTGGCCTTGCATTTAGGGTAGGGCCTTTGTGGCTATGGCTCTAAGGCCCAGGGGTTTAGGGGCCTATGTGGCCTCAGTCAGGGTTTTGTGGTCAGATCTTTGCCTTGTGGCTTTAGCATTTAGGACTAAGGTTTAGGGTCGGTTTTTAAAAAATTATCAAACCCAGGGTTTAGGCTTCCATTTATTTTATTTATTATCTTTTATTTATCCCAGCTTATTTTATTTTTATTTTATTTTGCTTCCATACATTTCGCTTATCTTTTAAACTTAGGCCTAGGCTATTTTCTTTGTTTATTTTATTTTGATTTTATCTTTAGGTTTATTTTCATTTTATTTTGTGCCTTTTACCTGCACATCTATTCTTTAGCTCATGCCTTGCCTTTATTTTAGAATCCTTTTCATTTTAGCTTTATTATTTAGCCTTTAGTTTAGGGTTTATTTTAGGTTATTTAGCTTCCATTTGTATGTGCTCTAGCCTTAGCCCTTTAGGTTTTATTTTATCTTAGCCTTTAGTTTATTTATAGCTTTCAGCTTTAGGTTTTTTTTTAGTTTAGTATGTTTTATTTTTTATCTATTTTAGTTTTTTTTCATTTTATCTTTGTGCCTTTAGCTCTTTATTTAGTTTTATTTTATTTTATCTTAGGTTTATCTTTTATCTTAGGTTTTAGCTTTTATTTTTTATCTTTTCTTCTTCAGTGCTAGATTTACTAGTTTAGGTTTTAATTACTTTTATTTTATCTTATTTTTATCTAGAGTTTTTTATTTATTTTATTTTAGTTTTATTTAGTTTAGGTTTAGGTTTTTAGCTTTTTATGTGTAGGTTTAGGTTACTGAGGGGCTGAGGGTTTAGGTTTAGTTTAGGATTTATGGTTTTTAGTTTTTTTTATAAAAGAGAACTAATTAAGATTTAACATTTTTTCTTTTTGATTTCATCAACCAAGTAACACACCAAGTTTTCTAAGACACAACCGATGACATTTATAAGAAATGAGAATGGATAGAGAAAATCAAAAACCCTAGATAACTAGAACCGTCTATAATGTAAGGACATAGTTCCATGTGCTAGATTGAATCAAATTATTCTTTAGTTTCTTCAGCTCCTATCGTAACCACTCCTAGCCTCTCCTCGCATTAGTGGGATCCACCATTATATCGGATTCTCCTGCCATCACTACTGCTGCACCTCCCATGGTTCTCTTGCCTCAGATAATTAAAGATTTTACTCTAACCACCACCTTAAAATTGACTAGCACCTCCATATCCCCCACCGATAAAGCATGGAGAATTGCTGCTCCCACCTTTCACCTCACCAATCCAGACCCAGCTTGGTTGGATGGTGATGTTCCTGGATCAAGGTTCTACCCATTCTGTGATTAGGTTAAATTTTTAATTTATTTTATTACTTTTGTGTTAGATTTAGTGGTTTGGGGTTTGTGGGTTTTGTGTTAGGGGGCTGAGTTTAGGAGTTTAATGCTCAGTTAGGGCCTAGTGGTTTGTGGGTTTTGTGTGTGGTTTAGGGGTTTAAGGCTGTAGGCCCAGAGGGCTGTGGGTTTAGGGTTTAGGGCCCAGGGTTTAGGTTTAGATTTAGGATTTCCAGGTGGTTTACTTAATTACGCTTTTTTAAATTAAGTAAACCCGGGTCGAGTTTATTTAGTTTATTTTTATTTTAGTTTATTATATTTTATTTTATCGAGTTAATTTTTTAATTTTAATTAGTTAATTTTATTTATCTTTAGTTTAGGTTTTTTTATTTTAGTTTATTTTTGTCAGTCCCAGTTTATGTTTATTTTTTAGTTAGTTTTATTTTATTATATTTTTAGCTTAAGCTTAGATTTTATTTAATCCCTCAGGTTCTTTGCCTTTAGCTTACCTCATTATGTATTATTGCTTTGTGCATTATTTAGTAGCCTAGGTTTATTTATTCTTAATCTGAGGCTATCTTATCAGCCAGTTTGGGTTTATTTTATTTTGTTTATCCCTGATTTAGGTTTCCTTTTAAACAGGCCTACTTCTAGTTTTTATTTTTTATTCTTTAGGTTTTATTTTTAGTTTATTTTTTAGGTGGGCTTTTTGCACATTTTATTCCTACTAGCATGATTTTATTTTAAACCTTTAATTCTTATATTATCCAAGTTTTTATTTTAGGTTTATTTTATTTTTAGTTTAGTTTTAGTAATTTACCTTAAGCATAACCTAGTTTTATTTTATAACATTTATCTTTGAGTTTAGGCTCAGATTCATTCATTCCCAATTTTAGATTGTGCCTCATCTCTTATTCTTTTACTTTGCCTTTACTTTAGCTCTCTTTAATTTTGGCGCCTAGTGCCAGGCATGGTCCGTGGCTCAGGCCTGACCCAGGGCCTCCAGCCCATCTTTTAGGGCCAGGATCACTACTGCTCAGGGTCAGGGCCTCCTTTACATTTAATGCCCAGGCTCAGTGGCCTCCAGCGGGATCAGGGCCTGGCCCAGTGGCCTCCAGCCCAGCACAGCAATGGCAGTGGACGAGTTGGCCTTGTGGCTCAGTGGCTTCAGCCTTTGCACAAACCTGCAGGCCCAGGCTTGTATTTTAGCTTTATCTTTATCTATCTTTAGCTCAAAACTTTAGGATCATCTTTATTTCATTTTAGCCTAATTTTATCCATTTAAGCCCTTATTCTTTGTTTAGATCTATCTTAACCTGCTATAATTCTCTTGGCCTATGCCTTTAGCCTGATTGATTCCTTAATTTAGCTTTGATGCAAGCTCATCTTTCATTCCTAGGCCTGGCCCAGGCCCCAGCCTTTTTATCTGTGCTAGGTTGGTGTCTTTATTTTTTATCTTTAGCCACATTTTAGCCTTATATTTAGTTTACTTCAATCTATTTCTTTGTTTAGCTGGCCCTAGGCCCCATTCATTTGTGCTAGGCTTTAGGCCTTTATTTATCTATATCTTCTAGTTTAGGCCTTTATTTTAGCCTATTCTGGTTTATCCCAGGCTGGTTGCCTTTTGTTTATCTTTTATTTTTAGATTTAGCTTTTATTTAGTTTTTATTTTATCTATCTTCATCTTTATTAATATCTACATCTAGTTTTTATTCTTATTTTAGGCCTTTATTTAGGCCTATTTTATTTTAGTTTACTTTAGGCCTTTAATTCATCTTCTTTAGCCTATCTTTCTTTGCGCCTAGGGCCTAGAGGAGGCCCAGGCTCACCCAGGCCTTTATTTATCTCTCTCTTTATCTTAATCCAGGCCCATTCTTTAATTCCATTCTATTTTAGGCTCCCTGTCTAGCCTTGGGATTTGTGCCTGTGGCCTTGGGCCTCCCAGGATCAGGCCCAGGGCCTGTGGTCTGGGGCCTGTGTCTCAGTGGGCCTCAGGGCCCACGTCTTGTGGCCCAGGCCCAGGGCCTCCAGGGCCCAGGGCCTAGGGCCCAGGCCCAGGGCTCAAGGCCATGTCTGCAGGGCTTACCAGGTGGGCCCAGGCCTTCAGTGGTCAGGGGCCCCAGCCCCAGGATCCTGTAGGATCCTAGTGTGGATCTTTGGGCCTACAACCAGGGCTCAGGATCAGGTGTCACTGCTGGCGGTCCAGGCTTGCCTGCTGGGGCCAGTGGCTAGGGCTCTTATCTAACCTAGCCTTATCTTAGCGCAGGCCTGGGCTTCATCTTTATCTTTGTCTATCCCAGCCCAGCCCCCTAGCCTATCATCTCTTTAACCTTTTAGGTCTCTTTTAGCTCATTCTTTAGGTCTAAGCCTCATTATCTTCTTTAGCCTCAGGTTTTTATTATATCCTAGCTCTTTAGGTTTATTTTATAACTTCCAGGTTTCTTTATCATTTTAGCTTAATCTAGTTTTATTTTATTATATCTATCTTTGCCTTGAAATTAGGTCAGCTCTAAGCTTCTTTAGTGTGCCTCTATCTTATTTTATCATTTATCTACCTAGATCTAGGCCTTTTATCTATCGCATCTTTGTGCCTTTACTAGTTTAGGCTCTCTTTGTGCCAGCTTGTGGCCTGCCCAGCCTTTGGGGGCCCAGTGGCCCAGGGCCTAGGGTCAGCAGGCTCATCTTTGTGCCCCAAGGCTGTCACTTTACGCTCAGGGCCTTTTCATTCCAATGCCCAAAGCCCAGGGTGTGGCTCAGGCCTAGTGGTCAGGTATGGTGGCTCCAGAGACTCCAGTGGTTGGCCATCTTATGATCAGGTGCATGGTCTTTAAAAACATTGAGCAAACCTGAGGACACCTGCCTAATGCATTTATCAACCTTTAGTTTAATCCTTTATCTAGATCATTTTCATTTAGCCTAGCTAAATTTATCGACCTTAGTTTAGGTGCCTTTTTTGTCTTTAATTTATTTCTTTCTTTAGCTTCTTATGTTTATCTTTAGTTTGGCTTTATTTTTATTTTATTTTTTTAGGCTCTGCCTTGATTTTCCTATTTTAAGTTGCCTAGGTCTTGTTTTATCTTTGTGTTTATCTTGCCTTATCTTTAGTTTCTTGTGTTATACTTTTAGTTAGTTTAGGTTTATTTCTCAATTCTATTATATATTTAAAGGCCTAGGCTCTAGGTTTATCTTTTAGGTTCAGTTTATGTCTTTATTATTTTAGTCTGATTCTAAATTTTCATTTTAGGTTTATATCTTATTTTATTTTATTCTCTTCATTAGGCCTTTCTTTGTTTATCTTTTGGACTTTTTTTAGATCTAGTTTTATCTTAGCCATTATCTTATCTTTACTTTATCTTTATTTGTGCCTATTCTGACGAGCATCCTACGCTTAGCCTTTTTATCTTTATTTGGCCTTTTATCTTTGTGCCTCATTCTACTTTACCTTAGCCTAGGTCAGCCATCTTATCTTAGCCTCTCTTTATCTTTATCTCCTATCTTATCTTTATCTCTTTAGGCCCAGGCCTCAGCCCAGGGCCTCAGGGGCCCAGGGCCTAGGCTCCATCTTGTAGGCCTTTTATCTTCCTTCCTATCTAACTCAGCCCCAGGCTTCATCCTACCCATCTTTATCTTTGTGGCCCAGACACGCAATTGCCCAGCCTTGCAGCCCAGGCCCAGGACTCCATGGCCCCAGGGCCCAGCCTGTGTGGCCCTGAACTCCAGTGGGTCCGTGGTCTGGGGCCAAAGCCCAGGGCCTGAGGGCCCAGGGCCCAGGCCCTGATCTCAAGCCTGGGCTGGCCTAGGGCCCAAAGCCTGGGCCCAGGGCCCTAGGTCAGGCCTGCAGGGCCTGGGCCCAGCCTGCCCAGTGGTCTTGAGGGCCTGCTTGCGCCAGTGATCAGGCCATCAAGCATGGTCCAGGCTATCCGCGCTCTAGCCTTGGGCCTTTATTTATTTTACATTTATCTTATCTGGGTTTGTGGTCTAGGATTTGTGACATTTAGGTTTTAGTTTTATTTTATTTTTATGCAATCTAGTCTGCCTTAGGCTTTGGCTGCTGCCCTAGGGCTCTGGAAAGCCTAGGATTTGCTGATCGAGGCTAAAGGCTCTAATTCTTAAGTTTTTTTATATTAAGAAAATCTATTTTAGGTTTATTTTAGCTCTATTTCAATTTTATTATTCCATTTATAGTTTTAATTTATTTTTACTTTTTATCTGGCCATTTTATCTTTTATTTAGTCATTTATTTCTAGGTTTATTTATTTTGTTTTAGGTCTCTTTATCTTAGTTTTAATCTTTTGCATAGGCCTAGTTTTATGTTTCGATCCGGCCTGCAGCTCCGCCTCAGCTTGCAGCCCTTGCTCCAGCCTAGGCTCAGGGCCTGGCTCAGCTCTGGGCCATGGTGGGCCCACTCTGGGCATTAGGCTTTAGGCTCAGTGGCCTAGTGGTCAGGTTCCCAGGCCTAGGCCCTGAGGCTCAGTGGCTCCGCCTGCCCTGGCTTCATTCCAGGGCCTGACTTTGTGACTCCAGGTGTCTAGGCCTAGGGCCCAGTGGACGAGGCCTAGGACGAGGCTGATTCCATGTCTAACTGCCATTTTACTAGTACCAATACATCATCTATATCCATTCTCATTTCATTTATCGCCCATCCTTAATTTTAATTTCTTATTTCGAGGTCATTCTCAATTTTCAATTAGTTTAATTTCTTTAAAATATAGCCTAAGTTTTATCTTTAGCCTTTATTCTAGCAGTTTATGCTTTATCTAGTTTAGTTTCATTTATTCTATTTTTGACTTTACGATTTTTTCCCTCCCCTTTAGCCTATGCTCTAGGTGGTATTACATTTTCAGGTTTTAGGTCCCAGGTTTCATTTTACCTTATTTTATTTAGATCAGATTTGTGCTTCAGCCCAGGGCCTTTAAGCTTTATTTGTCCCAGTTTAGGCCTGATTTTATTTTTCATTTTAGCTCAGGCCTTTTGTCTAGCTGGCCTAGCCTTTATCTTTAGGCCCATTTTTGTGCCCCAGTCTATTTTGGTTTATTTTATTTTATTTCTCACTTAGTTTTATTTTGTAAATTAGTTTAGGTTTCTTTATTTATCTCCTGTGCCTTAGTCTTAATCTTTAATTCTCCTTATCAGGGCCTAGGGCCTTTCCTATCTTATCCATCTCACTTCCATGTTTTATCTGATTATCCTTGTGATCATCTGCTAGATTCCAGGCTCTCAGCTTTTAGGCCTTAGGGCCTGGCTCAGCTTTGAGGCCTAGGCCCAGGGGCCTGTCAAGCACCTTTGTGCCAGGTGTCTACAGCCCAGTGGCCTAGGATCTAGGGCTTTAGGTGGCCTGGGCCTTAAGCTCAGTGGCTCATGCCTTAGGCCCAGTGGCCTACTCGCTTGAGTCTTTAGCCTGTGTGTGCAGGCGCTTGAGCCTTGAGTGCCTAGGGCTCAGGCCTAGTGGCCTGCGTCCAGGGTCCCAGATTTAGCTCCTGCCTAGGGTTTTTTTAAGAGAGAACGATTCAACATTTCTTCCTAACTCCCACCTAATCAACAAGTAACACAAGTTTTCTAAGAAAAAGCCACGAGCAGATAAAAAAATGAGCACGATAAGAGCAAATTTAAAAAACCCTAGATAACTTGAAATGTCTCTCACCATATAAAGACACGCCCATAAGCAAATGGTCTCGGCCTTGTTCTTCCGCTTTCAATTCCCATCAACTCCCCTGCCCTCGAGTAGTTGTATCCACCATCATACTTCTCCATCTCTCCTCCCGCCACCACCACACCTCTGTAACCTCTGCCGCTCCTCCCCGCCTCCATAACCACTCACCCCACCACTCACTCCATATCCACTAGCACCACTGTGACCCACCACCATCAAGGACACGCTTTCCCCGCTTCAAACTCCATCATCACGATCTTAAACTAAGCCTTATCAATGGGAAGTGGTCTACCCACAGCTTGTGGTTTTATTCATTCTAGGGGTTTTGTTTTATTTCTTTAATTTTAGTTATAGGCTCAAAGCTAATGGCCTGGGGGGGCCTACGTTAGGGTCTGTGGGTTTAGTAGTTTGTGGGCCTGGCTAGGGTTTCATGCTGAGGGTTTAAAAAAGCCTAAAATGGCCAGCTTTGTGGCCTAGTGGGCCCAAGATTAGGGCTCTGGCTCGTGGATCAGGGCCCAGGACTCATGGCCCAGTTTCCAGGCTCAGGCCTCAGGGCTTTGCTGGCCTAGGGCCCAGGCTCCAGGGCCATTTCTCAAAAGCATGGGGTCTGGGGATCTGGCCTAAATGATCTAGTGGCCTAGGGTTCTTTTCAAAAACAAAAACCTTAACCAAACAGTAATGTTCATGCTTCATCTAGCTCATATTATTCATTTTATATATCTTTACGCCATTTCTTAGGCTCATTTACTTCCTTTCATTTTATCAGCCTTAGCCTAAATATCTTGTGGCCTTTTACTCAGATTTTATCTTGTCTTATTTTGTGATTTTAGTTTGTGGCTGCCTATTTTTTAGTTATGCCTTTTATGTTTGATTTTATTTTTAGGTTTAGGGCTTTTATTATTTATCTGTTGGTTTTGGCTTAGAATCTTATTTTATTTTTGAGGTTTATTTATGTTTATATTTTGATTTATTTTTAAATCTTATTTTTTAGTTTAGGTTAGGTTTATTTGCATAGTTTATCTTTAGATTCCTGTTTGTGGCAATAGGTCAGTGTAGGCATTTAGGGTTGTGCCCAGGCTCTGTTAGTAGTTGGGTACCTTTACGGTGATTTTATGTTTTTTTTAAAAAAAAAACTAAGCAAACCAGTAGGCCTTTATTTAATTTATTTATTATTTAGTTATTATTTATTTATTTATTTTATTCCATTTATTTTATTATTTATTTTATTATTTCCTAATTTATTCTAGACCATTTATTTATCTTAGTTTGTAGTTTTTATTTTGTTAGCCCATTTCTCCTGGTTTAGGGCTTTAGTTTCATTTCTCTAGTTTAGTTTATTTTTATTTTACTTTAGGTTTAGGTTTTTTCTTTAAATTTTAGGCCTTTGTGCCTTTATTTTTACCATTTTAGGCCTATCTTTCTTTTAGGCCTTTTATTTAGTTTCTCGTATTGTATACCATCTCTTTATTTTTTATTTAATGTCAGCCATGTTTTATCTTTATTTAGGCCAATTCATTTTAAGCTTATTTTATATCTTATTTAGGCCTGAATCTTAATTATCTAAAGTTTTATTTTATCTGATCTTTATTTTGTTTGTAGGTCAGGCTTGTGCCTTAGATCCCAGTCTTTGGCTCCTTTTAATCATTTAACTTTCCCCATTTAATCTAGGCCCATTTATTTATTTATTTATCTTTAGGGCCTACCTTTAGCTTCAGGCTTATATTTTCATCTTTTTAAGATCTTTGGCTGCAAGGGCTCAGTGGTCTTGGGACTAGGGCGCTCAATGGCTCATCGGTCTTGTGGCTGGGCCGGCCAAGGGTCTGCGGCCTAGGGCCCAGCCTCAGTATCCGGGATCCCAGTGGCTTCTGTGGCTCTGTGGTCTCTGTTTGTGGCCCAGGGTTTTGGCTCCAAGGCCTAGGTTCAGGGCCCAGGCTGCGGGGCCTTTTGATAATAGTTTTTTTTTAACCAAACAAAATTGGTAGGTTTAGGTTTTTAGTTTTACTTAATGTGATTTTATCTATCTTTAGTTACCACCTTTTAATTCCATTTGTTATTCTCTATCTTATTAGTTTAGTTATCGCATCTTCCCCAGTTTTATCTTAGTTTATCTTTTAGGCTTATTTCTTTGTCTTATTTTTAAAATTTTAGGTTTAGGGTTTTATTTTTTTTCTTTTAGGTAGCTTAGGGCTTTGATTTATTTTGTCGGGGCTCAGGTTTTGGCCCATTTTTTTAGCTTCTAGGCCTGAGGAGCTATTTAGTTCCATTTTATCTGATTTAGTTTGGGAATACAAGGCCCAGGGCTTTAGTTTATTAGGTCAGGTTTAGGCTTTATCATCTAATTTAGCCCATTTCTTGCTTCAGGGATCACCCGACGTTTATTTTAACGAGTTTATGGCTCTTTTCTAGTTCAGGTTTAGTTTTAATTTTTATCTATCTCATCTGGTTTATATCCTAGGTCTAGTCTTTACCTTTATCTTTAATTTATCTTTAGGGCCCATCTTAATCTATTTTAGCATAGTATCTTTATTTAAGCCTTTTATTTTGTTTATTTTAGGCCCTTACTTATCTACTTTTATCTAGTTTATTTTTTTATCTATTTGCCCTAGGCCTAAGCCCAGGCTAATCTCAGGTCTTAGCTCAGCTCTTATGCATCTATCTTAACCTTTTATCTTTAATTTTAGCTCAAGCCTTTATTTATCTATCTATTTTAGGTTTTATCTACTAGGTCAAGCCCAAGCCCTTTTCCATGCTGGCCAGTCTAGGGCCCAGTGTTTTAAGGCCTAAAGCCTGGCCGCTGGCCTAGGGGTTATTTTAGTGGGTAGGATTTAGGTTGTAATAGCTAGGGCTTAGGGCTTCATTTACTTGATTTAGGGCTTGTGGGTCTGGGGCTCAGGGGCTTGTGGCTGCCTTGTGGATTTGTTGTGGCCTTCTGGCCCAAGATTTAGTGTCAAAGTTTTGTGAAGTAGGGTTCTGCCTTTAGCTTGTAGGTTTAGGGTTTTTTATTTTGTTATTTTAATAGAGGATAAATTAAGATTCAACATGTTTTCTTTTCGATTTAATCAACCAAGTAATACACCAAGTTTTATAAGACACAAGTGGTGACATAGATAAAAAATGAGCACGCATAGAGAAAATCAAAAGCCCTAGATAACAAGAATCATCTCTACTATATGTTACAAATGCCCATAAGTAATAAATCAGATCCGATCTTTAGTTACTCTACTTTGTTTGAACCACCCCTGCCACTGGTAGTGGAATCCACCGCATATCTCCTATCTTCTCCTCCCTCCTCACCACCACGCCTCAGAATCCTTCGGCCGATCCTCCCACCTCCATTACCATTACCACAAGCCTCACCACCACCTGGGAGATATCCACTAACCCGGGATCTAGACCGAGCTATTGGTGATGGAGATGTTCCCCGCCAAGGTTCTCATTCTTAGGGTTCTAGGTTTTAGGTTTAGGTTTAGGGATTAGGTTTATTTTTTAATTTATTTAGTTACGCTATGATTAAGCTTAAGGGTTTAAGGGGGTAGGGTTTAGGTGGTGTTTGTGGTTTAGTTGCCTAAGGTTTTAGGGTTATGGTTTAGGGTTTGTGTTTAGGCTGGTGCTAAGCCTGCTTGGGTTTGTGGGCCTAGTGCATGTATGTCCAGGCTGCCTAGGGCCCAGGCCTAAGGATTTAAGATTTGGCCTATGGTTTAAGGTAGTGGATTTGGGTTTATGTTTTTTTCCAAAATTAAGCAAACTAGTAGGCTCTAGTTTATTTAGCATATTTATTTTATCTTTATCCATCTTTAATTTACTCTCTTTTATTCTTACTTAAGTTTATTTTTTATTTTATTTAATTTATTTATTTATTTTAGTTTATTTATTTTAGCTTTTGGTCTTGTATTTATCTTTTAGGTAGTAGGATCAGCTCATTCTTTAGCCCATCTTAATTTTATTTTTAGTTTAGTTTCTTTTATTTATTTTATCTTTAGTTTCAGTTTTCATTTTTTAACGCTTTGTGTTTTAGGTTTTTCTTTCCTCCAGCCATTTATAGGTTTTATTTTTTTCTTAGTTTGGGTTAACTTTAGTTTATCTTTATTTTTAGTTTAGGTCAAGATATTTGTGTTTAGTTTAGTGGCTTTATTTATTTTAGTTTAGTTTTTAGTCTTTAGTTTATTTTATTTTATTTTATTTTATGCCATTCTTAGCTAGGGCTATCAGACTTTATTTCCATTTATTTATACATTTTATCTTTTATTTTAATCTTTTATTTTTATATAGTTTTATTTTATTTTATCTTTATCTTTAGGTTTATTTTATTTTATCTATGTTTAGTCTTATTCTTATTTTATTTTATTTTAATTTATTTTTTTTGGTTTAGTAGGTTTTATCTTTTATCTTAGTTTTATATTCTTATTTTATCTTTTATTTTTAGGTTGGCCTTAGGCCTCAGGCTTGGGTTTAGGCTAAGCTTCAGGGTCTCCATCCATTTTACTTTTTTATTTAGTTTAGGTCTTGGCCTTCCCATCTAATTTCCATTCTTATGCCTTTATTCAGCCCACAGCTTGTGCCTCATGGTCAGGGCCTGTGGCCTCCAGGACTCCAGGGCCCAGGGCCCAGTGGCCCAGGGCCCTTGGGGTCCCTGGGCCAAGGTGCCCAGGGCCCAGGCCCAGCCCAGGGCCCAGTGCTCCAGTGCTGTGGCTCAGTGTCAGTCTTCAGGGCCTTGTGTGGCTCAGGCGTGTTCCCTATCTTTCTAACCTTTCTATAATCACAAACCAGGCCCAGGCTCCATCTGGCCCATCTTGTCTTCACCCTATCTTAGCCCATTTTATCTAGGCTCCAGCCCTTAGCTCCCCATTTTAATCCTTTATCATCTAGGGCCCATCTAGCTCCTATGCCCATTCCTATATCTTTGTGCCCGCTTGTGCATTTCTTTAGTTTAGTTACATCTTTAACATTTTAGGCTCAGTTTAGGTTTTTTGGCCCTATTCTTGGTTTTATTTCAGTTTATTTTATGTTTTATTTATTATTTAGTTTCAGGGTTTATTTTTATTTATTTTATTTATTTAGGTTTCAGATTTCATTTGGTTTATATTTTAATTAGGCTCTCAGGTTTATCTCATTTATTTTAGTGTCCGTGCTTTTTCTTAGCTATGGTTTAGATTCATTTATTTATTTTTTTTTGTTTAATCCTTAGGTTTAGGGTTTTATTTATTTTATTTTATCTTATCTTTCCTATATCTTAAGTTTCATTTTAATTTTATTTAGGTTTCTTATTCTTTTAAATTTATCTTATTTTAGTTTTTATTTTTATTCTTTTAGGGTTTAGGGCTTCAGTTTAGGGTTTAGGGTTTAATTTTAGGTTTATGCCTTTTAGTTCTGTTTTAGGGTTTTAGGCTCAGTGGCTTTGGGGTTTAGTGGCTACGCATTTAGGGTTTAGGTTTTAAGGTTTAGGGGTAGGTTTAGGTTTAGGGATTCAGTTTTAGCTTAGGGTTTAGGGTTTTTGGTTTTTTTAAAGGAGAACAAATTTAGATTCAACATTCTTCGATTTCATGAACCGAGTAGCACACCAAGTTTCTAAGACATAATTGACAACATAGATAAAAAAAATGAGTACACATAGAGCAAATAAAACCCTAGATAATTAAAATGATCTACTCGAAACATAGTCTATGGTCCAGATCAGATTCAGCCTTCGCTTCTAATTTCACGAATCCACCCAGCCTCTCAAGTATGGATCCACAATCATATCCCCGATCTTTCCCTTCGCCACCACCACGGGTATAAGCTTCGTGGCTCCTCCTGCCTCCATAACCACCACCTCCATATCCACTAGCACCTCCAAATTCCCCACCACCAAGGTGATAATCGCTTACCTCACCATCACCGCCAACGCTGCATCTGGGATTGAGCCCTGACAGTGATGTTCCCCTGACGCCAAGGTCTCCATTCTTGGTTTTATGCTCAGTTGTGCTTATTAGGTTTTAGGATCTGTGTTTATTTTTAATTTATTTAGTTACTTTAGGTAGTTTAGGGTTTGTGGCTTTACAGGGTTTGTCAGTAGGTTTATGTGGTTTATGCTTTGGGGTGGTTTATGGCCCCAGGGCCTCATGGTCTAGGTGGGGCCTAGGGCCTAGGGTCTAAGGCCTGAGGTTTAGGGCCTAGGGTCAGCATTTCAGGATTTAGGGTTTTAGTTTTTTCCAAAAAAAATCAAGAAAACCCAAGTGCTAGATTTAGCTCATCTAGTTTTTATTTGTTTCATAGCCTAAAGGGCTGGCCTGTTTTTATCTGAAATTAGCCCATCATCTAGTCTGTGTTATAACCTAGCTCTCCTTGCTGCACAGTGCCTATCTTTAGCTGAGCTTATTCTTTTATTTCTATCTTTATTTTATTTTAGGCCCATGCCTAGGCTCTATCTTAATCTTTTAGGTTTAGGTTTAACATCTTTACTTTGTGCCTTATCTAGGATCTAGCCTAGCTATTATTTCAAGTATTATTTTATTTTATCTTAGTTGGGCTTAGGGCCTAGCTTCATTTTACATGCAGTTTAGGTTTTATTTATTTTAGTAGTTTTATCTTTAGCTAGGCCTAGGTTTATTTTATTTTGTTTATTATCTTTAAGGTTCCTTTATAGTTTAGTGGTTTATTTTTATTTATTTTAGGTTTACTTTTTAGGTTTATGTTTTAATTAGCCTTATACTAGTTTTATCTAGGTCTATTTATCCACACTTTAGCCTTTGACGCATTTGGCCTTTATCCAGGGTCACTTATCTTTTAGCTTTAGTAGGCCTTTATTTTATCCTATTGCAGCTTCCTTTCCTATTTTTTTTATCTTTAACTCATTTTAGGTTTTAGGCCTCTTCAAGCCTAAGTCCCAGCCTAGGTCTTACTGATTCATCTTTATTTTATTTTACATTATCTATATGCCCATTTATCTTTATGCTTTATCTAGCCATTTTTTCAGGCCTCAAGCCTTTAGGGCCTATGGCCTAGGGCCTATGGCCTATTGGTCAGGCTGATTCAGGGCTCCCCTAGGGCCCAGCCTCCCGCCCAGTGGTCTTGAGGGGTGGATCTCACGCCTCAGCCTGCAAGGTCAGCTCAGGCCCAGGCCTCAGCCTGGCCCAGGGCCTCCCTGGGCTCAGGGCCCAGGGCTCAGCCTTCAGAGCCCAGAGCCCAGGGCCCAGGGCTCAGGGATTCCATGGCTTCCATGGCCTCAGTGGCCCAGGCATGGCCCAGGGCTCATGGCCCAGGCCCAGGTCAGCCCAGAGCCCAGGGCCCAGTGGCCCCAGGGGCCCAGGATCCATGGCCCATGGGCCCAGAGCCAGGGCCAAGGGCCCAGTGGCCCAGGAGCCCATGGCCTCAGGGCCTCATGGCCCAGGCTGGGCTGCCCAGGGTCAGGCCCAGAGCCCATAGCCTCAGTGGCCCTCTGGGTCAGGGCCCATCCTCAGTGGCTCAGGTCAGCCCAGGACTCCAGGATCCCTTTCAGACTAAGGCCCAGGGCCCAGTGGTCCACTATCTGCCTCTCAGGGTCAATGGCTCATTACTCCGGCCCAGAGCTCCTGGGGTCATTCAGGGCCTCTGGGACCAGGGCTCAGCCCAGGCCTTGTGGCCTCTTGAGCCCAATGCCCAAGACTGTGGTCAAAGACAGAGCCTGTGAGCCCAGTGGCCCAGTGCTCCAGCCTCAGGGCCCCAGTGACAGGCGCTGGCCCAGGCCCAGGGCCCATGGTCCAACGCCAGGGCCCAGGTGTCACCTAGGGCCCAGCTGCCCATGTGGGTCCTATGTCCCAGCTCCGGGCTCAGCTTTCATTATCAAGACATCTCCTTTATCTTTAGTTTACACCATTTTTTCATCTTTAGGTTCTTATCTATTTAGGCTCTTCATTCTTAGCTTATCTTTTTTAGCTTAGGCCCAGTGCCCATGCCTATATTTATAGCTTTAGTCTTTTATTTTATCTGATCTTCTTGGTTTCCAGGGTCATCTATATCTTAGGCTCAGTTCAATTTTAGGTTTAGGTTTTAGTTTTCATTTTAAGGATTATTTTAGGTTTTATTTTTTAGTTTAGTTTATTTTTAGTTTTATCTTTTATTTTATTTAGTTTAGGTATTTTATTTTAGGATTATGTTTAGGTTTAATTTATTTTAATTTAGGTTTAGGTTTATTTTATTTTGTTTATTTTAGGTTTAGGTTTTTTTTTCTAAATTTTTTTATAGTTTAGAGTTAAGGTTTTTTTATTTATTTTTAGGTTTATTTTTTTATGTTTAGGTTTTTATTTTAATTAAGTTTATTTTATTTTTTAGTTTAGTTTAGGTTTAATTTATTTATTTTTTGTTTTTTTTTCTTTTTTTTATTTAATTATTTTGCTTAAGTTTTAAGTTTAGTTTATTTTATTTTATTTTATTTAGGTATAGGTTAATGATAGGGCGGTCCCAAGTCCGGATGCAAAAAGTGAAAAATGCTAGGGCATAAAATTTTATTTTATTTTATTTTATTTTAGGTAGTCGACAGCCAGCATAAAATTTGTCAAAATAATCATGACATGAATCCTTTAAATCATTGTGTTAATGCTTAGGCATCCCCTCGGAAGTTTAACGCTGATGTATGGCTTGAATACAAGCTGAAAAATGTGCCAGAGTCAGACGCCAAGGTGCAAGTTAAATAAGCAAGGGTTCCCACATTATGGACGATGGATGTAAAAGAAGTTAGTCCATGAAACTAGAATTAGGTTAGATCTTGGAATATAGGTACTCTAAGGTAAATTAATGGAATTAATAGATATTATGATTTATAGAAAGATAAATATTTTATGTGTTCAAGAAACTAAATGGGGAGAAGGCCAAGGAGATTGATAGTTTAGGTTTTAAACTTTGGTATTCGTAAAAGTTGAACTAGAAATGGTGATTATAGATAAAAGTTTAAAGGATAATGTTATAAGTATTAATAGAATGTGGAGATTTAAAGATTATCTTTTGATACTAAGATTATCAATGTTATAAGAGTCTATGCTCCTCAAGTAGTTTGGAGGTAAGCTCAAAAGAAAAAATTTTGGAATGAATTTAGAGGGATTAATACAAAAGATACCCTTGAAGAAAAGTATTAGGGGAGATTTAAATGGACATGTTGGTAGAGTGAGTGTAGAAGATTTTAAAGTATTCATGGTGGTTATGGATTTGGAGTGACTAATGAAGAAGGTAGGACTATATTAGATTTTGCCTAACTTATGATTTTGAAGTTGCTAATACTTTTAAGAAAAGAGATGAACATATTATTACTTGTAAAAAATGGATCTAGTAAAACACAGATTGATTATTTTTTTGATAAGAAAAATAGATCTTTAGATTGAAAAGATTGTAAGGTGTCATTCCAAGTGAAATTTTAAGTACCCAACATCAACTATTAGATTTTAAGATGAAAGATTGTAAAAGAAAAAAATAAACAAAATTATTATCCTAGGATTAGATGGGGACACTTAAAGAACACTAAAAATTATTTTAAGAGCAAGCTACAAGAAATTAAAGTTTGGGATGTTCATAAGGAAGCTAACGCTATGTGGGAAAAATATCAAGTGAAATTACAAGGCTAAAAAAAGGAAATCAAAAGTTTCTTTAATAAGAATAGTTGGTGGTGGAGTCGAGTGCAAGAAAAGATAAGAAATAAGAAGCATTATTATAAAACTTGGTTTATATGTAAAACTCAGAGAATTGGGAAAGATATAAAATGTGAGATTCTAAGAAAGCAATATATGATGCAAAAAATTTAGCTTTAGTGATTTATACAATAGATTAGATACCAAAGAAGGTGAAAGATATATGTATAAGTTAGCCAACCAAAGAGATAGGAGAAGTAAAGACATAGTTCAAGTGAGGAGTATTAAGGATGAAAATAATAAAGTCTTTTCTTAGAAAAAGATAAAAATAGGTGGATGAGGTATTTTAATAAACTTTTCAATGAAGGATCCAAAAAGTACGATTGATTTTAGAACCTTAATACCCTAAAAAAAAATAGAGAATTTCCTTTTATCATCAGATTAGTAAATCAAGTTAGTGAAGCTTTTAAAGAAAATGAAATGTGGAAAAGCAAGAGGACCAAATAATATTCTAATAGAAGTGTGGAAATGTTTAGAGATTAAGGAATTTCTTTACAAATCTTTTAATTTTATTTTAAAGACTAAAAGATAGATGAGTGGAGAAAGAGTTTGTTGGTTCCTATATTTAAGAATAAAGGTGATGCACAAGAGTGTGCAAATTATGAGGAATTAAGTTAATGTGTCATACATTAAAATTATGGGAGAGAGTAATTGAGCATAAAGTCATTATGTGATACGTAAGTTTCTCACAATCGCTTGGTTTCATGCCGTAGATCTACTATGGATGCTATACATTAAGAGGTTTGATGGAGAAGCATAGAGAAAGTAAGAAGGATCTACATATGATATTAATTGATTTAGAGAAAGCTTATGATAAAGTCTCAAGAGATGTTCTTTGGAGAGTTCTAGAAACGTAAAGAAGTTAATATTGGTTATATTCAAGTCATTAAGGATATGTATACTAGAGTCACTTTGTGTCCAAACACAAGGAGGATTGACAAAATATTTTCCTATTTCGCTTGGATTACATCAAGGATCAACATTAAGCCCTTATCTTTTACTTTAGTTATGGATGTTCTTACGAGGCATTTATAAGAAGATGTACCTTGGTGTATGCTTTTGTCGATGACATTCTTCTTGTTGATAAGACTAGAGAGGAGTCCAAAGAGAAACTTGAATTATGGAGGTCAACTTTAGAGTCTAAAGGTTTTCGTTTAAGCATATCTAAAACTGAATATATGGAGTGTAATTTTAGTTGTAGAAGTTTTAGGGTAGTGTTGTGACTTTAGGTGATTAATCATTAATAAGAGTGACGATATTTAGGCTCTATTGTTCAAAATGATGGTGAAATAGATGAGATATTATTAGTAGAATTCAAGTTGGATGATCAAGTGGAGGAATGAATGCATCCGCCTATTATGTGATAGAAAAGTTCCACTTAAACTCTAAGGAAAATTTTATAAGATGGTGGTAAGACCTGCAATGACTTATGGTGCGTAATGTCACAAAAAAGAAAACATAAGACTAAGTATGTGTGAGATGAGGATGTGTGGATGAGTGGCTTTTACCCTAGAGATAGAATGCAAAATGAGTATGTGGTCGGAGTAGCTCTAGTGGTAGATAAGATTAGGTGAGTCGCCTTAGATGGTTTGGCCACATAAAGCTGACCGTCCGATGACCAATTAGGAGAGTAGAAATGCATTAGATTTGCCTTTATGTTAAGAAAGGTAGAGGTAGACCTAAAAGACTTGGTAAGATGTATACAAAATGATCTTAGTATACTTAAATTAAATGATAATTTGAATACATAGGACACAATGGAGATGAAGGATTCATGTACCTACCCACTGGGACAAGGCTTGTTGTAGGAGTTAATTTATTTTATTATTTAGGTTTTATTTCATTTAGGAGTTGTGGTTTTGGGTAGTTACTTTAGGGTTTTTTAAAATTTTAATTTTCATTGTTTAGTTTTTGGGAGGGTATATGGGTTGGTTTAGCTTTGGGGTGCATTTAGGATTTAGGGTTTTGGTTTTTTTAAAAACAGTATGTTTATATAGTATATTTAGTTTATTCTAGTTAGTTTAGTTTATTTTAGTTTATTTCCTTAGTTAATTTATTTTAGTTTATGTTTATTTTAGTTTATTTTACAGGTTAGGTTTATTTTTTAGAGTTTTATTTTATATATTTTAGGTTTAGGTTTATTTTTATTTAGGTTTAGGTTTTATTTTATTATATTGTTATTTATTTTGTGGTTTATTTTAATTTAGGTTTAGTTTATTTTAGTTTATTTTAGCTTTATTTTCATTATTTTAGGTTTAGGGTGGGGTGCCTAGTTAGCTTTATTTTAGGTTTGGTTTATTTATTTTAGTTTAGGTTTAAGTTTATTTTATTTTGTTTATTTTTATGGTTTAGTTTTTTTTTTTATAGTTTAGGTTTTATTTTTTTTATTCTAGGTTTATTATATTTTAATTTTAGCTTTAGGTTTAAATTTAGTTTGTATTTTATTTTATTTTGTTTATTTATTTTTATTTAGCTCATTTTATTTAGGTTTTTTAATCAGGTTTATTTTATTTTTATTTACTTAGTTTATGTTATCTATTTTATTTTAGTTTTATTTTTATTTAATCTTAGTTTTAAATTTAAGTTTCTTTAGGTTTTATTTTATTTTATTATTTATTTATTTTTTATTTATTCATTTTTAGGTCTTAATTTAGTTTTTTATTTTAGGTTAGTTTAGTTTTATATGAGGGTTTAGGGTTTAGTGGTTATTAGAGTTTAGATTTAGGGTTTAGGGTTTAGGGTTTGTAGGGATTAGGGTTTAGGGTAGTTTAAGTTTTAGGTTTGGGGTTCAGTGGGGTTCAAGTTAATTTAGGTTGGGTTCGCTTTTATTTATTTATTTTATTTTTATTATTAGTTAGGGTTTAGGGTTTTGATTTTAAGTTTAGGGTTTAGGTTTTAGTTTTGGGTTTTAGGTTTTGGGTTTTTTTTAAAAGAGAACACATTCAGATTCAACATTTCTTCTTTTCGATTTCATCAACCAAGTAACACACCAAATTTTCTAAGACATAAGTGACAACATAAATCTAAAATGAACAAGCATAGAGCAAATCAAAAACTTATATAACTAGAAAAATCCCTATTATAAAGACACGATTCCATAAGCAACAAATCAGATTGGTCGTTCTTCAGTTTCTCTAGTTCTCATCAGAACCACCCGGACGTCTCGAGTAGTGGCATCCACCACCATATCCCTGATCTCTCCCTTCGCCACCACCACGGTTGTAACCTCTGTCGCTCCTCCTACCTCCATAACCACCACTACTATGACCACCACCTCCATATCCATTAGCACCTTGAGATCCCCTACCACCACTACTATAATCACCTCGCCGATCTATACGAGCTTAATTGACGATGTTCCTTTATCAATGTTTTTCTCATTCTTAAAGTTTAGGTTTAGGTTTAGTTTATTTGTCTGGTTTATTTTAATTTATAGGTTTATTTTAGTTTAGGTTTGTTTTTTTTGGGCTTTTTTTGTTTGGTTTTTTGGTTTTAGGGTTTAGTGTTAAAGGTTTAGTATTAGTTTTAGTTATGGTTTGGGTTTATGCTTTGGGTTTAGGGTTTTGGGTTTAGGTTTTATTTTAGTTTAGGGTTTAGAGTTACAGTATGTGGTTTAGGTTTTTTAGTTTGGTTTAGATTTGGGTTTAATGTTTTTTTAAAAAGAAAATTAAGTAAACTAGTAGGTTTAGGTTTATTTAGTATATTTATTTTATTATTTATTTTTGTTTAGTTTAATCTTTTTATTTAGATTTTTTATTTATTTTAGTTTATTTACATTAGTATGGTTTATTTTAGTTTATTTTTAAGTTTAGGTTTAGTTTATTTTTAGTTAATCTTTATTTTATTTTATTTTAAGTAGTTTAGGTTTAGGTTTTATTTTATTTTACATTTTATTTTAGGTTTACTTAGGTTTTATTTTTAGTTTAACCCAGTTTATTTTATCTTATTTTATTTATTTAGTTTAGTTTATATTTATTTAATTTATTAGTAGTTTAGATATTTATTTTATTTATTTATTATAGGTATTTTCTTTAGGTTTAGGTTATTTATTTTAGTTTTATTAAGAGTGGCCTTTTAGATTTTGTGGCTCAGTTGAGGTTTATTTAGTTAGGGTTATTTAGTAGCATTTAACTGTGGCTCAGTGGGTCACAAACATTAGTGGTCAGATCAGTTTGGTCAGTTTGAGCTTAGTTGTCAGGGTTTTTGGGGTAGGGTAGTAGCAGGGTTAGTTTAGGGTTAGGTCAGGTAGGGCTTGGCCTGGGGTTTAGGGTTGGTCTGTGGTTTCAGATTTAAGGTTTAAGGTTCTATTTATTAAAATTAAGTAAACTAGTAGTTTTAGGTTTATTTAGTATATTAAGTTTATTTTTTATTTATTTTAGTTTATTTATCTCTTTCTTTTTTATTTTGGTTTATTTTTTTATTTTTATTTAGTTTAGATTATTTATTTTAGGGTTCTTTATTTTAGTTTAGGTTTTATATTTTAGTTTATTTTTAAGTTCAGTTTAGGTTTTTATGTTTTTATTTTGGTATGTTTTACTTTTTCATTTTTTTTTATGTTTTAGTTTAGGTTTTATTTTATTTTTTTAATTTTAGGTTTTATTTTTAGTTTAAGTTTAGTTTATTTTAGTTTATTTTATATTTAGTTTAAGTTTATTTTAGTCTATTTTAGGTTTTATTTATTTTAGTTTAGTTTATTTTATAATTTTGTTTTATTTTTATTTTAAGTTTTTGTTTCTTTTACTTTTGGGTTTAGCTTTTATTTTTTATTTATTTTTAGGATAAGGTTTTTATTTTTTTATTTTAATTTTATTTTGTTTTTATTTTACATTTAATTTTTTTTTATTTTATTTAGGTTTTTATTCTTGGGTTATTTTAATTTTTACCATATTAGTTTGTATTTATTTTATTTTATTTTATTATCTTATTTTATTTTAGGTCAGTTTTTTTAGTTTTTTTTATTTATTTATTTTTTATTTTATTTATTTTATTTTTACAATTTAGAATAGGTTTAGGGTTATTTTTATGGCTATGTTAGGTCAGGCTCAGTGGTTTGTGGTTAGGAGTGGTTTGTTGTGGTAGTGTGGGTGGTGGCTCAGTGTCAGTATTCAGTTTCAGTGGTAGTATTTTAGGGTTAGTTTATGATTTTAGTGTTTTATTTTTTTATTTAGATTTAGGCTTTTTAGAGTTTAGGTTTGTGATAATTTTAGTTATTTAGGATTAGATGGTTAGTTTAGGGTTTAAGGTTTAGGATAAAAGGTTTAATGTTTATTTTTAATTTAAGTAAACCGATCTATTTAGGTCTATTTAGAATATTTATGTTTATTTTCTATTTTTATTTAGTTTAGCTTATTTATTTAAAGTTTATTTATTTTAGTTTATGTTTTTAATTTTAGTTTATTTTTTAGGTTTTGGTTTAGGTATAGGTTTATCTTTTAGTTGAGTTTTATTTTTATTTTATTTTTAAGGTTTATGTTTTATGTTTTTATTTTAAGTTTATTTTTAGGTTTTGTTTTTTTAGTTTAGATTTAAGTTTATTTTAATTTATTTTATTTTATTTAGATTATTTTAGGTTTAGTTTTAGTTTAGTTCATTTTAAGTTTATGTTTTATTTATTTTAGTTTGGTTAATTTTTTGTTTAGGTTTAGGTTTATTTTATTTATTTTATTTTATTTTCATTTTAAGTTTAGGTTTTAATTTTTATTTATTTTTATGTTTTACTTTTATTTTATTTTTAACTTTAGTTTTTTATTTTACTTATTTATTTTAGCTTTTATTTATTTTTATTTTATGTTTATTTTTCTTTATTTAGGTTTTCATTCTTAGGTTCATTTTATTTTAATTTATTTGTGTTTTATTTATTTTAATTTAGTTTTTATTATTTATTTTAATTAATTTAGGTTTAGTTTAGTCTTAATTTAGGTTTTATTTTTATTATTTTATTTTATTTAGGTTTATGTTTTTTTATTTATTTTATTTTCTTTATTTTATTTTAATTTATTTTATTTTAAGTTTAGTAGAGTTTTATTTTATTTTATTATTTATTTATTTTAAGTTTATTTATTTATTTTAGTTTTGTTAATATTAGTTTAGTTTTTTTTTTTTTAGGTTTAGTATTTGTTTAGAGTATGTTTTTTTTTAGGTTTAGGGTTTAAGATTTGTGGTAGGGTTAGGGTTATTTTAAAGCTAGTTTATGATTTAGTTTTAGGTTAATTTTGTTAGTTTAGGATTATTATGGTTTTGTGGTTAGTTTTTTGGGTTAGTTAGTTAGTTTAGGGTTTAGTAAGTTTTAGTGGTTTTTCTTTTAAAAAAATTTAAGTAACCCAGTTTAGTTTAGATTAGGTTTATTTTAGTTTATTTTATTTTATTTAGTTTTATGTCTATTTTATTTTAAGTTATGTTTCTTTATTTTAGTTTAATTTATTTTAGTTTAGTTTAGTTTATTTTATTTTTTAATTATTTATTTTTAGTTTAGGGTATGTTTATTTAATTTTAGGTTTTCATTTAATTTATTAATATTTAATTTTTAATTTTATTTTATGCCTATGTTTTATTTTATTTAGGTTTTATATTTTTGGTATTTTATTTCTTTAGTTTAGTTTTGGTTTTATTTATTTTTTTCATTTAGTTTTATTTTTTATTTATTTATTTTATTTTTTAGTTTTTATTTAGTTTAGTTGGTTTTAGTTTTGTGGTCTGGTTTTGGGGTCTGAATCAGGGGTTTGCTCAGCCAGTTGTCAGGTTTTGGTAGGCATTTTCTGCCTAGGTGTGGCCCAGGGTTTTATTTAGGATTGGTCAGGTTTAGTGGTAGGTCAGTTTAAGGTTTAATGTTTAGGTTATTTATTTTATTTTGGTTTAAGTTTTTTTCTTTATTTTATTTTTAGGTTTTATCTTTAGTTTAGGGTTTTAGCTTTTTAGTTTAGTTAGGGTTTTCTGGGGAGATTTAGGGTTTAGTTTTAGGGTTTAGGGTTTAGGGTTTAAGTTGTGGTTTAACATTTAGGTTTAGGTTTTGGGTTTAGAGTTGGGTCTGTGGATTAGTTTTATTATTCGTGTTTAGTTTAGGTTTAGTTTAAATTTTTTTAAATCGAACAAATTTATTCAATATTTCTTCTTTTGATTTCATCAAGCAACACACCAAGTTTTCTAAGACAGCGATGAATGATCAAAAATACACACATAGAGCTAATCAAAACCCTATGTAACTAGAACTTTCAACTATAAAGACATAGTTCCATAAGAAGTGCATCCAATGACCGCTCTTCGCTTTTAGTCCAGAACCACCCCATCCTCTCAAGTAGCGAGATCCACCATCATATCCATGATCTCAACCTCTGCCACCATTACGGCTGTAATTGCTGACACTCCTCCCCCCTCCATAACCACCATTACTTTGACCACCACCTCCATATCCACTAGACCTCCATCCCACACCCACTATTCCAATAATCATATCTTTGCCTTCACCTCCACCACGGATCTACTAAGCCTGCTGATGTTGCCACAAGGTTTCTTTATTTCATTTAGGTTTATTTTAGGTTTATGGTTTATGTTTATTTTAATTTTTTTTTATTTTATTTTTTTGTAGGTTTGTGGGGTTTTAAGAGGTTTGGTTTATGTTTTTTTAGTTGTTGGTAGTCAAGGTTTAGATTTAGGGTTTAGGATTTTAGTTAGGATTTAGGGTTTATGGTTTTAAAATTAAGTAAATCTCAGATTAGTTTATTTATTTTATTTTTATTTATTTTAGTTTTTTTTATTTTTTTTTTTTTATTTTATTTATTAGTTTATTTATTTTAGTTAGTTTTAGTTTATTTTTTTTGTGTTGTGCTATATTTTTAGTTTATTTTTAGTTCAATTTTATTTTATTTTATTTTAGAGTTCCCATTTTTAATTTTAGGGTTAGTTTATGTTTTATTATTTTTTTGGTTTTAGTATAATTTTAGTTTATTTTTAGGTTTTATTTTTACTAGGTTTAGTTTAGTTTATTTTAGGTTTTATTTTGGTTTAAATTATTTTAGTTTATTTTATTTTATTTTAGTTCATTTTTTTTATTTTAGTGGGATTTTTTTTAATTGTGGTGTACTTTTATTTCTTTTAGGTTTTATTTTGGTTTATTTTAGGTTTTATTTTTATTTTATTTTATATTATTATTTTACTTAGTTTTATTTTATTTATGTTTTAATTCTTAAGTTTATTTTATTTTTTTAGTTTAATTTAGGTTTTATTTAATTTATTTTAGTTTATTTTATTATTTATTTTATTATTATTTAGTTTATTTAAGATTTAATTCAGTTTTAGTTTTTTATATTTTATTTTTTTAGGTTTATATTTTTAGATATAAGTTTTGTTTTAGGTTTAGGGTTTAGATTTAGTTCCAAGGTTTAGGGTTTAGAGTTAGTTTTATGGTATATGGTTTAGGTTAAGTGTTTAGGCTGGATTCTGCCTAGGGTTTAGGTTTAGATTTATGATAGTTTTTTGTTTTTTTTAAAAAAATAAGTAAACTAGATTTAGTTTATTTATTTATTTAGTTTATTTTATACTTTATTTATGCTTATTTTATCTATTATTTAGTTTATTTTATGTTTATTTATTTTAATTTATTTTTTTATAGTTTAGTTTATGTTTATTTTTTTACTTTAGTTTTATTATTATTTTATTTTTTTTATGATTAAGTTTTATTTTTTATTTTCAGGTTTACATTTAGGTTTTTATTTTATTTTTTTAGGATTAGGTTTTAGGTTTATTTTTAGGTTTTATTTTTTAGTTGAGGTTTAGGTTTATTTTTAGTTTATTTTATTTTATTTAGTTTAGGTTTCAGTTTAGTTTATTTTAGGATTAGGTTTAGGTTTTATTTGTTTTAGTTTAATTTATTTTAGTTTTGGTTTAAGTTTATTTTATTTTTATTTTAGGTTTACATTTTTTTTCAATTTTGGGTTTTTTATTTATTTTAGTTTATTTTAGTTTAGTTTTATTTAGTTTTTATTTTATTTTTATATTTTATTTTTGCATTTTATTTCTTTTATTTTATTTGTTTTTTATTCCAGTTTATTTTAATCTTCTCACTTTAGTTTTAGTTTTATTTATTTTATCTTAGTTTAATTTAAATAATTTATCTTTTGTTTTTAATTAGGTTTAAGTTGTTTGGTTTCTTATTTAATCTTTATCATATCTTTGATTCAGTTTTATTTATTTTATCTTTTTCAAGTCTTTAGCCTGGGCCTAAGCTCTGTGGCCTGTGGTCAGAGCAAGGCTCCTTTTTGGCCTATAATCTTAGGGCTAGGATTTGAATCTCAGGTTTCAGGTCAGCTCAAAGGTTTTATTTATTTAGGTCTGGGGGCTCAAGCCTTTGTGATTAGCCAGTGGCAACTAGGGATTGTGGATCAGATCTGGGATCCAGGGCCTGGGCCGATCTTGTGGCAGGCTGCCTAGGGCTCATGGTCAGGGTATTAGTCTGGGGCTCAGGTCAATCATACTGGCAGGGCTCAGCACCAGGTCAGGCTCACTCAGATCTGGTGGCCTGGCCCAGCTCAGTGGCCCAGTGGTCATCCTGGGCTGCCGGCCCAGCCCCTGGCTCATGGCCTCCATGATCAGTGTCACCTAGGGCCCAAGACTCCAGCTTCAGGCCCTAGAGCCCAGCCCAGGCCCAGGGCCCAGTGGCCCAGAGCCTGGCCGTCAGGCTCATGACTCCAGGCCTGGTGGCTAGCTACGCGCAGGTCACTCAGTGGCCCAGGTCAAGGGTCAGCCTGAGCCCAGGTCACCTCAGGCCAGCCTGCCAGCCTGGCTTATCTTACGGCTTCAGGGCCCATACGCAGCTGCTCAGCCAAGGCCCAGGCCTGAAATGGCCCAGGGCCTCAGGGCCCAGGGCCCAGGGCCCAGGGCCCATGGTCAGCCAGTGATCAGGGTCTGGGCCCAGATCAGCTTCAGTGATCAAGGCCCAAGCTCTAGTATTCATGGCCTCTCATGGCCCAGTGGTCAGGCCCAGGGCCCAGGTCAGTGGCTCCAGTGGCCTAGGTCAGGCCTAGCCAGTAGACTCAGTTTCAGGCCCAGTTTGTGATGATCTGATCTTGGGCCTCAGCCCAGTACTTTGCCTAGGGTCTCGGGGCTCAGTGTCAGCCTGGCCACTCAAGGCCAGTGGCCTGTCCAGTGGCTCAGTGGCTCACGCTCAGCTGGGCAGTCAAAGCCTGGGGTTCAGCTGTCATGGCCCAGGATCTGGTCAGCCTGGCTTTCAGTGGCCTGGGCCGTCAGCTCAGTGGCCTGTGGCTAAGGCCCAGGATCAGATTTATTCTAGCAAAGCAAACCCAGCTTATGATCATCCATTATTTTATCTTATCTAGCCTTTTATCATTTTTTTTATATATATCTTTAACCTTTAGTTTATTTATCTTAGCCTGTTGTTATTTTAGTGATGTTTATTATGTATTTTATTTTTTTATTTTATCTTTAGTTTATGTTTTATTTTATTTTATTTTAGTTTAGGTTTTATTTTATTTTTTTTAGTTTTGGTTTTAAGTTTTCATTTTAGGTTTATTTTTTAGTTTAAGTTTATTTTAGTTTTTATTTTATTTTAGTTTGTAGGGTTTGATTATTCCAAGTTTAGTTTTAGGTTTATTTATTTTATCTAGTTTATCTTTGTTTTGGTTTAAGTTTATTTTATTTTGTTTATTTTATTTTTTATTTTAGTGTTTTTTTTATTTTGGTTTATTTTTGTGCCTAGTTTTATTTTATTTTATTTTAGGTTTATTTTATTTTATTTTATGATTTATTTTATTTTATCTTTGGTTTTAATTTAGTTTATTTTATATTTTTTTTAGTTTTTAGGTTTTACTTTATTTTATTTTTATTCTTCATTATCTTATTTTATCTTTGGCTAGGCCTAAGCCTTAGCTTTTAACCTTACATCTATTTAAGCTAGATATTAAGGTCTTTAGTTAAGTGGCCCAGGTAAGGCTCAGGATCTTGATTTTTAGTTTGTGGCTCAGTGGCCCAGTGGTCAGTCAGCCTGTGGTTTGCCCAGAGCAAGGTTTAGTGTTTCATGTTTAAGGCCTGGCCTTTTAGGTTTAGGTTATTTAGGTCAGTTTATTTAGTTTCAGGCTTCAGTATTAGGCTTGGCCCAAAGATCTGGCTGCTGTGGTTTGGTGTGTTGTGGTTTAGGCATGTGGTTTGTGGATTTATATTATTTAGATTTGCTGGTTTAGGATTAGCTAAGGTTTAGGTTTGTCTAGTGTTAGTTTAGGGTTTAGGCTTTATACGCATTTTGTGGTTTAGGGTTTTGGGTTTGTGTTTAGGTTTGGGGTTTTTGGTTTGGTGTTTATGGCTGTTTGGTTTTTTTTGTTAGAAACCCACATGGGGAGAATTTATTGCCACAAAGAAAGGAGTATAATGTCCTAGGAGGGGAGAATCTCTTAACTACCACCTCAAAGAGCTACATTCAACCTAGAGAGAAAAATCCCCATCTAATACAACAAAAGAAATGGAAATGAAACCTAAGTAAATAAAAGACCAAAAAAACACTAAGCAATATAGGAAACAAGAAAGAGAAGCCCACTGCTAGAATCAAGTCTTTGGAGAGTTGCACAATCCACATCGAGATCCAAATTTGCAAATAACAAAGAAATCCGCAAGCAACTAGAAGATGTAATTAGTACAAATTAGAGAAAATAAAGCTTAATCATGTAATAAATAACATTATAAGAGAAAAATTCAAATTAGGCTCGTGCACCCCATCATCTAAAGGAACCACAAATGTGAGCATCCGTGACTTCAAAGTAGGTTCAATTACAAATGTCGCTACTAAAAAAGATAATGTGGAAATCATCCCAGCCATCATAAAATCACTTTACCTCGATGAAGGAAATGCTAGAGAGTGAAAGTCAAGAATTCTATTACCTGCAGCCCAACAATGTAAATAATGCCCACAAATCACTTGATCGACTAAAGGCTAGAAAACCCGAAAGGAAATAGCATTAATAGAATCACCACAGCCCAAATGAGAGGGTAGCTGCCAAAAATTCACCTAGAAAGCAAAGCCACCATGGATAAGAGCCATACCCACATGTTACCGCAACCACACAAGAAATAGCCCAAAACCAAAATAGCAACCTAAATGGCACCAAAAACCACCAAATCCAAACCAGATCAATGAACAAGGAAAATACTAATAGTAGACACTAGTCAAATCCAGATAATAGAGGTAAAAAATAAGAAGGCAGGTGTGCAATGCCTCCATTAGAAATAGAAAAATAGCCACAGGAAAATAGTAGCACCAGATAGGAAAACCCATGAGGAGACTAAAGGCATCCAAAACACCGAGAATCACCACCAAGAGTAGCTAGGAGAAAAACCAAAACCATCCAACCAATCAAGAGGTAAGACAAAAGAAACAAAAGGAGCCAGAGAAACCAAAAGCAGTTTAAATCCCCAGCCTAAATAATAGACCAAGCCAACAATACTGAAGGCAAAACAACATCCATCTAATTGAGCAAACAGCCAAAATTCATAACCAACAAACAACTACTAGAAGGCAAAGACCAAAACAGAGAAAATTTCCAAAAGGGCAATCCAACCATAACAATAGATTAGAAAGGAAACCAAAAGAAAAAGCCAACCAAACCAAACCCACAAGACCACCCAACCAAATAACAAAGTAAGATGAGCCAACTCGATAAGGAAGCAGTACCCAAATGGGAGGGAAAAAAGACAAACCAATAGGAGTCCAACAAGAAACCACTAAAAATAACCTAGAAACCAAGGGAAAACACCCCATGAGATAAAAAGCTATAGCCTGGGAGGTCCACCCCACCACCAATAGCCAACCAGAGTGAAGAGGAAAACCCCTTCCGGACTGGAAAAAAAAAAATCCAAGACATGTGGAAAATAGATTAATAATGACCACCAATCAGAACCCATCCAACCATAAGGTAAAGGGAGAAAACAACAAACAAAAGTAACCAAGCCTAAAAGGGATGAGGATACTACAACCACCAAAAATCTCAACATAAAATCAAAAGTGAAAGGATCTACAACAGTCATCAAATAATAGCCCCATAAGATAGCCAGGTGGATGATAGTAAAACAAAAGACCACCAGTCCCAAAAATAGTAGCGTAAAGACCTTCTAAAGTAAGGAAATAGCCATCCACAACCAGGCAAAACCAAGCACCAATTAAGAGAAGGGAAAAATCCAAAAGTAGCTCGAGGCATAATCCAAAAGGAGGCCACCACAAGACTATGGCAGCACTTGAAGAGATTGTTAACATTCAGATCCCTAAATAAAATATTCAGCCAATGAGAAGCCTCTCTAACAACAGAGGCTAAGCAGCCAGCCACCACCTCAAAGGGATCTCCCAAGTAATATAGCATAAACTAGATAAGAGAGTGAAACAGCTAGAAGAATGAAACAAAATGAGAAAGCCCATAGAGAAAAACATAGAAAACCAAAAAAACACATCAAAATTAATTTAGAAAAGGTAATTCAATGTCGATTAACCAAGCCCTCAATTATCTAGGTAAATTAAGATAATAAAAAAAAGTGAGATCATTTAATTTAGCACCTATATTAGCCAAGAAATAGCATTTCCTTCATGCTAAATATGAGAAATTTTAAGCATACTTGAGAGAGGAGTGTTCTAGTATGATTAAGAAGATAGAATAAATCTATATTTCCCATCTTAGTTGAAGTCAGCATGTCAATGAGTAAAAGAGCATCAACTTCAATCCAAATATTGATGAAACCTTTTTGCAAACAAATGTCAATAGCTTTGTTTATGGCCATTAATTCAACGTAGATAACTGAATAAGCTTTAAGAGGATATGCAAAAGCACAAATGATGTTGCCTTTAAAATCCCTAAAAATACCTCCACAACCAAATGTATTCTGAGAGACAGAGCCATCTGTATTAATTTTAATGATACTATTATGATGTTTTATCCAATATATAATTTTATCTTTTTTATAGAAGGTGATTTCAGGTAGATAAAGACCCAATTTTTTGGGCCATAAATTTCCATCCTCTAAATTGGGTGTTACTATTTAAATTTGCATTAAATAGAGCATGAATTTTTCTTTAGTTCTAGCAATAATCCTTTTATGATTCATAGGAATACCACGATATTTAGCATCATTTCTATCCATCCATATGAACCAAATAAAGGTTAATTAAAACATTGATATGACCTTTACAATTTTTTGGAAATAAGCTCCAAGAAGTTGATATAAAGAAAATAAACCATGGAAATGCTTTGTATTAAAAAAGATCATCATACCAAAGCCATAATTTGGAGCAATAGCACCATTGATGAAAACATGATTAACATCTTCATATGAAAACAACAAGAATATTTAAGCAAATGAAAACCTTAATCCAGCAAAGAATCAACAGAATGAAGTTTTTAGAATTCTCCAACTAATAACAGAATAAGAGATAGGGATAATATTATTCTAAAGTTTAATAAATACATTAGAAGAATTTTGAGCATCTCTAATATAGTTCCAAGTCTCTTTAGAAATAGAATCACCATTATAGGATAGCTTAAAATAAATTTGATCAGGCTTGTTAGAAAGGATAGGAATATCACTAAATTTTGCCAAAAGAGAGATAGAATAACTTCACTAAGTTTACTATCATTCCACTTATTATTAAGACAAAAGGATTTAACTTTATTAGCAGAATAGAGTGGGTAGATAGAAAAGAATCAATAGAACCACCACCAATATGTCTTGCCAAAAGAGAGTAGAGCCCAATTTAAACCACAAGATATCAAGGATTTAGCCTCCCATTTAATGGAGCAAAGCCTTTTCCAAACCAAAGAGTCACCAACTTTATAAGTATAGATTAGAGGGTGCTTATCCCGGCAAGATTTAGTCATAAACTTAGCCCATAGGCTACATTTTTTTTCTAAAATTCCACCAGAGTTTATGGGAGAAGGCAATAGCTTCATGAATAGATTTGCGCCTAAGCCACCTTCACCCGTGAGGACCACAACATTTATGCCAAGAAGTCCAATGCATCCTTTATCCAAATTATTAGAGCCTTAGAAAAATTTATTAAGAAGCGATCAATTCTATTTAAGATAGAATTAATAGGATAATGGTTTGAATAAGGTATAAAGGAATCAAATTAAGGGTACTCTTAAGCAAAGTAAGCGCCACCAAAAGAAAGTAAGTGAAATTCCCACACAAAATTTTATTAGAAATTTTTTGTATAAGCATTAAAAAGATGGGACCTTTTTTGATGTTTGAAAAGAATACCACCCGTGTATTTAATAGAAGTTCTTGGTGTTTAAAGTTAGTGATTCTCAAGATATGATTAATTTTGTTATTAGAAATTTTAGTGGAGGTAATAAGCAGCTCTTGCTTTCATTAATAGAAAGACCACTTTCTCTACCAAAATTAATTAAAAATTTCTTAAGTCTTTTGATATGATGAAAGGAAGCATTACAAAAGATAATGAAATCATCAGCAAAGCTAAGATGAGAAATATGGATACCACCAAGAGTTCTAAAGTACATGCTAAGATTGTTATTGAAAAGTTCATTTAAACTCCTAGATAGGTATTCCACAACAATAATAAACAAAGAAGGGGACAAAAGATCTCCATGCTCAAACCATGAGAAGAAGGAAAAGCCTAAAGCTTCACCATTAAGAAGAATAGAAAACCGCATTATTAATACAATTTTTAATAAGATTAATAAAATTTTCAGAGAAATTGAATAAATGCAGGATATTAAAAAGGAAATCCGAAGAGATGTTATCAAAGGCATTAGAAATATCTAATTTAAAATGGATGTTACCACCTCTAAGAACATCCAAATCATGAATAAGCTCTTAAGCAAGAAAAATGTTATCAACTATAGATCTCCTCTAACAAAACTAGTTGAGAGAGATAATTTCTTGGAGTAAAGGACTAAGTCTATTAGCAAGAATTTTATAAATCAATTTATTAAAGAAAGTGCAAAGACTAATAGATCTAAATCACTCCAAGAATCTGATTATCATTCTTAGGTATTAGAATAATGGAAGTGCGAAAAATATTTAGGGAGGATTACCAACTAAAAAATCAAAATAGCATCGATTAAGTTGTGCTCAATAATAGACCATGAATTTTGAAAATATTAAGTGGTATAACCCTTTGCCAGCAATGGAATCAATGTTCATGCTATTGAGAACTTTACCAATCTCATCTTAGTAGTAACCTAATAAGCCAATGATTTTCATCATTCATAATAGAGGGGATTAAATGCAAATTAGAAATAGCTTCATAAGAGTGGCTTTTATTAAGCATATTTCTAAAGTGATTAATAACATAATCTTTAATAACATTAATATCGCTGATCCAATCTCCATTATCACTTTTAATTTTTTTGATAGAATTTAAAGCTCTCTTTTATTATATAAAGCAAGAAAACACCGGTATTCTGTCCCCATTAAGAAGATGTTTACTAGTATTTTTTTGCGCCAATAGATTTCTTCCATATTTGATATTTAACAAGATTATCTTTTGCTTCATTCAAATCCTTAAGATTAGAAGAATCGAAAAAATAGCATTTTCAAGATAACAAACCAAAAGTTCCTTTTTTTATTAGCAAAAAGATTTTTAAAACAATGTTTGTTCCACCAAACTAGATTTTGTTTGAGCCTTTTAAGCTTAAACCATAATCTATGCATACCCCTAATCGAATTATCAGGGTGAAGAGGAGCAATCCAATTATTGGTCATGACTTTAAGGAAATCTAGATGCTAAATCCAAAGATTTTGAATTTTGAAAGAGGGTGAGGTGTTTAATCTTTAGAGTTATCTTTAATAGAAACCAAAAGAGGGGCATGATCAGATAAAGTTCTACTCAAATGGTCAAGAGGTAAGAGGCCATTGATTAATCCAATGAGTTGAAAAGAATTCTATGTGACATTGCTAGAGCTTAGACTTTTGCCAAGTATAATTAGAGCCTTTAAAATAAATGTTAATAAGATTAATCAAGAATCATATTAGAAAATTATTTCATATAATGAATATTAGAGAACAACCACCCCTTCTTTCGATGAATACGTAATAATAGTGTTGTAGTCACCCACAACCAACCAAGGTTTGTTAATAGAAAGAGCAAAACTTCTCAAATTCTCCCAAAGAACATTCCAGCCAACTCTATTGCAAGAAGCATAAACAAAAGAGCCAAGCACACAAGAATCACCAAAAGAAATTTGACCATTGACAACTTGTTGAAGATCATCTAAAATTAAAACATTTAAGAAGTATTCCAAAAGCACCAAATTTTATTACGATGTTAGAGAAAAAGTACTAAAACCAAGCATTCTAGCAACATGATTGATTTTATCAGCATGTATAAGAGGTTCAATAACAATGAGTAAAGAGATATTATTGATTATGTAGAGATTTCTAATGCAATTATGAATAGTGAGGGTCCCAATCCCTCTAACATTCCAAATAATAGAATTAAACATATAAAAATTATAAATGGAGATTAAATGATAATAAAGAGAGAGGGAAAGAATAACAAATCCTCTCTAAGCCAAAACTTGAAAAAATATTATTTATGGGAAGAGGATCCAAATCTAGTATCTAGCAAGATTAGCATCTTAAAAAATAGTTTGATTTTTTATTTTTATCCAAAATGTCACCATCAAAAGAGATTGATTAGGAATATTTTTAATAGGATAAAGATCGGCAAGAACATCTCTAATCACAACCTCCCCCTCTTCCAAATCAATATTTTCTTGAAAGGTGGGATTAGAAAGAAGATCAATCTTAGAATTAAGGTAAGGAGAAGAAATTATACCATTCAACGCACAATTACTAATATCAAAATCACTGTTTTGCTCAAGAATTTTTTCCACATTCAAGTTATCATTCAAATCATCATTTAAAACCTCATTCTTATCAATTAATGCTGGCAAAGAAGTAGGAATAGACTCATTAGAGAATGAATCATCATTTTTTTCAACTTCTTTGAATTTAGAGTTAGCCATAATAGGCATATTCTCATGTAAAGAAAGGTTGTCGAACAAATCATCTTTTTCAACTATTAGTACCTTTATCATGGTCGAAATGAGAATCAGAAACAATAATTTTTAGAACATCAGAAGATTCTAAAGAATCGAGGTAATATCAACATTTAAGTTATTTTAGGCACAAAATAGCTTTATTAACTTTATCGCTAATAATTAAGAGTTAGGTTCATTTAAAATTTTCTTTTGAGATGCGGTGAAGAACAAAACACTAATTATCATGACCATGTATCTTGCAATGGGAACAAAACCAAAAAAATTTCAAATTCCCTTTGGTAAATAACTAAACTTTTCATATCCGCAAGACATCCTTAGGATGATTTTAGATATGTCAAGTTTAACCAATATATGAGCAAAGAGGAGAAGATCTCATAGTAGTCTCTTGAAAAATTTGGAGCAGTCGACTGAAAAGAGCCCCGATAGAAAATAAAACCTGGTGGGTAACATAATGGATTGTCATATTTGGAAGAGCTAACCACACAAAAACAATATGTGATTCCTCCTTTATATCAAAAAGGAGAGACCACTTCAACAAATGCATTTGGGAATTAAAGACAAAATAAGATCGATGTGAGAAAATGCTTGAATAATCCATATCATTCATAAGTTGAATCAAAATATGTCTTGGATCGATCAAGCCAATAGTGAAAGCACCCGAAAGTTTAAGGTTATGAAAAAAGATTGAATCTTATCCAAATTCGGCCAACACAAAGAAAATTTAAAATCAAAGTAAATTCAAAAGGTTTTGCAAGCTTTTTGACATCAAAATCTGAACACATGATTGTAGGCATACCTCAAAATAAAGTCAAAAATCAGATTCACCGAGTTAGAAGAGGTAGAGCTCTTACCAGAAAGTGCATCCTTAATAGATTTGAAAGCAAGAATGGCATTAATTCAAGAATCCCCATAAAATCAAATGCCCTAGCCAGATCATCCGAAATGGGAGAAATAAACTGCAGGTTCGATGTCACCGTAGCCATAATTAGAAGAGACACATCATGCGAGCAACCAGAGATTGAGAAAACTCTAGAAAATGAATGAGAATGAAGAGAGATCCACCAAAATGCATGGCGAGACCGATGAAAGGGAAAATGAAATCGCCAAAGCAACCGCAAGAGAGAGAGGGAGATTTTTCTTGGTTAGCTTGGTTAGTGGTTGGTTAGTTAGTGGTTAGTTGGTTAAGTTAGTTAGTGGTTAGTGGTTATGGTTGGTTAGTTAGTGGTTAGTTGGTTAGTGGTTCATGGGTTAGTTAGCTATGGTTATGGTTACTGGTTATGGTTATGGTTAGCGATATGGTTATGGCCATGGTTGGTTATAGTTTGAGTTGGTATATTGTCAGGTAGGTCATGATATGGTCATGGAGTTTGGTCAGTGGTCAGTGGGTTAGGTCAGCAGTGGTCATGGTCAGTCAGTGGTTAACTGGTTGCATCGCCATGGTCACCAGTTGGAGTTATGGTCACGGCCATGGCCAGTTATATGGTCATCGGTCATGGTCATGACAGATATGGTCGGTCAGGGCCAGGTCAGGGCCCAGGC
The DNA here is from genome assembly GCA_021442155.1 of Cymbidium sinense. NCBI lineage: Eukaryota > Viridiplantae > Streptophyta > Magnoliopsida > Asparagales > Orchidaceae > Cymbidium > Cymbidium sinense. The sequence goes on along the minus strand of CM038214.1, from coordinate 301,697,086 downwards.
AGGGCCTGGGCACAGGATCTTCAGTGGCCTGGCCTGTGGCCCAGGGCTTGGGCCTGGGAGTGCCCAGGAACCTGGTGGCCCAGGGCCCAGTCAGAGCCACAGCCCACTGCAGGCCCAGGTCACTGGCCCAGAGCAGGGTCCCAAGATCCAGGGCCCAGTGGCCCAGGTCTTGGAGCCTGGTGGTCTTTGGGCTCAGTGGCCTAGGGCTCTTTGTGGCTCAGTGGCCCAGTATCAGGTTAGCCTGGCCCAGTGAGGTCCTCAGGCACAGAGCAGGGCCTGCCAGATCTGGTCAGCCTTAACGCTGTTTAGTGGCCTGGCCCAAGGCCTAGTACTAGGTCACCTGCAGCTCAGTAACTCCAGTTTCAGGGCCCAGCCTGGGCCTAATTTGTGGTGTGGACGAGTCAGCTCAGTGGCCCAGGCCCACACTTAGTGATAGGGCCCAGAGCCCAGCCCAGGTCAGTGAGGCCAGGGCCCAGGATCAGTGGCCTGTGGCTAGGGCCGGGGCCTGTGGCCCAGGGTCTAGCCTTGGGCCTGGATCTTAGGCCTGGGCCCAGGTCAGTGGCCTGCTCAGTTAGGGCTCAGAGCCCAAAGTCAGTCAGTTTAAGATTTTAGGGTTTAGGACAGGGGGTAGCTGGGTCTGGGTTTGGGTTATTAGTTTAGGTTTAAGGATTTGTGTTTGGGTGGTTTAAGGTTTGTAAAGTAGAGTTTTAGTTTTTAGGGCTCAGTTTAGGTTGTGGGTTGTGGTTAGGTTTAGGGTCAGGGTAGATAGGCAGGGTTGGGGTTAAGGGTTTAATGTAGGGTTTGTGGGTTTATTATTTATGTTTTAGGGTTCTTAGGGTTACAGTTTAGGGTTATTTTAGGGTTTTTATTTTTTTTTTTTTTGGAAACCCATATAGGGGAATTTTATTGCCACAAAAAGAGGGTTACAAGGTTCTTAACAGGATAAACTCCACAACCACGCTCAAAGAGCTACAAATCCTAGAGTAAATCCCCTATCTAAGTACAACCAAAAGCAAAATAAAAGAGTAAAGAAAGAAAAAGATACAAATTGATTAACATAGATAAGCCAATGAATAGATCTAGGCAAAAGCTCTTCAGGATGAGAGAATGCATGACACTAGGGAGCAAACCTACAAGAGAACAAGAGAAATGCACCTGCAAAATTGTAGAAAGATAGAAATTAGAGTAGTTAAAGTAATACAGACAAAATGAAAATTGAAAACAGCATAAACTGAGAAGGATTATAAAGAAGACTGTGAGAGAAGGCTCAAGCTCAGTCACACCAAATTGGGGCAGATGCAAATATGAGCATCCAAACTTCAGCGGAAGGGTTACATCACAAGAGCTACTACCAAACCAAAAGGAGTGAAATCATCACCATCATAGCCAACAAACTTGTGGGAAGATAGCAACCATTTGTTGAAAGTCTTTTGAGCCTTAGTACTGCAAACCTAAAAAAATCCATAAACAAAATAGAAAATGATACATCAAAGAGAAAAATGGGAAAGGGGATCCCATACAAAATAAATATCATCAATATACTCACCATGGCATGAGAATCCCTACACATATAAAAATGAACCATCTTTGCTAGATCCACCTTATTTTTTACCAGAGCCAAGAGTTTAATTAGGCTAGCATGAAAACCCACCACAAGAAAATAGCGTAAAAGGCCGTGAGGAAAGAAGCAATATATAACTATGAAAAGCTCATGAAATCCAACAAGGCAAATCAAATAGCATGTAATTAACTACATCCTAAACCCATTCAATAGACAAAGGCATAAGATAATATCCAAGTAGGTAATAGCATAATCAGTGATATGCATAAGTCTAACAAAAACAAGATGAAAAAATAACAGATTAAATAACAAACATCAAACATCGTGATCAGCTCTTGGAAAACAAAATAATCAAAAATAAGCCAACAAACAGCCAACAACCTCAAAGGCAGCATGCTGGACATAAGACCCAAAAATCCAACAACCAACAATTAAAACAACAATATAATTATTGCACCCACCATAAGATAAGCCAGTAAAAAAGAGAGGTACAACATAGATACAAAAGGGGTTCAAAAGAGAGCCATCATTGAAATCCTTCAAAATAAAGAAGAGCAGGCTTGCAGCTAAACCAACATCCTTAGTAAAAGCAGACTAGAAAGAAATCATTAAGAAAGTCCAATCCTGTAAAGAGACAATAATAATAACAAGGGTATTGCGCTTTCTCTCCACGTTGGGAAGGTGAGGTTAGCAAAAGCAATCAAAAAATAACCCCATACGGACATGAGAGACAACCCCAGTAGCCTTGTTTTGGCATAAAACCCGATAATCTAGTTCAACCAACAACCAAGACATCAAATAATGAAGCCATAAAACCACCCATTCAATACATGATAAGTTAATTTCAAGTAGGTAATAGCATAATCAAAGTGATCTAGACAAGTCTAACTAAATCAAGATGGAAAAAATACCACCAATTTAGATAGACCATAAACATGTGGTGATCAGCTGTAACTCAGTTGCAAACAGCAAAAGCAATCAGAAAAACAAAAGCCAACAAGCAGCCAACAATCTCAGAAGTAGCCTGCTGGTCATAAGATCCAAAAATCCAACAACCAACAATTAAAACAGCAATACAATTATTGCACCCACCATAAGATAAGATAATAAAAAATAGTGGTACAACATAGACACAAAAGGGGTTCAAATGGAGCCATCATTGAAATACTTCAAGACAAAGGAGAGCAGCAGCCTAAACTAACATCCTTAAAAGTAGACTGAAAGAAATCATTAAGTCTAATCCTACAAAGAGACAATAATAATAACAAGGGTATGGCTTTCTCAGTAAGGTGAGGTTAGCAAAAGCAATCAAAAAATAGCCCCAAAAGTACACTGGACATAAGACTCAAAAAATCCAACAACCAACAATTAAAACAACAAAACATTTATTGCACCCACCATAAGATAATCCAAGAAAAATAGTGGTACAAAGATAGAGTCAAAAGTGGTTCAAAGGAAAGCCATCTTTGAAATCCTTCAAGACACAAAAAGTAGACCAACATAAGCACACAACATCAAAAAAATAGTGAATGAAATCAAGAAGTAATTCCAATCCCAAAGAAGAAGTTATAGTAGAAAGGGTATTACGCTTTCTCTTATAGTTGTGGAGGTGAGGTTGAGAGCATAAGAGGGGCCACATCCATAATAAAGGGAGAAAAATAGATAAATTAGGGCTCCATGAAGCTATACAAAAATATAGCAATTAAACATTGATACAACAAAGTCATGAGCCCTAGAATAGATTTTAAAAAAAAAAGAGACATACACAGCCTTAATCATATAATGGAAAATAGATATAGTAGGACCCCTTAAAAAATATTGATGGCAAGAAGTCTCCCTTGATCAGTAAAGGTAAAGTAAAGCATAAGGTAATACATCTCCTCCAGACAGGAAACACCTTACCATTAATAGTGGAAACAAGAAAAGAAGACCCCAAAAGGTTGGGGTAATTAATCCAACAAGATGCCATAGAGATTAGCAATTAACCAAAAGGGTATCGGAAGATGCATCAAAGAAAAATCGAGAAATAACAACACTAAATAAGTTGATCATGCGCTTAAACAGTAATATAACAGCCAAACCAATAGGATGGATTAATTTCTGAGGTAAGGGAATCTAGTATTGTCCAAATTAACCAAACCACACAAATGTTTAGGAAGTGTAAGTTGATCAAAGAATTTTATGCCATCTAATCTAGCACCTGATTAGTAAGGTAATCGACATGCATTACCTTCATGCCATACGAGTGATTTTAAAATAGAGTTGAGAAAGGAGAGCTCTAGTCGCTTGAGAAGGTAGTACATGTATTGCCCATTTTGGTGGAAGTCAAAAGATCAATCAACATGGCATCCACCTCAATCCAAATATTGAGCCAAACTTTTTTGAAGGCAAATCTCAATAGCTTTGTAAACCGCCATTAGCAAAGAAAAGGAGCAAGTATTAAGGGGTAAGCAAAAGCACATAGGACTTACCATTAAGGTTTCAAAAATGCCACCACTAGAAGCATTTTGAGAGATAGAGCCATTGTTAATTTTAATAGTATTAGCATGAGGTTTTATAATAAACAATCTTGTCATCTTTACAAGGGTGATCACAAGTTAAAACCGCCCCACAAATTTACCTTTGAATTGATTGTAGTTAATTAAATTGGCATTAAACAAGTCATGGATTTTATTTTTAATTCTAGCAATTATCCTCATGTGGTTCATAGAATCCCATGATGTTTTGCATTTTGTCCATCCATATGAACCAAATAAGAGTGATAGATAGTTATGACTTTAATGTGCCTTTAATAGTGTTTTCAAAATAAACTTCAAGAAGTTGGTATAGAGTTAAGAGCCATTGAATTTGATAATATTAAAGAGATCATACCAAATCCAAAGTTTGGAAGCAATGGCTCCGTTAACAAATACATGATTCACATTCTCAATGTGAAAGCAACAGTAGCATTTTGAAGGTAAGTAAAAACCTTTACCCCACTTCAAAGAGTCAATAGGGATAAAGTTTTTCAAAATACGCCAAGTTAGAATAGAATAGGAAATAGGAATAGTGTTATTCCAAAGTTTAAAAAACACATTGGAGAAATCATGAGCTTCTTTAATATGAATCCAGACATTTTTAAGGTTGAAATCACCATTTTGGGAAAGCTTAAAAAGGATCCGATCATGATTGCTAGGAATGATAGGAATAATAGTAAGCTTATCTAAAAGAGAGAAAGGAATATAGAAGTTTACTATTGTTCCACTTATTATTCTCAGAAAAGAGTTCACTTTAATAATAGAGTGGGTAGAAAGTAATTCATCAATGGACCCACCTCCACCCATTATCTTGCCAAAAGAAAGAGGTTCCAGTTAATCCCCAAGAGATTAAAGATTCCACTTCCCATTTGATGGAACAAAGTCTTTTCCATACAAGAGAGTCTCCCACTTTATAGGGCAAATGAGAGGGTGCTTACCCGGCAAGATTTAAGTCATGAAATTAGCCCAAAGACTATTGTCCTAAAATTCCACCAAAGTTTATAGGAAAAGCAAAGGATAGCTGATTGGCTTACCCAAGCCCACCTTCAAAGAGTGCCACAGCTTTTATACCAAGAGGTCCAATGCATTCCTTTAGTAGAATTGTTAGAACCCCAGAAGAATTTGTTAAGGAGGTGCTCAATTCTATAATGGTAGAATTGGTCACACACAATGGTTTGAATGAGATATAAAGGCATGGAGTTAAGGGTGCTCTTAATCAAAGTGAGCCTACCACCAAATGAGAGTAAATGAAATTCCCAAAGAAATTTTATTAGAGATTTTTTGGATTAACTCATCAAAGAGATGTGATCTTTCCTGACCTTTAAAGTGCAGAGCACCAAGATATTTAATAGGAAGTTATGTTGCTGAAAATTAGTAATTCTCAAGATTTGGTTGATCCTATTACTAATTTTAGAAGGAATGAAACAACTTTTACCTTCATTAAGAAAGAGACCGTTACCAAATTTATTTAAAAGATTCTTAATAGTTTTAATGTGATGAGTAGAGGCATTGCAAAAGATTATGAAGTCATCAACAAAACTAAGATGAGAGAGAAGACCACCTTGAGTTCTAAAAACATGCTAGATTATTGTTGAAAAGATCATTAAGGCTCCTCAAAGATATTCAACAACAACAAATAAAAAAGAGAGGGAGATAAGGGATCTCCTTGTCTCAAACCATGCATAGAAGGAAAAAAACCTAGGGACTCACCATTCATGATAACAGAGAACCAAACATTGGTAATACAATTTTAATGAGGGATAAAATAGTCAGAAAAACCAAACAAAAGAAGAATTTGGAAGAGGAAATTCCAAGAGAGGTTGTCAAAAGCTTTAGAGATGTCTAATTTGAAAAGGATGTTACCACCTGGTAGAAGCATCAATGTCATGAATCGCCTCTTGAGCTAGAAGAATGTTGTCGATATAGCTCTACCTTTAATGAAACCAGCTTTGGTTGGGGAAATAATTTTAGGAGGACTAATTCTATTGGCAATTAATTTATTAATGAGTTTATGAAAGAAGGTGTAAAGGCGATAGGTAAATCGCCCAAGATTCGGGGATTATTAATTGGCAAAATTTTTAAACTAAACCTCATTAAATATCTAGGTAAAGGATTGCCATCAAAAAATCAATGACAAGATCGATAAGGTCGACTTAATAATAGGCCAACAATCAAAAAATTAGTCATGTAGCCTTCGAATGAATGTTCATGCTATTGAGAATACTACCAATCTCTTTCATAGACAAATTAAGCAAATGGTCATCATGATAATTGTTGAGGGAATCGTGAGAGTTGGAGAGAGATTCAGGTAGGGTTATTGTTTAATAGTTTTAAAATGATGTATGACATAATATTTAATATCATTATTATGTGATCCAGCCATTATCATTTTAATTTTTAATAGAGTTTAAGGCATCTTTTTTTTTTTGAAAAGAGCATGGAAATACTTGGTATTTCGTCACCATCAATATGTTTGCCAGCCTTTTCCACAAGATGTTTCCTCCATATTCTAATATTTAACCAAGTTATCTTTAGCCTCATTTAACTCCTCAAGTTTAGTAGAATCAATCATCTTCAAGAGAACAAACTAATTATTCCATATTTTGATATTGGCAAAAGATTTTAAAATGATGCTTGTTCCACCAAATTTAGGTTTTGTTTAAGCCTTTTAAGCTTAAGCTAGAGGCAAATCATGCCATCAACCGAATATCTAGATGAAGAGGAGCCATCTAGTTAATGGATATAACATTTATGAAATCAATGTGTTGGATCCACATGTTTTGGAATCTGAAAGAAGTTGGGGAGGATAATCTATTGGAGAGATTTTGGACAAAAATCAAAAGCACATGATAAGAGAAAGTTCTCAATGTTCAAAAGTAAGGGCCATTGATTGATCCAAAGAAAATTAAAAGAGTCCTATCAAGCCGCTGTAATCTAGTTATACCACATATAAAATCTCAAAAGCCAATATCAATCGATTCAATCAAGAATCATATTAAAAAATCTTCCATGGAATGAATGTTAGAGAGCAACCTCCCTTCTTTCGGAAGAGAGAATAGTGTTAAAATCACCCCAACCAACAGGTTTGTTGACCTAGGAGGCAAATGTTCTTAAGTTATCCCAAAGGATATTCCTACCAGCTCTATTACAAGAAGCATAAGTAAAAGAACCTAAAGCAAAAAATTCACCCAATGAGATGTGGACATTAACCAATTGTTGAAGATCATCAAGGATAGAAATGTTGACTAAATTATTCCGAAAACAACAAATTTTATTGCTAATATTATAAAAGAAATTTTGAAAGCGTTCTAGCAACATGGTTGATCTTAGATGAGTGTATGAATGGTTCAATAATAACAAGTAAGGCTATGTTATGAATACAACAAAGACTTCTAATACAGTTTATGGACAATGAGAGTCCCAATACCAACATTTGAAATTGATCATAATAAAATAAGAAAGAAAGGAAAAGAGATAACTAAAGAAATAAAAAAAAAGAAAAGAAAATGAAAATATATGGGGTTAGTTAGGGGTTAGTTAGGGTTAGTTTTAAGGTTTATAGTTTAGGGTTTAGGGTTTAGGGTTTACAGTGTAGGGTTTAGTGTTTAGGGTTTTATTTAAAAAAATTAAGTAAACCAGTAGGTTTAAGTTTGTTTAGTTTATTTTTTAATTTTAATTTAATTTATTTTTTATTTTTATTTATGTTTATTTTTTATTTTTATTTAGTTTAGTTTATTAATTTTAGTTTAGGTTTTTTATTTTAGTTTATATTTTTGTTTAGGTTGACGTTTAGGTTTATGTTTATTTTTTACTTTAGTTTTATTTTATTTTTATGTTTAGGTTTTATATTTTATTTTTAGGTTTAGGTTTATGTTTTTATTTTATTTTCTTAGGTTTAGGTTTTAGGTTTTCATTTTAGGTATATTTTTTAATTTTATTTTTTAGTTTAGGTTAAGGTTTATTTTTAATTTATTTTATTTTATTTTATTTAGGGTTTAAGTTTAGTCTATTTTATGTTTAATTTTAGGTTTGATTTATTTTAGTTTAGTTTAGGTTCAGGTTTATTTTATTTTGTTTATTTTATGTTTCGATTTTTTTTTGAGTTTTAGGTGTTATATTTTATTTATTTTTAGTTTTTTTTTTAGGTTTTATTATTAGGTTTATTTTTTAGGTTTAGGTTTTTATTTAGTTTTTAATTTATGTTTATTTTATTTTTATTTTATGTTTAGTTTTTATTTTTTTTAGGTTTTATATTTTTAAGTTAATTTTTTTAGTTTAGTTTAGGTTTTTATTTATTTTATTTTATTTTAGTTTTTATTTTTTATTTTATTTAATTAGTTTAGGTTTAGGTTTTAGGTTATTTTTATTTTATTTATTTTATTTTTTTTTATTTAGTTAGGTTTTTATTTTTATTTTTTTTAGGGTTAGAGTTTAAGAGTTTAGAGTTAAGATGTGTTTAAGTATTTGATTTAGGGTTAGAGTTAGGGTTTAGTGGTTTAGGGTTTAGGGTTAGATTAGGTTTTGGTTAGTTAGTTAGTTGTTAAGTATTAGGATTAAGGAAGGTTTTAGAGTTTAGAGTTAGGTTTAGATTTAGGTCAGAGTAGAGTTTAGTTTAGGTTAGTTTAGGTAGTTTAGATAGTGGTAGTTTTAGGTTTAGTTTAAGTTTGGTTTTTAGGAGTTGTGGTTAAGTTAGGATTTATAGTTAGTTTAGGAGGAAGTAGTTAGTTTATAGTTTGTGGAGATTTATTAGGTTAGAGTTAGGTTTAGGGTTTAGAAGGTTTAGAGTTAGGTTAGTTTAGAGTTAGTTTAGTTTTAGAGTTAAGGTAGTTTAGTTAGGAGGGTTTAGTTTTAGGAGGTTTTTTGTGGCTCAGGGTATTAAAGTTTGGGTTTGTGGTCAGATTAGGGTTTAGGTTTTGGATTTAGGGTTAGAGGTTTTTTTTAAAAAGGTTTGGTTATTTTAGTTTATTTTATTTTATTTTAATTTAACTTATTTTCATTTAAAGGTTTTTTTTTTTATTTTAGTAGTATTTATTTTAGTTTTAGGTTTTTTATTTTAGTTTAGTTTTGGTTTATAGGTTTAGGTTTATTTTTTACTTTAGTTTTATTTTATTTTTGGTTTAGGTTTTATTTTTATTTGGTTTAGGTTTAGGTTTTATTTTATTTTAGGTTTAGGTTTTAGATTTTCATTTTAGGTTTATTTTAAGTTTTATTTTAGTTTTAAGTTTATTTTAATTTATTTTATTTTATTTAGTTTAGAGTTAGTTTAGTTTATTTTAAGTTGTTTAGTTTGGTTTATTTTATTTTAGTTTAGTTTAGGTTTATTTATTTTATTTTGTTTATTTTATGTTTAAATTTTTTGGGTTTAGGTGTTATTTTATTTATTTTTTTAGTTTTTTATTTTAGGTTTTATTATATTTTATTTTTTAGGTTTATTTTTTTAGTTTTATTTAATTTAATTTTATTTTATTTTATTTTATTTATTTAGTTTTTTTATTTTATTTAGGTTTTTAAGTTTATTTTTTTTATTTAGTTTTTTTTATTTATTTTATTTTTTAGTTTATATTTTTTATTTTTTTAGGTTTAGTTTATGTTTAGTTTAGTTTTATTTTATTTTATTTTATTTATTTTATTCATGTTTAGTTATTTTAATTTATTTTATTTTATTATTTGGTTTAGGTTTTTCTTTTTTTTTTTTTTAGGTTTTTAGGTTTAGTTTTAGTTTAGGGTTTGGTTATTTATAGTTTTGGTAGGGTTAGGTCAAGATTTTTTTAGTTTAGTTTTTAGTAGGTTTATTTTATTTGGTTTATTTGGGTTTAGTTTATTTTTAGGTTTATTTTATTTTATTTTTGGTTTTTTATTTTAGGTTTATTTAGGTTTTTTTTTTTTTTTTTTATTTTAGTTTATTTTATTTATTTATTTTTTTTTATTTTAGATTTTTTAGGGTTATTTAGTTTTAGGTTTTTATTTGGTTTTGGGTTTAGTTTAGTTTATTTATTTTGGTTGGGTTTAGGTTTAGGGTTTAGTTTTCTTTTATTAGAGAAATTTTATTTGGTACAAAGTGGAAAATCTTAAGCTAATGCTCAAAGAGCTACAAAAGTCTAATGAGATTATTTTACAATAGTTATAAGCAAATAAAAGAAACATAGATCCATTCCATGAAATCAGGCTTTCTACTCTTTTGTTTTCCGCAAAGTCTCCCAACCTATAGAGATTTTAGGGATGAGTAAGAATGTACCTAATTAGAAAAAAAGGTAGAAATAAAGGATAAAAGGAAGTTTTAATTAATTATCTTTAGGAGGACCATATGTAAGCATCCGACTAAGAGAAGGGTTACAAGTATATATGGCACTACTAGAAAGAGTGGGGAACATCACTTCCATCATTGCGATACCTTAGCCTTTTCCAATGACTTTCCTCAGCATAAAACTTAAACAACAAATATAACCTAACATCCAAGGTATATAAAACTCATTAGATAGGGAGGTAACCCATCATGATAACATTAAGGAGGAGCACCACCAAAGTCACCACCAAGAATTATAAATTCTAGCAACAAATCTCAAAATAGGGAAAAGTATAGAGACCAAACAAAGGCAAGAGGAAGCACATAATTGATAAGGTCATCCAATAATAGAACATGCAAAGAATACCAAGAGTAATAGAAGACTAACATCAGAATGTTGGGAACAAGGCTTCAAAATAGGAAAGGGGAGAGGTTTAGCCAGACATTTAGCAGTAGAAACTAGAAGAGAGGAATGGGAAGGTAAGGGTACATAGATTCAAAGATGGAAAATTATAATAAAGTAAATACTATTTACCCAAACCGCCATTTTCAGTTTACAAGGCAATCCACCCTTGATCCATAAGCCAAGGATTGAATTCATTAACCTTAGAACCATTAGTGTAAAACACAAAAGGGTCATTAGTTACAAACATTAAAATTATAAAAGAAAGCCGTGACCAATCCCAATCCAAGACAGAGAAACTAGCTCAAACAACTAGAAACCAGAAAGACAAGAAGTAAAAAGTCCTTAGGATAATAGTCCAACAACTGATACAATAAAAATAAGAACCCAATAGAGTCATCATCAGCCAAGTCCAAAACATCCAACCAATAGTTAATTAAGTTTAGACACTCATAAAACATAACCTCAAAGAGGAGGTACTTGCAATATTCAAGAAATATAATAAATTAAAGCATCCAACCTTACACTCATCTAGATAGAGAAATAAGGATAAGAATGAAAACAAGACTCCAAGCACATAACACACAAAGAGCCCTCAGGACACATCTTAACTGAGCAAAACAACAAAACATAATTGAACATATCATCCAAGAACCATCCTAAGCCAAGATCCACAAAATACCATAAGTAAAATAAAGGATAAAAATGGGAAGGGTGAGAGCCAAGAAAGAAGACAACCAAAACCAGCTTGGAAAACCATCCTAAACAACAAACAACAAGAATACAAAACATCTAGCCACAATAGGAAGATCACAAAAATAGCATGAGCAACACTCATAAAGGGAAAAAACCCATAGCAATAACAAACAAACAACCAACCATAAAATCCAAAATAAAAACAAAGTCAGAAAGATCCAACCAAAAAAGAAAACCACACCAACCAGAAGAAAAGCAAAACCCAGCAGCCTCCACCTGTTGTAAACACCTCTGCTAGGTTGGGAGTGAAAACACACCAGAAAATAAAAAATATAGCAAAAAACTAGTAAAAAGAAGGGCAGCCCCAACCCATCCAAAAAATGGGAAGTAATCAAATAGGAAAAATAAAAATAAGGTTAGGTGAGGAAAGAAAACATGACCAAACCATCAAAGGAATTAACCAGAAATAATCAAAAACAACAACAAGGGGAAAGCCAAAGCCCTAGAGGAGAAAAAAAAAAGCTAAACATTTCTAATATAAGGCAAACCAATTTTATCAAGATTCACAAGACCCCTTGAAAGAAAAGGAATGTCATCATTAGAGAACATTTGCAAAGAAGAAAACTTGGCCCCCAAATTGGCAAGGAAGTCAGAGTTGGCTTCCCTGTAAATATGAGAGATATGAAAATATAGTTTAGCAAGAAGCCTCCTAGTATGGTTAAGTAAATAATACACTTTAGCATTTCCATGAGCATCAGAATTGAGTAAATCTAAAAAAGAAGGTGAACTTCAAACTAGATCTTGAAAACCTTGTTGTAAATAGATAGAAATGCCATAATGAATGCCTTTAAGCTCAACAAATAAAATAGAACAAGGCTCTAAAGGAGTAGAAAAAGTAGAAATAACCTTGCCATTATCATCTCTTAAAATCCTGCCACAACCATAGTAACCATTAGAAATGGAGCCATCAGTGTTAACCTTAACGTAATGATAATTAGGTTTAATCCAATATATAGTTTTCTAGATAGGAGAGACTTTCCATGTGAGAATGTTAATCCCAAAATTCAATGCCACGGACTTGCACCCTTTAAAACTAGAAATAGTACGAAGATTAGCTTTAGAAAGAGACAAAATTTTATATTTGGTTCTAACAATAATATGATGATAATTCATAGGAATATTATGATGTTTAGCATCATTTCTATCCATCCAAACGTACCAAAGAATAGTAATAGCAAACACAATTTTAACATGCCCCTTAGAAAAATGAGAGAAACATGCTTCAAGAAGTTGCATAATAGAAAGAGAACCATTCGAATGGAGTATTAAAAATATTATCATACCAATTCCATATTTTGGCAGCAATAGGGACATTGAAAAAAACATGAGCCACACTTTCTATGTGATAGCAATAGTGAAATTTGGGGGGGTGATGGAAGCCTTTTTTTAAGAAGTGAAGCATCCACAAGGATATAGTGTTTTTAATGCTCCAAGTTAAATTCAAGAAAGAAGTGGGGATACTAATATTCCAAATTTCTAGTAAAAACCAAGGACTCTTGAAATTTAAATCTGATGTAATGCCAAACATCCTTAAAATAAAGTCTCTAGAAGACGAATTTTTGAAGAGAATTTGATCGGGTTCATTAGGGTAAGGACAAATTTTAAGGATTTTATCAATGATCACATTAGGAACAAGGATATTCAATTGTGCCACATCCCACTTATTATTAATAATTAATTGATTAATCTTAAGCATCATAGTGGAGTGAGTATTGAGAAGGGAATCAATAGAGCCTTGCCCCAGCCAATTGTCTTGCCAAAAGAAAGAGGAACCTGAATTGACACCCCAAGAGATTAAGTTCTCAGCATTCCATTTGATATTACAAAGTCTTCTCCACACAAGAGAATCCTTAGATTTGAAAGCTCAAATGAGAGGGTGTTTGCCCTAACAATACTTAGCATGCATAAACTTCAACCAGTAACTATGTTTATTTCTAATATTCCACCACATTTTATAAGAAAAATAGTTAATAGAATCCTCTAATGTATTGCAACCAAAACCACCTTCATTACCAACACCATAATAGTTGTGTTAACTAGCCCAACATAATCGTTTGAAAGATGAGTTAGAACCCCAAAAATATTTATTAAAAAGTCTATTTATCCTTTTTGATAATAGAATAAGTAGGAATAATAGTAGATAAGAGATACAATGGCAGAGAGCAAAGAGTACTTTTAATCATGATAAGTCTCACACCAAAGGAAAGTAAATGAAATTTCCAAGAGGAAGTTTTCTTATTTATCTTATGAATAACTTCATCAAATAAAGAAGATCTTTTCATTCCTCTATATAAGGGAGTCCCTAGATACTTCATAGGGAGATTTTGATGAGGAAAACCCATAATATTCTTGATAACATTGATCTTAGGTAAGGAAATAGATGAGCTAGTAATAAAATAGCTTTTATCAGGATTGATATTCAAGCCACTTTCCCTACCAAAAGGATTTAAGAACTTACACAATTTTTTAATATAAAGAGTAGAAGCATTACAAAATATAATGAAATCATCAGCAAAATGAAGATGTGAAATGGGAAAGCCACAATGGTTATATAATACATGTTAGGCATTCTACTATATATCTTTTCAATACATATAGAAAGATATTCCACTACAATAATGAAAAGGGCAGGAGAAAGAGGGTCCCCTTCTCTAAGCCCATGAGAAGAAGAGAAAAGACCATGCACTTCACCATTAATATGCAAAGAAAACCAAGAATTCTCAATCCAATTCTTAATTAAAGCAATAAAATGAGTAGAGAATCCAAATAAAGCCAACATTTTATAAAGGAAAGCCCAACCAATATTATCATAAGCTTTAGAAATGTCAAGCTTAAAAAGCAGGTTTCCACCATGAACTTTGGCATTTAAATCATGGATCATCTCTTGGGCTAGAAGGACATTATCAAAAATGGATCTCCCTTTGACAAAATCGGTTTGATTGGGGGAGATAATTTTAGGAAGCAAGAGACTCAACCTTTTAGCCAAAATCTTATAAATCAGTTTGTTAAAAAAGGAGCAAAGACTAATCGGCCTAAAATCACTCCAAGTTTCAGGATTATCTTTTTTAGGAATTAAGACAATGGTGGTGCTAAAAAAATATTTGGGAAGGCTACTACCCTTAAAAAAATCAAGGACAGCTTTAATCAAGTCCTCTTTAATAATATTCCAACATTTTGGAAAAGAGGAACTATATCCATCGGGACCAATGAGTCTTTATTCATACTGCAAAATTTCAATAATTTCATACTCAGAAGGTAAAGAAGAAAGCATATAATTGTCATCATCAGAAATGAGATTAGGAATAACTTTAGGCCAAGAAATATTATCATAAGCAACATTTTTATTCATAAGCTCTTTATAAAAAAAACAACAGAGTCAATAAGTTCCTTTTTATCCGAACACCAAACTCCATCATTAATTTTCATTTTATGAATGTGATTTATAACCTTTTTCTTTTTAACCATGGTGTGGAAATATTTAGTATTGCAATCACCATCAGAGATTCATTTCATAGAAGCTTTTTGCTACCAATAGGTCACCTCCATGTCTTGATAACATGTTAACCTATCTTTAGCTTGAGCCAAAAAGTGAATTTTAGAAGGATCATTAACAATAGCATCTTCCAAAATTATAACTTAATTCTCCATTTTATTAATCTTGACAAAAAAAGGTTCTTGAAATAATGTTTATTCCACCTAAGGCATTATTTAAGACTTTTAATTTGAACCACAATCTCCTCATTCCAAAAATAGAATCATCAAGATGGAGAGGTTCACTTCATTAGCAACAACCTCCAAAATCTATCATTCATAAGCCACATATTTTGGAAGAAAAAAGGGGTGGAGAGGAGGGTTTATCATTAAAGTTCACATTGCAAGGGAGAATAGTCCAAAGGGTTCTACTTAGGCTCACGTAAGTACTAGGGAGAAGATTAATCCACAGATGATTAAAAAGAACCCGATTGAGCCTTTGCTAGAGTCTATAATTGTTCCAAGTAAATTGCAACCCAGTAAAGCAAATATCAGTAAGATGACAATCAAGGATCATGTTATTAAAATCATCCATAGAAAATAAGTTGGAGCATTACCACCAACCCATTTCTAAGAAGAAGATAGTATTAAAGTCCCCACCCACAAACCAAGGAGCATCAATTGAAGAAAAACTAATAAGATCCTCCCAAAGAAACCATCTACCATTCTTATTACAAGAAGCATAAACAAATGAACTGAAATAACACCAATTATCATAAGTAATATTAACATTCAAAATTTGGGATAGATCATCCAAAACCTACATAACATAAGGACTATTCTAAAAAATCCAAATTTTATTGCTCGAGTTAGCAAAAAACTTACCAAAGCCAATCATTCTAGCAACAAAAAAGATGTTAGAAGGAAGAATAAAAGGTTCTAAAATAGCCAGGAATGAAATGTTATGGGTATGAATTAAGTTTCTATTTCTATTTCTAATATAGAGGTACCAATCCCTCTCACATTCCAAATTAAGAAAGAAACCATTTATTTTTAGGTAGAGGAGCCAGATCTAATAATTCTGGCAAAATTAGGAAATTTAGTTTCAAGAGTTTTATTTTTCTTCCTAAAACCATTGAAATTTATAAGTCATATCCACAACATCACCATCTAATAGAGATTGATCAATGGTATGTTTGGAATAAAGGTTGCACATTTAAAACATCATTGACTTCACCTTCTTCCAAGTCATTATTATGTTGAGGTATCGATTAGAATTAGTTCAACATTAGATGAAGAAGTAAGAGAAGGATTAGAGCCATTTAAAGCACAAGTGCCCAAAATAGGATTAGGATTTATATCATTAGTATGCTCACCATTGAAGCCTTCATTATGAATGACATTTTCAAAAATTAAGGTGGCAAGGAAGCAGGGATGAAATCATTTGAAATAGAATCAACATCCATAAGTTTCAAAAACCTATTATTTTCCATATTATTAACATTATCAAAAGAATTCAAATGTATAGGCCCATTAAAAGGTAATGCATTCTTATTAACATGATTGACATCTAAAGGTTGATCGGCTTAAGAATCACAATAATATCCAAAGGAGTGGGAGGATCTGACAATGACCCTGGCTCGTAAGGAGTTATCCATAGGAATAGCTTTCTGTGGTTTAACTAAAGACACTTTAGGAATGAGAACTGAGTTATTTTGAATGGCTTTGGGTTTTGTAAGGTGAGGATGAACTACAAAGCAATCCGATATTCCATGACCATGAATTTTGTAATGGGAACAAAAAATAAGAAAATTCTCAAAATCAACCTTTTGAAAATAGTCATATTTCTTTGATCCTAGCCAAATTTCCTTTGGAAATTTTTAGTTATATCCAACTTGACTAGAATCCAAGCAACAGATGGTCAGGTTTTGGACTCAGTCTTCTGATCAACTTGAAGAGTAAAATCGAACATCACACCCATAATAAAAGAAACTCATGATTGATGAAATGGACACGCAAATTGGGAAGAGAGATCTAAATCGATATCGAGATTCCTCTTTAATATCAAAAAGAGGCATCCATTTCAATAATCACATCTGACAATTGAAAACAAAATACGAGTGACGAGAAAAAACTCGAGATTAATCTAAGTCATTCAAAAGCTGAATCAATACATGATGGGAATCGATCAATCAAACAAAAGAAATTTCAGAGAATTTCAAGCTATGAAGAAATGATCAAATATTCTCCAAAGTAAGATGACGCAAAGAAAATTTACCCACCAGCGTGAATTCAATGGGCTTCATAAGCCTTTCGATAATGGAATCAAAATACATTATTGTGAGCACACCATGAAAAGAGGTGGAGATAAGATCGATAGACTCACCTGAATTATCCCAAGA
The DNA here is from genome assembly GCA_021442155.1 of Cymbidium sinense. Lineage (NCBI taxonomy): Eukaryota > Viridiplantae > Streptophyta > Magnoliopsida > Asparagales > Orchidaceae > Cymbidium > Cymbidium sinense. The sequence continues at coordinate 301,679,694 of CM038214.1, read as the reverse complement.
ACATCCTTGAATGATTTCAAACCATCGATGGATTAGATCCAAAGACTCCCAAAGAGTCAAGACACGCATCCAATTTCTGGAAGTAGAAAAAGCCACCATGATCACACATGAGAGAAGCCAAGAGCCAAGCAAAGCCATTAAAAAGGGAACTACAACCAAAATTCCCACAAGAAAAGCAATAAAAGAGATGAGCTATCACAGGGGAAATGGAATTCGCCAAAGCAATAAGGAAATAGATGAGATGCCTAAATGAATGGGGTTTGGGTTTAGGGTTTTGGGTTTAGAGTTTAGGGTTTAGGTTTAGGGCTTAGTTTGTTTTTAGGTTTTTAGGTTTAGTTTTTAGGGTTTAGTTTTAGGTTTAGGGTTTAGGGTTTAGGGTTTAGGGTTTTTTTTAATAAAGAAACCAGGAGGTTTAGGTTTATTTAGTTTATTTTTATTTTTTTTGTTTATTTTATATTTTATATTTTTTTTTATTTAGGTTTATTTTTATTTTATTTAGCATAGTTTATTTATTTTAGTTTATTTTTGGTTTAGGTTTATGTTTATTTTCTTGTTTAGTTTTATTTTAATTTTAATTTTTAGGTTTAGGTTTTTATTTTATTTTTCTAGGTTTATGTTTTAGGTTTTAATTTTTAATTTAGGTTTAGGTTTATCTTTAGTTTGTTTTATTTTATTTAGTTTAGGGTTTAAGTTTAGATTATTTTAGGGTTAGGTTTAGGTTCTATTTATTTTAGTTTAATTATTTTTGTTTAGGTTTAGGTTTATTTTATTTTATTTATATTTTAGGTTTAGGTCTTTTTTTTGTTTAGGTTTTTTCTATTTTAACGTTAATTTTTTAGGTTTAGGTTTTTATTTAGTTCTTATTTTATTTTAATTTCATTTTATTTTATTTTTATTTTACATTTAGTTTTCTTTTATTTATGATTTTTATTTTAGGTTTATTTTATTTATTTAGTTTCTTGGTTTTATTTATTTTTATTTATATTTTTTTATTTTATTTTATTTTATTTTGGTTTAGGCTTTATTTTATAGTTTATTTTATCTTTATTTCATTTTATCTATTTACTTTTGATTTATTTTTATTTTATTTAGTTTTAGTTTCTTGTTTAGCAGGTTTAAGTATTTATGATTCATTTAGTTCATTTAGGTTTAGGCTTTTATTTTATATTCTTGTATTTATGGCTTACTTATCATTTTAGTTTTTTTTTATTTTGCCTAAGTTTGTGGTTATTTTAGGTCTTTTTTGTTTATTTAGGGTTTTAGGGTTTTTAGCCTTTAGGGCTTCTGTATTTGTGGGTTTTAATTTGAGGGTAGGTTTAGGTATGGGCTCAGTGGTAGTTTAGAGTTTAGAGGAGTTTGGAGTGGAAGTTAGTTATAGGGTTTAGGCCCAGAGTGGAGGGCCTGTTTAGAGTGGTCAGTTGGGTAGTAGTGGAGTAGTTTATGTTTAAGTTTAGGGTCATTTTTAGAGGCCCAGGGTTTAAGTCAGATAGGAGAGTCATGGTAGGGATGGAGGAAAGAGGGGCTCAGGGTGTTTAGTTAAGTTTTTTTAGGATCAGGGTCATGGTGGTTTTAAATTTATTTAGGTTTAAGTTTAGGAGTAGTATTTTAAGTGGTAGGAGGTTTAGTTTGGGTTTTAGGTCAGTGGTAGTGTGGCCTGTTTAGGTGGATCTGGTTAGGTTTAATTAGGGTCAGTTTAGGAGAGTTTAGGGTATAAGGTGGGATAGTAGTGGGATAGGGTCAGAAGGGCCTGGTGGATTTAGTTTTGGTAGAGCAGTTTGGAGGGAGGAGTAGAGGTTTTAGGTCACCAGGTTAGAGTAACAGGGTTTAAAGGTTTAGCCCAGGGTATTTGGGGTTAGAGTGAGAATAGTGGTAGAGTGGTTTTTGGGGTTTAGGTTTAGTTTAGGTTTAGGGAAGAGTTGGTTTTGGTTTAGGAGTAGTATGGTATGGGTATTTGGGATGGTTTAGGATTTTTAAGGTTAGGTTTAGGTTTAGTGGGTTGTTTTAAGGTTTAGGGTTTTGTGGGTTTATAGTTTAGTGTTTAGGGTTTAGAGTTTTAGGTTTTAGGGTTTAGGGGTTTTTAGGGTTAGGGGTTTAAGGTTTAGGATATTTGGTTTTTTTTTAATAGAAAATAAATTCAAATTTAACATTTCTTCTTTTCGATTTCATCAACCAAGTAACATACCAGGGAAGTGAGGTAATCAAATGACCTCCTTGGGGCTAGCTAAAGCCTCTTTTTGCTAGGATGTCCAGACTATATACACATTACCATTCAATCTCAATCTTATATAAATCAACACTTGAATAGAGGAAATTTAACTTAACATTCACACTTAAGCTATAAGCACATGCATTTCTTATGTATTTATAACTAGCATCATAACACATATTATTATTCATTTATAAGCTTTTGAAAATTACATTTGGATTTAATAGTGATAATAGCCACGCATATATTAAATTAAATCAACACATGCAAGCTTACATAAAGGAAATCCATTTTATTTTATGTGATTTTGAAAAGATGGATGCATGAATTCAAATGACATACTAAATTTAACATGATTGGAAAGAGGACAATCAAATATAAACATGTGATTCATTCAACCAAATTAGTTCTTATGGACAATCAAATAAAATAAGATTATTTAAAGTAAATCAAAAAAGATTATTTAAAGCAAACCAAATCTTCTTTATTAATTAAGTTTTGGATTTGATTTTATTTAAAGAGTCGAAGAGAAATCATCACTTGTTGTTTTAAACCCATTCCTACTTTAGTGATTTGATTTTATTTAAGAAAATGTAATTAAGTTGATTTTATTGGTTAATTAAGTTGAACCCTTAATTAGATGAATGAATTACCCTAACCTATGTCACCTTAAAGTAATTAACTAAATAATTATGAGCCAACATGATATGCATGCAAAATAAACTTGCAATGATCCTAGGAAATAAAAGGGGCCCAATGCAATTGTCATGATTAATAGTTAATTATTAAGAGACTTAATTAATTACTATGTTTTCCCACACATGTTGACTAACCATAATTTTATTAAACTCATTTAAGTGTGTGATCTAATGTCATGCAAGTGAGGGAGAATCGAGTCCGTCGCCATTGCTCACTTGATCCGAGCTTACCCGAGCTCAGATCAACTCCAAAAGGATCCCACACCTTTACGACATCGATCGGAGGAGATCCAACGGTCAAGATCACACAAGATGCAAGTTTTCTATAAAAAGCTCCAACCAATTTTTGTCAAAAGCTCAGTTTTAATGGCATACCTTGTTGGAGTTCAAGACCGGGGGCGTAAAAGATTGAGGAAGCTTCATCTAGTGACAGCCAATAGGAATCACCTCACCCTAGTAGTTGTTTCAAATGCTCCAATGGGGAGGGTGAGGTGATTTCACCTCCCATGGATCATGGTCAACCCAACCACCCCTTAGCTATAACCCCACTTTCCTCTCAAAAAGCTTAGGGTTTGGTAATTAAGGAAGCCCCTAAGTCATCCACATGTGTGAAGACTCAGAGGTTCTTTCTGGGAGGAACATTCTCAAGTTAAGAAGTTGATGTAGAACTTGAGGATGGTTCATATAAAGATTTAATAGAATTACCTTTTGATTTCTACTTTCCTTATGTTCATAATTTAGCAAAGAAAGGGTTAATCCCATATAATTGGTCAAAGCACAAGTCAGACTACTTCAAAAGAATATGGAAGAACATATACAAAAGCTCTCAATCAAGACTGGGACTAAGAGTTGGTACAGTGGGTCCAATCGATGATGATTATTGCTTAGTCCTCACTAATCATTTGGAATTTGATAGGTTTTTTTCAAATCACATTAACTCATATGAGGAGCTGTGCTTAGAAACTTCACATGATCCAGATGATCAGTTCTTCTTGGAAAGTTGTAAGCCTGCATGCTTTCTTTCCAAATTGATCATTGCACACTGACTGAAAGTTGTAAGCCTACACGCTTTCCTTCCAAATTGATCATTGCACATCGACAAACTATCTCGATGATCAATTCTGCTTCGAAAGTTGTAAGCCTACATGCTTTCTTTCCAAATTGATCATTGCACACTGACGGACACTTTAGGTTGGTTGGTTCTCACTATGCTAATGGATACATTACTCATGGATGGATACACCTTAGGTTGGTTGGTTCTGCACCTTAGGATACACCACTCATGGATGTACTATGCTTTCTTATTGAGTTGGCCACCGTACACTTATAGACCTCCTTTTTTAGGGCTTAGGATAACGCCCCTAGCTGAACCTCCCCTTTGGGAACTATATTTGGAACACGTCCTTTGCCACCCTATTTAAGCACTACCCGGGTTACTAATGGATTTGATAGTTCCCCTTTCCTAGTAACCACCCCTGTGGTTGGAAAATCCATCTTGTGGATGTGCAGATTCTCCATTCATCCAGTAAATCTAGACAGGTCAAGGCCAACATAGCCCATTCTCAGGGTGGTCTCTCGTACACCAACAGTGTCCATGCAAACATATAAACTAAATATATATTCACTTATGGTTTAAAAGGACACCCCTAGTGGTATGTTTTCCCAAGCATATATCATATCTTTAAGGTAGTGTCCGCAAAACTCCCTATAAGAATCGCGTGACTACTCTTGAGTTGATATAAGTCCCCCGTGGCATTCACTCAATAGTCGCCCCTAAGTCAGGTTTGATTTGTTATGCTACCAATATGTCACCCTAGTAGTTGTTTCCTACTTTAGAAGATGTAAGTCTGCTATGCCTTCTTCCTAGCATAATTGATGCACATCAAAAAAGACAACCCCTTAGGTTGGCTAGCTCTACCCATGACTATAGACTATCCCTTTGGATTTGTAAATGAGATAGGACAAGTCTAATATAGCCCCTTCTGGGTCCATCACACAACATGGTCCATAAATTAAATATATCAAATTTGATCAACTCACATCTCCGAGATATGGCCTCAATTTGAAATCAAAACTAAACCAACCATATCAAGTCACAAAAATTAAGATAAAATTAATCGACTACTTTTGAGTTGACATAAGTCCCCAGTAGATTAAGCCCTAGGTTAGGTTCAATTTGTTGTGCATCCAATAGATTACCCCAGTGGTTCTTCCTTTCTTTGGAAGATGTAAGTCTGCTACACCTTCTTCTTAGCACAATTGTTACACACCGAGAGGCAACCTCTTAGGTTGGCTAGCTCTACCCTGTAGCCGGTAGATTATCCCTTTGGATTTGTAAATTTGAGGTATGTCAAGACCTATATAGCCTCTTCTCGGGTTCCATCGCATAACCGATAGTCCATACATTATCATTAAATTAAACCCAAATTTTTTTCCCCAATGTTAAATCACACCCTTCTCCCCAGTGGAGCCCCAAATTATATATAAACAAGTTAAGTAAACAAATGAAATTCAAAACCAACCTTTTTAGTGGAGCCAAATTAAACCAACTCCTCCATTAGAGTCTAAATCAAAGAAATCCAACCAAACTCTTATCCCCAGATACATCCCCAAACAAATCGAATTCAAACTCAAATCCCAATCCCAGATAGCCAAACTGCTAGTGGAAGGTTCATATACCCAATCCCAAATAGACCAGCCCATATCTCTACTAGATATGCCTCCACATCAATTAAAATAAAACAAATTAAAGTTGATTGGATCTTAATCCTTGGAGGAATATAGATTCTTATCCCCAATGATTCTTCTTTCCATAAATCATATAATCAAATCAAATTCAAACCTTATCCCCAGCAGATTTCCTTCTTCTATGCCTTAGACATAGACCCCTCGTATTTCATGTCCAATGCATGTGTGATTCCCTAGCGGATCTCATTCCATGTCCTTGACATGAAATTCTCATCAAATCTTATTTCTTCTTCTATGCACACCTTTAATACTTCAACCAAAAGCCTAACAATGTATTCATTCAAATTACATCATCTTAACATTGTAATTAATATTTTATGATTTGTGATGGTGCAAGCTCAAACTCTATACAATATCACGCTAAACATATGAGTGTGAATTAACACTCTATATTATATTATAATATATGATGTTATATTATAATTTTCTATAATATAATATATTGTCTAACATTACACCTCATCAGAATCACTTGAAAGGAACTAATAAAAAAAAATTTCAAAATATGAATAATGTTCATTTTGGATGTAAATTGGTTATTTTTTTATTAGAAATGGTACAAAATAGCATAGGTGTTTTTCTTCTTGGTGTGTGCCATGAATTTGGCCCATCACAACCTTTAAATCAACATTTTTGTGAGTTTTGAGCCAATGTATTATAACAAAAGTAAAACATACTAAAATTTACAATAACATTTAGTAACACACCACCACATTCATATATATGTGAAGTTATATTGTTATGTACATTGTATTTTAATATTCTTTCATATAATATATTACATTACACTTTAAAATGAATCACTTTATGCAAAAAATTTATAAAATTTGGTTGAAAAATGAACATTTATTTTGGATGCAAAATTCCATTCTTTTGATTAAATGAAACACCATAGCACACCCCTAATGATGTTCCCTAAAGCTTACCTTAAATTTGGACAAATCCCATCATCTCAGCCTATAAATCGATATTTCTTTGAATTATACCAGTGGAAACTCTTCTACATCATACTATAATAAACTAAAATATGCTAAACAATAAGTAGTAATACACAATAGTATGCTATAATGCATGATGCTATAATATGATATGGAATCCTATGTTATAATTCACTATAACATATTATATTATATTATATTGCATATCACAGCCCAAGGGATTGCTTAAGATAAAAAATCATAAAAATCTAAATAATAAAAAACTATATATTTTAGTCATATCACATACTTATTTTAAATTGAAATAATATATTATGATGCCATTCTCTACCTATTATAAATTTGGCCAAATTCTAGCATTTTAAAGTCTAAATTAACATTTTTATAAATAATGCTAGTGTAGGCTCGACTGCATGATTGTAAAAGAAGTTAAAATGTAGAATAATATATTATGATATATGATGTTAACTATACAACATATAATATTTATTTTGAACATAAAATCTTATTTTTTAGACTACAAGTGGAATAACACACCTTTGGTACTACAACCTAATTCCCATTTCAAATTTAACAAATTTCATCATTTGATTTATTAAATTAAATATTTTTATGATTTATATTAATATGGACTATAAATACCATAATATACTAAAACATTTTAAAACATCTTATAACATCCAAAACACATCACTACATGCTCAAATATATTATGCTACATTATAGTATAATATATGGTATTATAATATGATTTAGGGTTAGGGTTTAGGTATTCAAATCTCTAATAAAGGGAAAATCTCTGAAGACATTTTCTTTAGCTACCATAACTATGTTAGATTAGGTCATTCTTTAGATCTACTCCTAATGTCATCTCTTATTCAAGGTTTAGGTTAGTTAGGGTTTAGGTTTAGGGTTTAGGTTTATGGTTTGGGGTTTAGGGTTTAGGGTTTAAGGTTTAGGTTTTAGTATTTGGGTTTATGGTTTTAGGTTTAGGGATTAGGGGTTTTAGGTTTAGGTTTAGGTTTGGGTTTTTAGGGTTTAAAATTTAGGGTTTACAGTTTATGGTTTATGGTTTAGTATTTAGGGTTTAGTGTTTTTAGGATTTAGGGTTTAGGATTTAGGGTTCAGGGTTTAGGTTTTAGGTTTAGGGTTTATGTTTTAGTTTAGGATGTAGGATTTAAGGTATTTTTAACTGAGAACACATTTAGATCAACATTCCTTCTTTTTGATTTCATCAACCAAGTAGTACACCAAGTTTTTTAACACACAAGCGATGACATAAATAAAAAATGAGCACCCATAGAGCAAATCACAAACTCTAGAAAAATAGAACCGTCTCTACTATAAAGACACAGTTCTATATGCAACAAATCGGATCGACGCTTCTTCACTAGTTCCCATCAACTGCCCTTTGAGTAGCGAGATCATCATATCCCCATCTCTCCTCGCCACCACAAATGTAACATCAATCGCTTCTCCCACCTCCATAACCACCACTACTTCGACCACCACCTCCATATCCAGCCTCCAAATCCCCACCACCATTACGATAACCTCTCTACCTTGCCTCCACCGCTATATCTAGACTAGAATTAGAATGATATTGCCATCGTTCACCATTCTTAGGTTTAGAGTTTAGTGTTTGAGGTTTAAGGTTTAGGGTTGTATGTTTTAGGGTTTATGGTTTAGGGTTTAGGGTTTAGGGTTATAGGGTTTAAGATTTAGGTTTTACGATTTAGGATTTTAGGGTTTAGGGTTAAAGTTTTAGCATTTAGGATTTAGGGTTTAGATTTTTAGGGTTTAGGGTTTAGGGTTTACTATTTAGGGTTTAAGGTTATAGGTTTAGGGTTTAGGGTTTAGGGTTTCGGGTTTAGGAATTAGGGTTTAGGTTTTTTATAAAAATAATTAAGTAAACTGGTAACTTTAAGTTTATTTAGTTTATTTTTTATTTATTTGAGTTTATTATATTTTATTTTATTTATTTTTTTTAGTTTTATCTTATTTAGTTTTTTTTATAGGTATATATTATAGTTAATTTTATTTTAGTTTATTTTATTTGAGTTTTTTTTTTAGGTTTTTTTTATTTTAGGTTTAGTTTAGGTTTTATTTTATTTTTTTATATGTAGGTTTTAGGTTTATTTTTAGGTTAATTTTTACTTGAGGTAGGTTTATTTTTTAGTTTATTTTCATTTATTTAGTTTAAGTTTAGGTTTTAGGTTTAGGTTTTATTTATTTTAGTTTAGGTTTAGGTTTATTTTATTTTATTTTAGGTTTAGGTTTTTTTTTAGTTTAGGGTTTAGCTTTTATTTATTTATTTATTTTTAGGATTTTCTAAGGTTTTTTTTATATTTAAGTTTTTATTTATTTTTTAGATAATTTTATTTTAGGTTTATTTTATTTTTATTTTTGGTTTATTTTTATTTTATCTTGGTTTTTTAGTTTTTAGTTTAGTTTAGGTTTTTATTTATTTTATTTCATTTTAATTTTTAATTTTTATTTTATTTTCTTTTTAGGTTTAAGTTTAGGTTTCAATTTTAGTTTATGTTTTATTTTATTTTATTTTATTATTTTATTTTGGTTTAGGTTTATTTATTTATTTGATTTTTAGGTTTTATTTAGTTTAGGTTTAGGTTTTTAGCTTTTTAGGGTTTAGGGTTTAGGGTTAGTTTAGGGTTTAGGTTTAGGGTTTACATTTTAGGTTTAGGGTTTAAGTTTTAATTTAGTATTTAAGGTTTTTTTTAACAGAGAACAAATTTAGATTCAACATTTCTTCTTATCAATTTCATCAACCAAGTAGCACCCCAAGTTTTCTAAGACATAAACGATGACATAGAAAAAACATGAGCTCCGATAGAGCAAATCAAAAAATCTAGATAAGTAGAACCTTCTCTACTATAAAGACACTGTTTCATAAGCAACAGATCGAATCAGCTGTTCTTCATTTTCTCTAGTTCCCATCAAAACCACCCCTGCCTCTCGAGTAGTGAGATTCACCATCATATCCCTGATCTCTCCCTCTACCACCACGATTGTTGTAACCTCCATTGCTCCTCCCGCCTCCAAAACCATCACTGATATGACAACCACCTCCATATCCACTAGCACCTCCAGATCCCTCACCACCACTACGATAACCACTCACCTTTGCTCCCATCCAGAGACTAGCCTAATTAGTGATGTTCATCAAGGCTCTTCCCATTATAAGGGTTTAGGGTTAGTTTAGGATTTTGGGTTTAGGGTTTAAGGCTAGTTTAGGGTTTAGGATTTTATTTTTAGGGTTTACGATATAAGGTATTTTTATGGTTTAGGGTTTTATTTATTTTTTTTTTAGGTTTGTTTTTTAGGTTTTGGTGTTTATTTAGCTTTTATTTTATTATATTTTAAGTTCATATTATTTTTATTTTATGTTTAGTTTTTATTTTATTTAGGTTTTTTACTTTTAGGTTTATTTTATTTTATAATTTAGTTTAGGTTTTTATTTATTATATTTTAGTTTAGTTTTTATTTTTATTTTACTTTATTTTTGCTATTAGGTTTAGGTTTAGGATTAGGTTTTATTTAGGTTTTATTTTATTTGATTTGCTTATTTTATTTAGTTTAGGTTTTATTTATTTATTTATTTTTTTAAGTTTTAATTAGTTTAGGTGTGTTTTAGGTTTTATGATTTGGGGTTTATGGTTTGGGTAGTGTTTTAGGGTTTTGTTGGTTTTATTGGGTTTTAAATGTTTTAGGTTTGGGTTTTATTTTGAGTTTTGTAGGGTTTAGGTTTTTTTGAGATTTAGGGTTGGGTAGGGTTTGGTTTTTTGGATTTAGGGTTTAAGTTTAGGGTTTTAGTTTTTTTAATTTTATTTATTTATTTTTTTAAATTTTTTTAAAATTAAGTAAACTCATATATTTAGGCTTATTCAGTTTTTTATTGATTTTAGATTATTTTATTTTTTATTTTAATTTAGGTTTTTTATTTTTATTTAGTTTAGTTTATTTATTTTATTTATTTTATTTTATGTTTTTTTTATTTTAGTTTATTTTTTAGGTTTAGTTTAGGTTTAGGTTTATTTTTAGTTTAGTTTTATTTTTGTTTTATTTTTAGGTTTATTTTTTATTTATATTTTATTTTTAGGTTTAGGTTGTATTTTTATTTTTAGTTTAGGTTTAAGTTTTATTTTTTATTTTTTTTTTAGGTTTTAGGTTTTATTTTGTTTATTTTATTTTTTTTGTTTATGTTTAGGTTTATTTTTTATTTTATTTATTAATTTAGGTTTTAGTTTAGTTTAGTTTATTTTAGGTTTGAGTTTATTTTATTTATTTTAGTTTAGTTTATTTTAGTTTAGATTTAGGTTTATTTTATTTTTATTTTAGGTTTAGGATTTTTTGTTAGGGTTTAGGTTTTTTATTTTTTTATTTTTAGGATTATTTTTTAGGTTTAGGTTTTTATTTAGTTTTTATTTTATTTTAATTTTATTTAAGTTTATTTTTAGTTTAGTTTAGGTTTTTATTTATTTTATTTTAGTTTAATTTTTATTTTTTTTATTTTATTTTCTTTTTAAATTTTGGTTTAGGTTTATGTTTCAGTTTAAGTTTTTATTTTATTTTATTTATTTTATGTTATTTTGGTTTATGTTTTTTTATTTATTTTATTTTTAGATTTTTTTTTTAATGTTTAGCTTTTTTTAGTGAGGGTTTAGGGTTTGAGATTTAGGGTTTGATTTAGGGTTTGTGGGTTTAGTTTTAGGGTTTAGGGTTTAGGTTTTATTTTAGGGTTTAAAGTTTTAGGATTTATGGTTTTTAGAGTTTAGTTTAGGGTTTTTTAGGGTTTAGGGTTTAAAGTTTAAGGTTTAGGTTTTAGGTATATGGTTCTGGTTTTAGTTAGGTTTAGGGTTTTCTATTTTATTTTTTACAGAGAACAAATTGATTCAGATTTCTTCTTTTCGATTTTATCAACCAAGTAACACACTAAGTTTTCTAAGAAATAATTTACACATGGATAAAGTTTGAGCATGCATAGAGCAAATCAAAGACCCTAAATAACTAGAACCATCTCCATTATAAAGACATAATTTCATAAGCAGCATATTACATCGATTATTCTTCAGTTTCTCCAATTCCCCTCAGAATCACCCCTACCTCTTGAGTAGAGAGATTCACCATCATATCTTCGATCTCTCACTCCACCACCACCATAGTTGTAACCTCAGTTGCTCCTCCCACCTCCTTAACCACCATTGCTCTGACCACCACCTCTATATCCACCAACACCTCCATATCCCCCACCAATTATAATGCACCCTCAGCCTCCACACCGCTTGATCTAGTCGAGCCTTGATGTTGATGTTTCTACCATCAAGGTTCTGACCATTCTTAGGGTTTAGGTTTAAGTTTAAGTTTATTAGATTTCAAGGTTTAGGTTCATTTTTTAATTTATTTAGTTACTTTAAGTTTAAGTTTATGATTTGAGGTTTAGGGTTTAGTGTTTAGGGTGTATGATTTAAGGTTTAGATTTATTTTAGAGTTAATGCTTTTAGGTTTAAGATTTAGGATTAGGTTTATTTTTAATTTAAGGTTTAGGTTTAGTTTTTAGGTTTAGGTTTAGTTATGTTTAGGTGGTTTGGTGGTTTAGGGTTTAGGGAAGAGAAGGTTTAGGGTTTGGGATTTATAGTAGTGGTAGGTTTTGAGGGTTTGGGGTTTAGGGTTTAGGGTTTAGGGTAGGTTTAGGTTTAGGGTGGGTTTTGGGGTTTAGGGTTTTTCTTTATTTTTATTTTTATTTTTGGTTTAGTTTAGTTTAGGTTTTAACAGAGACCAAATCTGATTCAACATTTCTTCTGATTTCATCAACCAAGTAACACACTAAGTTTTTAGACAATGACATAGAAAAAATGAGCACATAAAGCAAAACCTAGATAAGAACCATCTCTAATGTAAAGATTCAGTTCCATAAGTCACTGATCAATCGATTCCTTAGTTCCATCAAAACTACCCCATCTTCTCCATCAGTGGGATCCACCATTATATCCCTGATCTCTCCCTCCACCACCACCATGGCTTCATTGCTCCTCCCACTTCCATAACCACCACTGGTCCGATCATCACCTCCATATACACTAGCACCTCCAGATCCCCCACCACCATTGCCATAACTGCTACCTCAGCCTTCGCCTCCACTACTAGATTTAGACAGAGCCTAGTTGACGGTGATGTTCCTGCCATCATGGTTTTGCCCATTCTTAGTGTTTAGGTTTATTAGGTTTTAGGGTGTAGTTTTTTTAAAATTTATTTTAGGTTTAGCTAGGGTTTCAGTTTGTTTAGGGTTAGGGTTTAGGGTTTAGAGTTTAGGTTGGGTTTGGTTTAGGGGTTTATGGAGAGATTTGTGGTTTAGGTTTGGCTGATTTGTGGTTTGGGTTTTAGTTTGTTTAGTGTTTGGGTTTAGTGTTTAAGCTTTAGGTTTAGGTTTTAAGGATTGGGGTTTAGCTAGCTTGGTTTGTGGTATTAGGTTTAGGGCTTTGTGGTTAAGTGTTTGTTTAGGTTTTAGGTTCTGTTTAGCTTGGGGGTTTGTGGGATTTAGGGTTTAGGTCTGTGGCTTAGGGGTTTAGGTTTTGTGGGTTAGGGTTATGGTTTAGGTTTAGTATTTAGGTTTAAGGTTTAAGTTTTAGGGTTTGGTTGAAAATGAAGATTCATTTTGATGCAAATTCCATTCTTTTGATTAAATGACACGCCATAGCACCCTAATGATGTTCCTAAAGCTTACCTTAAATTTGGCCAAATCCCATCACCTCAGCCTATAAATTAGTATTTTAATGAATTATACTAGTACAAACTCTACTACATCATAGTATAATAAACTAAAATATGATAAACAACAAGTAGTAATACATAATTGTATGCTATAATTCATGATGCAACACTATGTTATGACATCCTATATTATAATACGTTATAACATATTATATAATATTATATTGCATATCACATCACAAGGGATAGCTTAAGATAAAAAGTCATAAAATTAGTCTAAATAGTAAAAAACTATATATTTTAGTCGTATCACTTACATATTTTAAATTGAAATAATATATTATGATGCCATGCTCTACCTATTATGAATTTGGCCAAATTCCATCATTTTGGGTCAAGCAAAGGATCGGGTCAAGTTCATATGATCATTTGGGATGTTTTGGTTCAATTGGTTTGGTTTAAGTTTGGCTTAGATTTTATTTTGGCTCATTTGAATTCATTTGGGTCAAATGGGTTAAGTTGACCAATTTGACCAAATTGGCCGAATTGGCTTTGGTTGGGTGTTGGTTTAGGTTTAGTTGACCAATTTATGATGATTGTAGGCTTTGGTTTCAATTAATTTGGATTTGATTTTGATTTAGGCCAACTTGAACATTTAGGTCAATTTGGGCTAAGTAGGTCAATTGGGTTCAATTGGGTCCAATCATTACTTTGGTCAAGTTCATGAACTTGAGCCATTAGTTGCAATCAATTTGGTTTATATTTTGGTTTGACCCAATTTGATCTTTTAGGTCAATTTGGGTCAACTTGGGTGAAGAGGGCCAACTGGGTCTAGTTTGACTCAATTGATTATCAAGTCATATTCAAATATTGATTTTGATTTGGTATGAATCATTGGTTTCAAGGGATTTGGCTTAGGTTGTATTTTGGCTAGTTTGGGTTCATAGAGGGGTTGACTTGGTCAAATGACCAAGTTGACTTGGTTTGACTCAATTTGTGATAATTGATCAACCTAGGGTGATCAATAAACATGATGGGAGGTTTTGATGTACTTGGCTCAATCCAATTTGGGTAGGATTAGAACTTGGCTCAAATAGGTAAAATTGGCCACTTTGGATCAAGCGGACCAATTGGGTTTAGTCAGCTTGATTTTAGGTTGAGTTTGATTTAGTTGAGTTTATATATGGATTTGGTATTTATATATAAATTTAATTTACAATGGCTTGGGTTCAAATGGTTTTGGTTCATTTGAAAATTCAAGTCAAAAGGGTTAAGTTGGGTGTGACTTGGGTTGATTTTGGTTTGGCTTGATGATTGTAGATTTCATTTATATTTGTGAATATGATTGAAGGTATGATTTATTCATGAGAAAATCAATTGAATTTGGGTTTTGGAATGAAGGAATTTGGCTAAGTCCATGGAGTTGAGTCATGTGCCTTAGGTTTGGATTTTGATTTGATTTGATTTAGTTTTGATGATTTAAATGTATATTTCATTTAAATTTGTGAAGATAATTGAAAATATAATTTATTTGTGAGAAAATTAATTGAGTTTGACTTGATTTGGATTAAGATTTTGCTAAGTCCATGGGATAGGTCATATTGCTTAAGAAAGGTTTTGATTTAATTTGATTTAGTTTGATTTAGTTTTGATCATTTGAATGTAGATTTGATTTATATTAAGAAGATGATTGAAAGTATAAATTGATTTCATGAGAAAATCAATTGATTTTGATCGATTTGGATAAGATTTGGCTAAGTCCATGGGATAAGTCTTATGGCTTATGGAAGGTTTTGATTTAATTTGATTTAGTTTGATTTAATTTTGATCATTTTAATGTAGATTTGATTTATATTAAGGAAGATAATTGAAAGTATAAGTTGATTATAAGAAAATCAATTGATTTTGTATTGATTTGGATTAAGATTTGGCTAAGTTCATGGGATAGATCATATGGCTTAGGAAGGTTTCAAGTTTGGATTTGATCATGGGCTTCATCATTTGGTTTTGGAATTTGGGTTTGGATTTAGATTTGAATTTGATGTTTGAATTGAACTTGAGGTTTGGTTTGAGAAGGTGAACATGATTGGATTTGGTTTGTAAGGTAGGTGGATTATCCTAATCCCTAAGGCATAACCTAATCCTATGGTTAACCCTTCTAAGTCTTTAGGCTTAGGTTAAGTGTTTACCTAATTGTTAGAAGTGTCTTATGACTAGGGAAGTCTTAGTGTATATAAGACTCTTAATTCTAATATGGGAAGATTGAATCCGCACTGCAAAAGTGCAATCAACATGCCTTAAGCTCCATAATGTTTCTCTTGTAGATAAAGGAAGATGCCAAGTTTCATATTATAGACTGGATACATCTTTCAATGTTTGCTTGGGAGACCATGGATACATGAGAACAACATAGTTCCATCCTCTCTTCAGTGTATGAAGTTCAGAGTGGGATCGTCTATTATGTCAAAGGAGATCTCAAGCCATTTACAATTCATGAGGTCAGCATAGATAATGATGTGGTTTACTACCTCTCGCAAAATCAACAAGTCTATTCTCACAAACTTGGCCAAAGTTTAAAAATAAAAGAAAATTAAAAGAAAAATAAAAGGAAAATAAAAAGAAAGAGAAAAAGAGAAAGAAAAGGAAAGACAAAATGAAAAATAAAAAGAAAGGGAGCAAAAATAGAATTGGAGGAGGTGGAGCCTAACATTATATTCCACCCACAGTTCATTACTCCATTCGAACATATGGGTAGGACGACCTGACCTCCACCAGGCAGAGGAAGAGGCCACTTCAGAGGTAGCCCTAGGGGTGGAAAACCTCATTATTGGCCACCCAATAGAAGATATGTCCTACTAGAGTACACCTGCTATCCATATAAACTTAGAAATTAGTTCATAGAATGAGTCTTATATGGTTAGCACACCAGCCAACTCTTCTCAGCAATAGATTCCTTTAGAGGTGATACTTGAGCTAGATAGCAATGAAGACCAGGCTCCAAAGAAAAGCATAAGTGTATCCAAGTCTATATAAGAAATAATTAGGCATCAGTTGGGAACCTTAGCTATAACACCACTTTCCTCTCAAAAAGTTGAGGGTTTAGTAGTTAAGGAAGCCCCTTAGTCATCCATAGGTGTGAAGACTCAGAGGTTCTTTCTGGGAGCATCACCCTTAAATCAAGAAGTTGATGTAGAATTTGAGGATGATTCATATAAAGATTTAATAGAATTACCTTTTGATTGGTACTTGCCTTATGTTCATAATTTAACAAAAAAGGGTTAATACCACTTGGTCAAAGCACAAGTCAAACTACTTTGAATGAATATAGAAGAACAAATGTAAAAGCTCTCAATCAAGATCAGGGCTAGAATTTGGTACAATGGGTCCAGTTGATGATGCTGATTACTGCTTAGTCATCACCAATCATTTGAAATCTGATAAGTTCTTTTCAAATCACATTAACTCATATAAGGAGTTGTGCTTAGAAACTTCAGATGATCTAGATGATTTTGAAGACAAAGATGCACTGCCAAAGTTTGAAGAAGAGATTGAGTCAACCATCGATGAGCTTAAGGAAATCAACTTAGAACCAAGAAGATCCACCAACATACATCGTTCTTTTGTTAATGAAATTGAAACCAATGACTTAGTTAGGCTATTGATTAAGTTTAAGGACTACTTTGCATGGAGTTATGATGAGATGGCTAGATTGGCTCCCAATGTAATGGTCCATAAATAAGCAATAGAACCTACTGCTAACCCTATCATGCAAGCTCCTAGACACATGTGATTAGATATAGAACAACAAGTCATATATGAAGTCAAGAAACTGATCGATGATGGCTTCATCCAGGAAGAAAAATACCCTACCTGGTTAGCCGACATCATCACAGTTAATAAAAATAATGGCCAAATTCACATATACATCAATTTTAGGGATTTAAATAAGGCATATCCAAAAGATTAATTTCCACTACCAATCCCAAAGCTGATGGTGGACATTGCCTCATCTCATGCAATCATCTCTTTCATGGATGGCTCATCTGGTTATAACCAAATAAATATGACCCTGAAGATGAAAGAAACACTATTTTTAGAACCCCGATCAAAATCTATTGCTATAAGGTCATGCCTTTTAGCCTTAAAAATGTTGGTGTTACATACCAATAGGCTATGACTCAAATCTCCGATAAACTCATTCATCATCAAGTTGAGTTCAAAGTTGATGATCTCGTGGTCAAAAGTATAGAAAAGGAAGACCATCTCTTTGACTTGAGCATAGTTTTTGAATTGTTAAGATAATTTAACCTCAAAAGGAACCCCTTGAAGTGTGCATTCGGAGTAGCTTCAAGGAAATTCTTTAGGTTTGTTCTTTGACACTGGGGAATTGAAATTGATCCATAGAAGATCAAGGCGATATTAGAAAGGCCACCCCCTAAAATTTTAACTCAAATCAAATCATTCCATGGGCAGTTGTCATATTTAAGATGCTTTATATCTAACTTATTAGGAAGATGTCATCCATTCTCAGCACTTGTCAAAATTGTTGCCAAGTTTAAGTGGGATGATAAGTGTCAGCATGCCTTTGAAGATATCAAGCATTACCTAATGATGCCGTCGGTTCTAGCATCCCTTATCTTAGGCAAGTCGTTCATACTTTACACTGATATATTAAATGACTCCCTTGGTGCTTTGGCCCAAGCCAATGATGAAGGGAAGGAAAATACACTCTACTACCTCAGTCATATTCTATTCCCTTCTAAGGCTAATTATCCACCTATTGAGAAGCATTGCCTAGTTTTAATCTATGAATTCCAAAAGCTATAGCACTACATGCTTCCTCATAAGGTGAACTTAATCTCTAGGATCAATTCACTATAGTATCTCATGATATAATCGATGCTATCTAGATGGTTGGCATGATGGTCCATGATCCTCTCGCAGTTTGACATTACCTTCATACCACTCCATGTGGTGAAAGGACACCCACTTCCTACTAAGACTTCTCTTAGTGATGATCTCCCTGATGAACAAATCATGAACATAGGGGATACTAGCATTCACCACTATGAGATGTACTTTGATGGTGTGGCTTCCTCTCAAAGAGGAGAAGAGCCATAATCTACTATTCAAAGAAAGGCATGGGTTGGAATAGCTCTCGTAACTCAGGACCATGATATGATGAAATTCTCATGTCATATGTCCAATCCTTGCACCAATAATGAAGTTGAATATGAGGCTCTAATTGGCAGTCTAGAGTTAGTTGTTACTCTAAGCATCCAGAAGATCAACATCTTTGAGAATTCTCAACTTATATGGAGCCAACCAATCTGATCTGAAGATAAAATCCAAGATCAAGAGACTAGGATACTACTGGCCATTGATGATTAAAGATTAGCTATGTGATGCCACCAATGTCAAATACATGGTGTGGTTCTACGCCAACCACCCAACATTCTACATCCTACATTGGCCTCATGACCATTCAAGTGTTGGGGTACTAACACAGTGGGTCTGATTGATCCTCCATCTTGCAAGGGTCATTGATTCATCTTAGCGTCTACTAACTACTTTTCCAAATGGGCGAAGGAGATTCTACTCAGAGAGGTCACGGCTTAGCAAATGTTCTAATTTTTAGGAACTATATTGTGTATAGGTTCGAAGTGCCTTGATGAATTGGACTAGGTTAGGTCTAGTTGGCCAATTACGCCTTTGGTCAAGTTCAACAAGCGATTTGGAATGAACTTGACCCATTGGTTTCAATCAATTTGGCTTAGATCAAGTTTTGACACATTTTGACTTTTTAGGTCAAGTTGGGTCAACTTGGGTCAAGTGGCCAATTGGGCTAGGTTAGGCTCAAATGTTGACTTCATCAAGTTTAAACATTGATCATGAATGAGTTTTGATCAATGGTTTCAATCAATTTGGCCTATAGTGGATTTTGGCTATGTTGGGTATCATTTTGGCTAAGTGTTGACTTGGTCAACCTATAGGTTTGACTTGGTTTGACCAATTTGACTGATTGATCATCTCATGATGATTGTTGATCATGATGAGAGGCTTAGATGGGCTTAGTTCAATCCAATTTGGTTAGGATTAGAATTTGGCTCATAAGGGGTACTTTAGGTCATTTTGGGTCAAGTGAGCCTAAGTGTGTCAAATGGCTTGGCTTGATTTGAGTTTGATTGAACTCACATATGGACTTATGATTAAAATATAAATCCATTTGCAAGATATTTGAAGTCAAATGGGTTTTGATTCATTTGACAATTTCAAGTTCAAAGGGAGAACATGAGTTTGATTTGGGTTTGATTTTTGAATTGAGTAGTGGTTTTTATTTATATTTGGATTCATGATGAAGGATTGATTGAATCATGAAGAAAAATCAAGAGTTTGGCTTGATTTGAAATTGATTTGGCTAAGTTCAAGAGTTTGACTTGAAAGGCTTAGGTTGAATTTTGATTGAATTTGAGTTTGATTTTTGGAGTTGGTTTTGTTTGAATTTATATTTCATTTATATATGTAAATATAAATGAGAATATAAATGGTTAT
The DNA here is from genome assembly GCA_021442155.1 of Cymbidium sinense. NCBI lineage: Eukaryota > Viridiplantae > Streptophyta > Magnoliopsida > Asparagales > Orchidaceae > Cymbidium > Cymbidium sinense. Next base: position 301,659,823 of record CM038214.1, on the reverse strand, counting down.
GAGAAAATTTCATGAATTTGAAGTGATTTGAACTTGATTTGGGCTAAGTCCTTAATAGGAATCAAAGGGACTTGGGAAAGATTTTAGAATTTGGATTTGATTTTGGAATTTAGTTTGATTGATTTGAATTTATATTTCATGAATATAAATGAGAATATAAATGGGTTGTGAGAAAATTTCATGAATTTGAAGCAATTTGGATTTGATTTGGGCTAACTCCTTAAGAGGGAATCAAAGGACTTAGGAAATATTTTTATAATTTCTATCATGGGCTTCAATCATTTGGAATTGATCATGGATTTCAATCATTTAGAATTGATTTTAGTTTGGAGGAATTCAATCAAGTTGGAATTGATTTAGGTTTGGAGAAAATCAATTAAGCTAGAATTGATTTGAGTTTGACTTGAAGGAAGGAAGTGAGGAATGTGGTTCAAGCTATAGGGTAGGCAAATTTTGCCAACACCCCTAAGGCATGACTTATTCCTATGGCTAACTCTTCTAAGTCTCTAGGGCTAGATTGAGTGTCCACCTAATCACTAGATGTGTCTTAAGACTAAGGAACTCCTAAAGTCTAAGAGAAGTCCTATGTTAAAGATGGAGGGGTTGAGAGCTCATTCTAAAAATTAGGTCAACAAAGGGCGCCCAATAGGAGTTGTGTGACTGACAAGGAACACTGCATGTATTGGTGTTGACCAAAATTATCAACAACACGGAATGATAACAAGCACTAATAGAGACAATATACTCTTAGCCCAAGGTGTAGAAAGAATCCAAAGCTTAGTGCAATGGGACTCTACTCATGTCAAAGATATAAGAGAGAAAGGAGGAATCCACTAGGGATAGAGTATGTGAACCTTCCACTAGGGAAGCAGTCATCCACAAGGGAATGAGAGGTTTGATTTGATTTGAGTCTCACTAGGGAAAGAAATTTGATTTGTTTAATTAAGTTTTGCTAGGGAAGAGGGTTGAATTTGTTTCAATTTTTTGTTTGTTTAATTGTGTTTATTTTGACTCCACTGGGGATGGAAAAGTGAACTCTCCACTAGGGAGGCAAGTTCAAGTCATCCACAAGGGAGGAAAGGATGTGAAATCCGTTGAGGGATTAGAATTCTGAGTCCACCTAGGAACTAAAATTATTTGCATCTCACTGAGGAGTAAAAGATTTGATTTGGATTGATTGATTATTTTTTTTATTTGTTTCATTTGATTTTTATATTTTGGATTTTGAGATGGACCCTGTTGATTTACAATGGATTGCATTGAGTAAGAGCCAAGGTGGCTTAAGCCTAACTCAAATTTACCAATCCAAAGGGGTAGTCTACTAAACACATAGTAGGACTAGCCAACCAAAGGGATGCCTTTCGGTATGCAGCAATTGTAGTAGGAAGAAAGCATAGTACACTTACATCCTCCAAAGTAGGGACCAGTTGTTGGGGTAATTTATTTGCAAGGTAATAGATTAAACCCAACCTAGGACTGACTATTGAGTGAATGTCACTAGGGACTTAGATTGACTCAAATATAGTCAAGAATAATTTTATTTTTTTAGTTTATTTTGATGGGTCCCGTCGATTTGTGATGGACTTCCCTAATTAGGGGCCATGGAGGTCTAGGCCTAACTCAGATTTACCATTCCAAATGGAGTAGTTTACTAACCACAAGGTAATACTATCCAACCAAAGGGGTTCCTTTTGGTGTGCAATGGTCAAGTTAGGAAGAAAGCATGGAGACTCACATCTTCCAAAATAAAGAACCACTAGGGTGATCGGTTGCCTTGGGCAACAAATCAAACGACCACAGGCTATTGAGTGAATCACCTAGGGGACCTAGATCACTCAAAGATATTCAAAATTAATTTCATTTTTTTTTATATTTGTTTTGATGGATTCCATTGATTTGTGATGGATCACTAAGAAGGAGCTTATATCAACCTAGGTCTATCTCTGGGACTTTGAACCAAAGGAATAGCTTCCGAGCCGATGGGAGAGCTATCTGACCAAAGGAGTGCCTTTGGTTTACAATGATCAATTGAAAGGAAGAAAGCTCATGGACTCACATCTTCCACTACAAAGACCAGGTGGTTGGTTGCTTTGGAAATAAATCACGACCTAGGGGCTTGTCGATTTGGCGACCATGCTAGGAAGAATATCTCATAGTCTTACAGCTTCCAAAGTAGAATGATTGTTGGGGTAACCTGTTTGTAGAAAAATAGATTGAACCTGACTAAAGGGCAACTATGGAGTGAGTTCCAACCCATGGACTCATCTCAACTCAGGTAGTCAGGCAATTCTCATAGGGAGTTCTGTTGACACTACCCTAAAGATAAGATGCCTGCTTTGGAAAAGGGGCCCTTTGGGGGCTTGAATTCCTAATCCACAAATGAATTAATTTTGTTTGTTTGTTTAGTTTATTGTAACATGGACCTTGTTGGTTTGCAATTCATCAAACTGAGAAGGAGCTTATATCAGCCAAGACCTAACTCAAATTTATTGAACCAAGGGAGAATCGCACATACGTTGAACAAATTCTCCAAACGTAGGGGTGACTACTAGGAAAGGGGGATTGTCCAATTTAAGAGTAATCTGGGTAGTGTCTAAATGGGGTCGTAATAGATGTGATCCAAATAGAGTGCCCTTAGGGAGAGGGGCCGCTAAGGGCTTGATGCAAAACCCTAGAGAAGATGACATGGCTAGTCATATATCAAATAAGTATTCGATGTCCAACTCAAGGAGAAAGCTCGGGGACTCACATCTGCCAAGAGTGGTGTACTCACTGGGTGAGTCGCTGTCAGCATAGCAAATGTCAACCAACCTAAGGTGCCCGTCAATTTGCAACAATCAGCCTAGGAAGAAAGCTAGGGGACTCACATCTTTATAGCAATGGATTCTGGACTCTATCTTCATCTTGATAGGTGTCATCTGACCTAGGGTGACTCCTGAGTGAATGCCATTGGAGGACTTATAGCAACTCAAACATAGCCAAGAGGAAAGGAGCCTCTGGGGCACTTACTCTAAACCTCAAATATACTCGACCTAGTCAGTGCATGATGGCTAGTTCAAGAAGAAATCAGAGGGACTCAAATCTTCTTAAATAAAGTCAGTATGAGATAGCTTACTGACTAGGCAATGAAACCTACCATACTATCAAGGCACTCATTGGTTTGCAATGGTCAAGTTAGGAAGAAAGCATGGGGACTCACATTCTTCAAACAAGTGACCACTAGGGTGACATACTAGTGAGGAAGCATGTAGATCCAACCTAGAGTAGCTAATGAGTGAGTGCCATAAGGGATTTCTCCCACATCAAAATAGTCTGAGACCAAAGATATATGTTTATTTTTGTGCATGTGTTAAAAGGAATAGGATGCCTCTCAAGTTCTCCCACACTTACCTAAACACATTGGGGATTTTGATGAAATGGTGCCATGGATGGAAATCGAGAATTCCCACTAAGAAAGGATGTCGCTTGAGTTCTCTTACACCTAACTTAGTTGTGCTTATTGAAATAAGATACCTCTTGGGTTCTCTCACACCTATTCTAATAGCATAAGGAAACGTGTTTGATTGTATTTATGTTGTGAAAGAGGAATAGGATGCCATTGGGGGAATCATGGCATTCGCAAGAGAAGCAAACAATGCTTCTAAAGAAGAGAAAATTTTGATGAAATGGAATCATTTTATTGATTGATAGAATTTTTTTCAAAACATGATTTTTATGGATAATATTTCTTCAAATAGAGCCCATTAATTAGAAGCATCGGGTGTTCCCCTTTACAATCAATAAGATGATAAGATCCTCCTTGGTAGGCCTTCCCTATGACATAGGGGCCTTCCCAAGTGGGTTCAAACTTGCCTCCCATCTTTTGATGGGCAATAATTGGTCTCCTTAGGACTAACACAAGTTCTCCTACTCAAAAGACCTAGGGCAGACTAGCTTGTTGTGAGCTTGAATCATTTTGTCCTTGTACAACTCGAGGTTCTAGCATGCCCGTAGGTGACACTCCTCTAAACCTTTGAGTTCTTCTAACCTCAACTTTGTATTCTACTCTGTACTGATCTTGTTACCCAATGCTATCCTTAGTGATGGGAGTTGAACTTCTAAAGGTAGAAGGGCTTCAGACCCATACAATAAGGAAAATGGGGTAGATTGAGTTGGAGTCTGGTATGTGTGGTAGGCCCACAAGGCTTCAACCAACTGCACATTCCACTGCCACTTGTTATTATCAAGAGTCTTCTTTAGTATTTGGATGAGAGTTTTGTAGAATGCTTCTACTAAACCATTTGATATGGGTTGGTAGATGGTGGAGTATTTCCAATCTATATCATGTCTTCTGGTGAAGCTATTGATCTTGGTGCTTTTAAATGCAATATAATTATTTGATATAATTCATCGAGGAACCCCTAACTAATATATGACATGGTTCTTGAAAACTAAAGCACATGCTGAGTTATGACCTCTCTGAGTGGGATTTCCTCCACCCACTTGAAAAAGTAGTCATTAGCAGCTAAGATGAATCGATGCCCCTTGGAAGAAGGAGGATCGATAAGACCTATAATGTCGGTACCCCAACACTCAAATGGCCATGAATCCAAGGTAAGGTGTAGAATGTTGGGTGGTTGGTGAAGGACCACACCACGTACCTGACACTGATGGCATCTCTTAACTACATCTATGTAGTCTATAATCATCGAAGGATGGTAGTATCCTAGTCTCTTGATCTTCATCTTCATCTTTGAACTAGATTGATGCGCTCAGCATAGACCTGAATGTACCTCAATCATAATCCCATAGGCTTCATGTTTTTCTAAATAATGTAACCACATTTGGTCAAAGGACCATCAGTATAGGGTACCATCAATGAGAGCATAGGAGAGAGCTCTCTATTTCACCTGATGGGCTTGTGACTTCTCTTGAGGTAGTTTGCCATTTTTCAAATAGTCTATGAACGGTTGCCTACAATCCATCTCCTCTTCCTTTTTGGCAACGAATACCTTCCCTTCAAGAGAAAGTCTCTCAATGAGTTCAACATCAATAAGGATAGACTTGTCTATTTTGGACCCTTATTGGAATGGACTCATCTTCCAGACATGCCAATTCTTTGGCAAGTTTGGCCAAAGCATCTACTACTACATTCTCCACTCGGAGAACCTTGTAGATGGTGACTTCAGGGATTTGGGCCAACAACTTCATGGTATACTCATGGTAATGGTGAAGGTTGGGTTTGAGAACCTTGGACCCAATCATTGATAATCCATCGAGAATCCCTAAAGATGTTGATGCTCTTGATACTGACTGTGATGGCTAACTCAATAACGGTAATCAAAGCCTCATACTCAGCTTCATTGTTGGTGTAGGGGTTGGAAATATAGTATGAGAATCTCATCACATCATAGTCTAGAGTTAGGAGGACTATCCCTACCCCTGCCTTTCTTGGAAGAGTAGATCATGGTGCTTCCCCTTTATGAAATGAAGCTGCACCATCAAAATACATCTCCCATCGGTGGTTGTCAACCTCCCCTAAGTTCATGATTTGTTCATCAGGGAGATTATCATTAAGCGAAGAATCAATAGGAAGTGGGTGTGCTGCTAAGAAATCCGCTAGTGCTTGTCCTTTTACCCCACGAATGTGATATCAAACTATGAGAGGATCATGGACCATCATACCAAACATCCGAATAGTGTTTGCCATGTCATGAGATACTGCAGTGGATTGGTTCTAGAAATCAAGTTCACCGTATGAGAAAGCATATAGTGTCATAGCTTTTGGGAAGCAAAGGTCAAAGCAAGACAATATTTCTCAATAGGTGGGTAGTTCACTTTAGCAGGAATTAGATGAAACCTGAGGTAGTAGAGATCACTCTTTTCCCTTCGTCATTGGCTTGGGCCAACAAAGCAAGAGAGTCATCGGCCAATGTATAGAGGATGAGTGGCCTGGATAAGTGCTAGGCTGAGTGGCTTGCACTCAACCTAATGATGGATGAGTTCATTGATGATCACGAGTCATGGCCTGTAGTATGTAGCTAGCATTTGTAAGGCCGAAAGGCATGACTTTATAACAAAAGATTTTGATCAGGGTTCAAAAAGTGGTGTTTCTTTTATTATCAGGAGACATCTTGATTTTGTTGTAGCTAAATGACCCATCCATGAAAGAGAACACTGTATGAGATGAGGCAATGTCCACCATTAATTCTGGTATAAAAAGAGGAAACTCATTCTTAGGACATGCCTTATTTAAGTCCACGAAATGATGCATATGAATTTGGCCATTCTTCTTCTTGGTAAACATTGGATAACCGTAGGATATTTTTCTTCCCTAATGAAACTAGCATCGATCAATTTCTTGACTTCAGAAATGACTTGTTGTTCAATTTCTAATCGCATGCATCTAGGATCTTGCTTGATAGGGTTAGAGCTAAGATCTATTGCTAGTTTGTGGACTAGTACATTAGGAGATAATCTTGGCATTTCTTCATAACTCCATGCAAAGCTATCCTTAAACTCAGTCAATAGCCTAACTAAGTCATTGGTTCATTCATCAATGAACCAATGTACATTGGGTGTGGAATTTCTTCTATCCCGAGGTTGATTTCTTTAAGCTGTCTAATGTTTAATGGATTTATTCTTCAAATTCTAGAGGTGCATCCTTGATTTGAAGATCATCTGGATCATTTGAGATTTCTAAACACACATCCTCATAAGAGTTGGTGTTGTGTGAAAAGAACCTATCAGACTCCAAATGATTGGTTACATCTAAGTAGTAATCATCATCATCGAGTAGACCCTATACCAAATCCTAGTCCTACTCTTGATTGTGCTTCCCTGCTTGTATTATTCCATAGCTTCTCAAAATACTCTGACATGTGGCTAGACCATGTATGAGGAACCAAACCTTTCTATATAAGATTATGAACACAAGGCAAGTAAAAGTTAAATGATAATTCCATTAATTCTTTAAATGAATCATCCTCAAGTTCTACATCAACTTTAGGACTTGAGAATGATGATCCCAAAAAGAATCTCTTCAGCTTTGCATCTATGGAAGACTTAGGGCTACCTTAACTACTTAACCTTCAACTTTTTGAGATGAAAGTGAGGTTAGAGCTAAGGTTCCTAGCTGCTGTCTAATAGTCTCACATAAGTCTAATTCAAATATTTTTCTTTGTCTGGAGGCTTGGTCTTCATCATTGTTTGGATCAAAAGTCACCTCCAATGGAACTCACTGAGAGGGGTTGGTTGGTATGTTACTCACATTAGACACTTCCTCCGAGCTAGATTCCAAATCTATGTGAATAGTAGGGGTACTCCTATGAGTGGAACATAACCCCTATTAGTTGATGGCCAACCAGGGGGTGGAATATGGAATTGCCTCTATTTCTACCTCTGCCTCTACCTGGTGGAGGTTGAGTCATCCTTCCCACATATCCATATGATGGAATGTACTATGGTTGGAATGTGATATGCAGCTCTATTTCTTCTTCAATTCCCCTTTCTTGTTCACTTGGATTTTCAATTTTCTTTTTTTCTCTTTCTTTTTCTTCATTTTCTTTTCTTTTTAATTTTTTGTCCAAGTTCACAAGAAATGGTGTTTTGAGGAAGATAGTAGGTCGCATCCTCATAAATCTCAACCTCTCAAACTAAAAATGGCTTTTCATCACCTTTGACTCAATCAGAAAGAGGAAGATCGACTCTGAATCTAAAAGAGGAAGATCTAACTCTGAATCTAAAAGAGGAAGATCAGAATTATTATAGTTATTTTGACTTGAAGAGTTATCATTAGGAATAGAAGCAGACAACCCATCAGAAGTGACAGATGTAATTCAAGCTAGCTTTATTCTTCAATTTCTTTGATTTTATAGGAGGTACAAGTGAAAATTACATAAAATAAGTGGGGTAAGGGATTTGATGCCCTTATCTGTCGATACAAGAGTTCTACTAGTAGAAGAAGAAGAGCTAGATGAAGTAGAGGAAGTGATGTGGTAGTTGCAATGGTAGACTGGAGGCTGGACTCAGTCGGTGGTTGCACTACTGGGCTATCGGGCACATCTTTCTCTTTGTTGAGCTCCGCCTTCCTTGAGTTGGCATTGACAACAACCTTCCTTGATGTTGGAGGTTTGAGTGACGAAGCACGAAGGAAAGTTTCTTGATTTTGAATAATCTTTTAGAGGTTTTGGATAAGAGATATCCCAACTTTCTTTGGTTTTGGAAGGATCACAAGTATCCCCAAGGATTACCTAATGGAATGGGATGGTTTGTTCTATAAGGTATTCCTTCGTGATAATAACAATCTTGAAGCTATGTTCAAGCCATCCTTGAATGTGAAGCAATCTTTCAAAACATGACCTAGTATATAGTGGTAGGGGCAAAAATTAGGATCATGGCTTTTGCCCACTTCCTAGTCTCCTAGGTTTGGGTAGCTAAAATCGGGATTTTAAGAGATTCTTAAGATCTTTCGATTACCTCCCCTTAAATGAATAAGGCTTGTTAAGTTTATCCAAAAGAGTAGGTGGACCAAAGCTACCGTGGTCATGTGTACCATGATGATGATGTGGGCGAGGAGGAGATGTAGGCCATGGCTATTGTGGCATCTAGTAGGCTACCTGGTGGTGGTAGAAGGTGGAAGTGAAGGGGTCATGGTCTCTTTGATCTCTTGGTTGCTTCCCTTGTATCACATTCCGACTTCTTCTCATATAACTTTGTAGCTTTGACTTGGGCATGGTCTTGAAAAGGCAACTGTTTGGCCTCTCCATGTAGACTATCCACCTTGTTGATTAACTTCTCAAAAGATTTGATGGTGAAGCCCTTAAGCATGAAGGTAGGCCATGGATATTCTTTAGAAGAATCTCAAGGGCATGCTATTTAAATAGCTGTGGCTCACATTTCATACTCCTATGCCATAGAATGTAGTTAATAAGGGACTCACTTAGTGTTGTTGTGCTACAATGAGATCAATAATGAATCTTTGTTGAGCTCCAAAACCTCTTGATAAGAGTTGCTCCAACTCGACAAATATCTTCACTATTGGAAGTTTATACCAATCAAATGTTATACTTGCTCGATAGAGAGAATAGTAAAGTGTCAGCACCGACATTGCAACAAGTAGCTCTAAAATGTGTGATGTGTTGTCTTGGGTTTCCATCAAAACTCTTGAAGGAAGGTGGTACAAACCCTTAGGATATTGGATTGCATCAAATTCCCTGGTTAGGGTCTACCCACATGATCCTCCTTGGGCCAAGCTAATGCTTTCTTCACCTGCTTAACCATGGACTTGATATCTTTTCTTGTATGGAGGTACTTGTCCACTACCTTATACATGTTGGTGCTTTCTTAGAGGTAAGGTCTTTTGGGTCCAAGACATGCACCAACTTTGGCTGACTAGTCTTAACTATGGTAGGATGAACTGTCCGGACTTGATTCTGCAATGCCAAGATAATTGCTAATAGATCTTCAAGCCTCTTTTCCATCCTATCTATATTTTCATTCTTTTGCTTTATTTTGTGCTAGGAGGTGTTGGGTCGAGTGGGTTATGTCTTCTGACCTTAGTCCATAGCCTTTGTTCTCTAAGGAGGATCACGTATCTACCACAAACCCTGAGTCTCCTAATAAATTATCTTCATTGGGATTAAAGCTAATCTTCTCCTCATTTGACCAGTCATATCCTAAGATTTCTTTCTTTTCCATGAGATAATGTGCTACTATGTCCTCTAGAGAATGGTCAATCTAAATAGGCACAAATGACTTTGGCTGACCAATGTGATCACTATCATGTTCTGAGAGGCACCGGACCTCCCCTACTGGTGGAGAATCAACCTTATGAGGACTGTACTCATTGGAAAAAATGCACTCCTGACTATCACTGACACTATACGTGGTGACACTCCTAGAAGGCTCTACCATCATGGGTGTGCTGGGCTCATCTTCTCCCTCTACAACTGTAACCATCTCTATGTCATGGTGGTGTTGGTGAAAGGATGACTATGCTTGGGTTGCCATTCCTTCACAATTAGGGGCAAGGTCGCAGAGAGCTCACCTCATAGGCGTGTAGATGGAATGGGATCCTTCAGCCATAGCCAAATCACCAACAGTGTCCTCTTCTCCCTAGATGTGGCCTTCATGGCCTTTGGTAGAACTGGAGATGCTGAAACATGAAATGGAGATGGTGGACGGGGGGTAGAGTGGTGTGGTGGAGACACCACTAACTCTCTCAGAACAAGGGCCCTCCTCCGATGATGGGTAGTCCTCGTAAGTAGAATATTGTCTGTATGATCGACACGGGTAGCACATCAATCAAGAAAATCAATGAGTGCAGAGGCCACTGATTGCCGACTAAACCTCTGCCTTTCCCAACTAGTGATTTGAACTAAAGTGCAGGCCTCCCTGGCCCTCTCCTATTGAAGATGCTTCCCCACGCTGTGGGGAATAACATATCTCAAGTAAAATTGAGCCTCGAACAAAGATCTTGGCCAACCTAGCATAGAATTGAACGGAGGCCAGCAAATGACCTCCTACCTTGATTGACTAGGGGCTGATATCAAACCGCTAGTGGAGGTGAAGCAGGGATCCTCCTAGCATCCTCTCTGTCAGACCTAAAGAGAGGATGGAATGGGTTCATTGTAACCAATAGGGAAATCAAAGTGGGTAACTCCTCAACCTCATGTAGGCTCCACCTCCTTAGCAATATGGGTATGGTACTGCTTTATCATGCGATTTTAGTTCCTCCTTTGAGTCCTGGTAGGGTGAGTGGAGTAAGAGCTAGACCCAATCTCAAAAGTTGGGGAGATAATCCCTGGGATCAGGGGAGCCTAACCCTATTAGGGTGCTAATGAGTGGGTGCTAGCCCTCCTTGGGGTAGCACGGGAAATAACTGGGCACACTAGCTGTCATAGACATTGTGCTTTTTGTGAGGAACCACCACTAGTTTCAATGAGGAAAATCAATGATGTCTCACATGGTTGAGTGATGAGGGGAGTGCCCTCAGGTAATCCTTGCCCCTCAAAACCTCATCCAAAATGAATGAGGTGATAATTAGAGCGGGAAGGGGCACGACAAGTCTATCCCATGGGGAAAGGTAAACACATACTTGGGTCGCCATTTTCAACTAAAATCTGAAACTAAAACTATCACTAAATGAGAGTCTGCAATGTTGAAAATAAACTTGAATCAGATTTCTGTTGATTTTGAATTGAAATTTTAGAAATTGAACCCACACTCAACATCTTGAAAGTATTGAGCTCAAATGGATTTAGAATAGATTTTGAAGTTTGATTGGAAAGAGGAATTTAGGATGTAGAACCCATTTTCAACAAGTTTGGGTATGTTGAGAATGGCTTCAAATATTTTGAAGAGATGCTTCCATAGGTTCATATTTGAAGTTGAAATTTTTTTTTTGATTTGGAGACCCTTCATTTAACAAATTTGAGTATGTTAAAGTAAAGGGCCAATTTGCTTTTGTTTTGGATTTGTGATTTTTGGAATTTGTTCACTTAGCAAATTTGAGTATGCTAAGTAAGGTGTTTGAAAATAATTGTTTCTTTTTCTTTCTTTGTTTGATTTGGTTTTGTGAATCATTTTGATTTAAAAATGGAATCCTTATTTTAGCAAATTTGGGTATGCTAAAAAAAGAAGGATCAAGTGTATTTTGTTTTGAAATTTTTTTGAAAATAGGATTCTTAGCAAATTTGAGTATGCTAAGAAAATCCTAATGTGTTTCTTTTGATTTTGATTTGATTTTTGAAAACTATGATTCTTAGCAAATTTGAGTATGCTGGGAATCCTAATGTGTTTCTTTTGATTTTATTTGATTTAAAAAAAGGATCCTTAGCAGATTTAGGTATGCTAAAGAAAGTCCTAATGTGTTTCTTTTGGTTTTAATTTGAAAGGTAGGATCCTTAGCAAACTTGGGTATGCTAATGAAAACCTAATGTGTTTCTTTTGATTTTTGATTTGGAAAATAGGATTCTTAGCAAATTTAGGTATGCTAAGAAAATCCTAATGTGTTTCTTTTTGAAGATTTTGATTTTGAAAAAGGGATACTTCACTTAAGTAAATATGGTATACCAAAATGAAGTTCCAAATGTGTTTTGAAAATTTTTGTGAAATGGAGATCACACATAGCAAATTTTAGTATGCTAAATGAAAGTCCAAAGGTGCATTTCAAATTTTTTGTTTTGAAAAAGGTAGACTTCACTTTAGCAAATATGGTATGCTAGAATGAAGTTCCAAATGTGTTTTGCAAAATTTTTGTTTTTATTGATTTTGAAAAGAGAGATTTCCATTTAACAAATTTGGGTATGTGAGATGGAAATCAATTTTTGAAAGAGGAAATCTCAACTTAATCATATATGGAATATGTTAAGTGAGATTTCAAAATAATGCAATTTTATTTAGAAACGAAATCTTCATGCAATAAAGTTTGGTATATTGAATGGAGATGTTCATATGTGCTTTTGGAAAATTTATTTTTTGTTTTTGTTTGAAAATGAAACATCCATTCAATAAATGTGAGTATATTGAATGGAGAGGTTCATTTGTGCTTTTGGAAAAATTTTTTTTGATTTTGTTTGAAAATGAAACATCCATTCAATAAATGTGGGTATATTGAATGGAGAGGTTTCATATGTGTTGTTGAAAAATTTATTTTTGATTTTGTTTGGAAAGGTGAAAATTCTAACTTAACATATGTGGAATGTGTTGAATGGCATTTCAAAGTTGTAATAATTTTTTTTTAAGATGTAACATCCATTCAACACATTTGAATGTATTGAAGGGATAAACTCATCTTCAAATTTTGTGCTTTTGAAAACATGATTGTTGAAATTTTATTTTTGAAAATGAGGTCTTCACCAGAACGAATTGAGTGAAGAAGCTCATTTGTGCTTTTAAAAAATGTGATTGTTGGAATCTTAATTTTGTAATGATGATCCTACATATAAAATACATGAAGATTGTTAAATGAAGGTGATTTAGAAAAAATTTTGTGCAAAACATTTTATTATGTGCATTTTTGAAAGAGTGCTTTTTGAAAAGCAAGATTTTTATGAAGGATTTATTTTGTCTTTATTATTTTAGAATGAACCTTTCCTTACCATAAAATGGTAAGGAGGAAGTCTTTAAATATTTTTTTTATTAGATTTTATTTTCACCCATTGGAGAACCAACGGGGTTTTAAGACCAACACGGGTGAGGTCCTAAAACCTAAAGATGTTGGCTAGCTTAAGGATGAAATAAGCTAATTGCCAATGGAAAGAAAGATAGTCTTGTATTCATACAAAAGTACAAACCCACTATCAATACTTGGAGACAATGATCATTTACCAAAGATGGGGGGAGGAACCATCCCCAATGGAGTCACCAGAAAAATCTATGGTGAAATATTTTCATTTTAAAGAGGTATAGTTCCATCTTCAATCTATGTGGATAAAATGAAGATAGAAATATACTTTTTTCATTTAGACACCACATAGATCCACAGATGTTCTTAGGGTGATGGGTATGACATTGAAGAGGTGTACTATCTCAAAAGATAGAAGTCACCATCCTACAATGGACCTAATCACGAATAAGGACTCTAAGGACAATGGGTGCATATATGAAGATTCTTCCCTACTTTACATGGAAAAGTAAAAGAGGGTTTATTTTAAACTGGTTAGTTAAGTTCCCTACAAGGGCAAGCCCCATAGTTAATTACATCCTAAGGAAGGATTTCTTATGAATACTCTGATTAAGGTAAATGATCATTGTCTCAAAATTTCAATAGGTAGGACTATCAATCGATTAGTTTATTTTAGAAGATCAAATGAGAATCAAAGAGAGATTTATTAATCAAGTATCTATGTTGGCCTTTACATTTTTGAAATTTAATTTGTTTGAGTTGATATTTTATTAAAATTTTAGGCTTATAATTCCACAATACAAGGTTATGGAAATACCTAAGAGGTGAGGCTTTATACTCGTGGCCCGTAAAGGGAAGTAGCAACCTCTGAACCTAAATCTAGGGAGCTTTGGAGAGGGCCAAAAGCATGACCTAAATCTAAAGCGAAAATGGGTATTTGGTTTACCTCCACAAGAGAGTAAACCACCCAACTGCTTGGACTTACAACCACCTAGGGGTGGCTGCCAACTAACTTCTCCTATGATTTTAAATTCATGTAGGCAAGTCATATGCTTTATGCAAGATAGCTAGGCTATTATTTATTTAGAATGAGACTAAGTCCTTAAACTCACTCCTAAGAGACTAGATCATGTAAGGGCATGAAAAATGACCTAGATCTAATGTAAATCATATTACATTTTATTTTTATTTTTGGACAATCATCACTTAGCTTATAGGATTCATATGCCTAATGCATGAAGTGAGATTATGGGACAAAATCATGAGAAGGGGAGGTGTGTTTCTACCATGGGGAGGTGTGTTTCCACCATGGCTCTCACAGGTCAAGCCAAGTTCTCTGGGAAAGGTGGAAGCCCTCTAATCAAGAGTGAAACAATATTCTTTTATGCATGATCTTATAAAAGAAATACTCATCCAGCTAAGGTGTTGCTAATTCTCTAATCTTTATTTTTAACTTAGGCTTTAGGTGAGGTTATGAGTTTTTTAATTTAAATTTTGAGTTATTTAATTTGGTAGAAGATTTATTTTTTCCTAAGATCCTAATCATCATCTAGGTCATACATCAAGCAAGGAAGAAATTAGGAAAACATGTCATCTTAATGCACAAGCTAAACAAAACATCAAACTTTTTATAAATCTAACGCAAAAGAATAAAAGGCTATTTGTAGTCTGGCACCACTGCACAAACCCAAAAAATAAATTGGGTAGTCGATCTCTACCCTTATACGACTCAGATTACAAATGAATTAATTTACAATCAAGTAAAAAATTCATGTTATGGGGGTCTCCATTCTTCATTTCTTCTTTCTTCTTTCTTCTTTCTTTCTTCTTTCTTCTTTTGGTTCCTTCTTTCTTCTTTCTTCTTTGGTTCCTTCCTTTGGATGGTTGGAATGTGGATGTTCCAATGGCTACACATGGTACATAAGATGAGATCTTATGACCAATGCTCATCCTAATCCCCATAATCATTCCAAAATCCTGTAAAAAATATTACATGAAAAGGAAAAGTAAATCTAACTAACACTAAAAATAGAGATTAGCTAAACAAAAATAATATAAATCAAGCATGTATATTGGACTTAGCACACATGGGTAACCAAGTCCACTGGCCTATTGGATTATGCTTAGGGTATAAGCGCACATCAAAAAAAGTTATATTTATTCGCCCTTAAGCACAATCCCCTACAGAAAATAATGATTAGACTAAATCTTCCTACCATTCATTCTACTCACATTTACCCTAACATCCAAATTAAAACAAAATATCAAAAAATAAAAGAAAACATCAAACCATGCACTGCTCTAACCTAAAGCTATATGTGGTGACTTAGTCTAATGTGTGTGCTTTAGAAGGTTTGTGTGGTATGCTTAGCTATGGCTTTAAGGTTTGGAATTTTTAAGTTCAAAGATGTTCAACATAGATGGGTGGTTTCATTTAAGTTTTTAGTTGATTTGAATTGATTTTTATTTTATGATTTTTTGTTTGGTTTAGATGAACCTACTTAATTACTAAAGGTTGTAAAGAGAGGGAAAAGAGAAGAGAACTTCTCTTTCCTTAGCTACCCTAAGTAACTTCTAAAGTAGATTCATGTTTAATTTTGTTTAGTGAATGTTTTATTATGTGTTTTAATTAATCCTAAGTTTAGATCAACTCTAAACAAACCTATTCAAATAGAAAAGCATTTTAAGATTAAGTAAAGTGAATTAATATCACAAAACACACATCACTTCATTTCTTTCCCAACATGTATAACATGCATAGGAATGAATCCTAAGCATATTTATACATACAAATGAAAATGTTTAGCACACTTTATGATGAATGCTAAGTGAGTTACTTAAGAAAATTTGAATGCTTTATGATGCATGATTTTCATTAAGTAGAAAAGAGATTTTCTTATCCATCTTTCACATGCACACATGTATGTATGAAAGGCATAAGTGAGTATGACACCATTGTTGGAACCAAGGGTGCAAGGTACAAGACCTACATAGGGCTACTTAAAGCCTAACAACCACAAGGTTTTCAGACTAATATACCACTTTCCTTAAATACAAACATATGTACAAAAGAAATGAATGGAAAAGAAAGATGAAAAAGTTTGTATTTGTTTGTTTGATTTGTTTATGCAATTTATATGTGTAAGTATGGATGTCCTTCTTTAAGTAATAGCATAGGAATGAATAGGAATGGAGTTAGGTAAGTGTTATGTTCTTTTCAAGTGAACTATACACTTTTCCAAATCCTATTCAAAATTATGCTAAAGAAAAGAGAAAAAAGTACACTATGCACATCTTCATCTTTATATCCACATGCAAGCTTATAAATAATTATAAGTAGCACACTTTCAGTTTTAGATGTTTTATTTATAGATTTTGAAAATAGTTTTGGATTTAGTAGTGATAATAGCCCTTCATATTTTTACTTTAGCCAAAACATGCAATTGACATAAAGAAAATATCTCATTTTTAATTTGATTTTAGAAAAGAATGAATGCATGAAATTCATATGACATACACATTTAGCATGTTAGGAAAGAACTAAAGTGATGAAATCATGTAAACACATTCACCCTAATTAATTCTAAAGATAATCTTATGAAATAAGAAAGTTTAAAACAAATCAAGTTATTTTAAGGAAGGTTTGATTTTTTGTTTTGAGTTTGATTTAAATTGAGAAAAATGAGGTGAGTTTGCTACTCCCAACCCATTCCCACATATGTTTGTTGATTTAGTTTGTTCTTAGGATTATTAGATGAATTTTTATATGTTGCTTAGGTTAAGGTATGAATTAAGTGTGTTAATTATCCCTTACCTATACCACCTTAGCATACTTAATCAAATAATTATGAGCCAATGATATGACATAAAACCACACAAGGAATTTAAATTAGCATTGCACCTAGGAAAGAAATGTACCTAACACAATTGGCTCATGATTAATGATTAATTAAACTAAGGGGTTTAATTAAAGTACTTTCATAACCCCTCTCACACATGTGAGTAGGATTTTGATTTCCTGTACTTAGGCTCTTGAACACCTAAGCATCTACCCAAGATAGATTAGTTAAGTTCTACAAAGTTTTAAAATTTTATGAGATTAATTAAGGGGTAGTGGTGAATTAACCCTTAATAAGGTTGGATTAAGGAAGAAAGGGGGTTTAAGGAATATCTTAAGTAATGTATCCCAATATTATTTTTTAAACCTCATATTCACTTAATCAAACCTTAATTGACTCAATCATAGCATTAAACCACTAATTATACCCTTAATTAAGCTTAATTATATTAAGGGAGTGATTAAGGAATGAACAAGAAATTCCTCTAATTAAACCACCAATAAATCCCAAGAAAATTAGGGGAGACAGAGGTCCTCCCACTTTTTATGCACAAGAAGTTTGAGATTAATCAGTGGAGTAATTAGAGGGTAATTAGCAAAATAACATTCCCAATAAAACCCAAATCTTGAGAAAAGCACTATTCCAAATTCATTGAAATCATTTTAGAATATTCTATGTTCAATTATCTATGCAATGCAAGTTATTTCATATTTTTCCTGATTTTTTAGGCTTAGATATGAGTTTAGAAAGTTTCCATGATTAGTTAGGTGAATTAACAGCCTAATTAAATGTTTAATCTCGTAGGCACCATGTGGACTATTGATGTGGCATGCACTTTCCATGTGGTACTGTGGGATTCGATATTAAAGTTGCCACATCATAGCACCATGTCAGTGGCACTACGCGCTTTCTCCTCACCTGTCCGATCAAGGATCAGATAGCTGAGGTTAAAGCTACAATTCTAATGGATGAAATGTGGGATTCTACGCATCTTAATCACGGTCTTCCATCCAAAATGCATGGATGGATAGCCTATGATCCTTCCCTATATTTCCTTGTGGAAGAGGACATCCGTTCATCTTCTATGGGATGATCCGAGCTCGATTGAGCTTGGATTGATCCCAAAACTTACCCACATCATCTAGGCATAAACACATCCAATAGCTAGAATTTCATGGGATGAAAATCCACTTCATAAAGCTCCAAATAATATTGAAATTGCTTGGTTTAATGGCTAACCTCACGGGTAATCCAGCACTCGATTCCCTTTGAGAAGCTTCGTCTAATGGAGACAAAGCTTTGTTGAGAGTTTGAGGTGTTGAGATTGGGTAGATCCTTCTAGAGGCCAACTCCACCTTGACTTGAGCTGGTCTTGATCAAGGTAGCACCTCCCTTGCCTTTGGAGCTTGGATTAAGGCTTGGGTAAGTTTGATTGGGGTCCCTGATGAAGCTTGTGAGGGAATTGGGTTGATTTGAAGTGTGGAGTAAGTTTGATTTTGAGTGGAGCACCCATATTTTCAATCTATGAGAAAATGGAAAATGGGAATTGCTTGAGAGAGCTTCGGGAGGATGGGAAATGACTTCTATGGCATCCTCTTTCTCAATCGAATTAGAGACTCATGGAATGAATTCAAATTAGGTGGAGTATATTTGTCCCTTGAGCAATCAGATGACGGAGCTTCTCCCTTCCATTTTGATCCAATTGACCACCTTGAGTGGGTTTGTTAGGCCATTTAGGGTGTCCTTACAATCAGTTTGGCTAGAGGAGTGGAGTAGTGGAGCTTGCATGTGTATAAATCAAGTGGAGGATGGATTCCATGTGCTTAATTTCATGCAAGTGGTCAATTTTAGCCTTAGGCTAGGTTGGGCTGACCCAAACCCATTGGGTTGGGTGCACCACACTCCCTAGTGTTCACTTGATCCACTAAGATGGTGCCAAGTGGTTATGGAGAAGATTTGACCAAATTCTAAGTGGATTTGGCAAAAATTTACCCTTTAACCTAGGGTTAAAAAGGTCATTTGACCTTGATTTCAATTTGAATAGATTTGGTATGTTTAAAAAATGGGTTAGGCCAAGTTTCATTGAATTTGGAGTTGGTTTGATGTGATTTGGCTCATGTTGACTCATTTAGGTCAAAATGGGTCAACTTGGGTCAAGTTGACCAATTGGTCAAATTGTGTCAAACCAAGGGTTGGGTCAAGTTTATATGACCATTTGAAATGTTTTGTGGCTTTGGTTTGATTCAATTTGGTTTAGGTTTGAATTTGGTTCAATTTAGTTCATTTAGGTCAAATGGGTCAAGTTGACCAATTTGACCGATTTGACCTATTTGGGCGAGGTCATGGGTTGGTTCATGTTTCATTGGTTATATGAAATGGATTAGTATCTTTGTTTCCAATCAATTTGATTTATATTTGAGTTTGGCCCAAATTACCTTTTTAGGTCAAGTTGGGTTCATGGTCAATTAGGCTAGGTTAGGTCTAGTTGGCCAATTGAGGCTTTGGCCAAGTTCAACAAGTGATTTGGAATGAACTTGACCCATTGGTTTCAATCAATTTGGCTTAGATCAAGTTTTGATACATTTTGACTTTTTAGGTCAAGTTGGGTCAACTTGGGTCAAATGGCTAATTGGGCTAGGTTAGGCTCAAATGTTGACTTGGTTAAGTTCAAACATTGATCATGAATGACTTTTGATCAATGGTTTCAATCAATTTGGCCAATAATGGATTTTGGCTATGTTGGGTTTCATTTTGGCTAAGTGTTAACTTGGTTTGACCCAATTTGAGTGATTGATCATGTCATGATGATTGTTGATCATGATGAGAGGCTTAGATGGGCTTAGTTCAATCCAATTTGGTTTAGAATTTGGCTCATAAGGGTACTTAGGTCACTTTGGCTTAAGTGAGCCTAAGTGGGTCAAATGGCTTGGTCAAAGCTTGATTTGAGTTTGATTGAACTAACATATGGACTTGATTAAAATATAAATCCATTTGCAAGAGATTTGAAGTGAAATGGGTTTTGATTCATTTGATAATTTCAAGTTCAAAGGGTGAACATGAGTTTGATTTGGGTTTGATTTTTGAATTGAGTTATGGTTAAGTGATTGAGGTTTGTATTTATATTTGGAATCATGATTGAAGGATTGATTGAATCATGAAGAAAAATTAAGAGTTTGGCTTGATTTGAAATTGATTTATGTTCAAGAGTTTGATTTGAAAGGCTTAGGTTGAATTTTGTTTGAATTTGAGTTTGATTTTTGGAGTTGGTTTTGGTTATTTGAATTTTTATTTCATTTGTATATGTGAATATAAATGAGAATATAAATGGGTTATGAAAATTTCATGAATTTGAAGTGATTTGAACTTGATTTGGGCTAAGTCCTTAAGGGAATCAAAGGGACTTGGGAAAGATTTTAGAATTTGGATTTGATTTTAGAACTTAGGTTGATTGATTTGAATTTATATTTCATTTATATATGTTAATATAAATGAGAATATAAATGGGTTGTGAGAAAATTTCATGAATTTGAAGTGATTTGGATTTGATTTGGGCTAAGTCCTTAAGAGGGAATCAAAGGACTTAAGAAATAGTTTTAGAATTTCAATCCCGGGCTTCAATCATTTAGAATTGATCATGGATTTCAATCAAGTTGGAATTGATTTAGGATTGGCGAAAATCAATTAAGCTAGAATTGATTTGAGTTTGACTTGAAGGAAGGATGTGAGTAATGTGGTTCAAGCTATAGGGTAGGCAAATTTTCTTAACACCCCTAAGGCATGACCTATTCCTATGGCTACGAGCATAAATCCTCGCCTCTTAGGCATTTCCATGATCTTGTGTCATGGAATTGTAAGCCCAAGATTTCTTTAAAAATTCAACTCAAATGAATAAATCACTTGAAATTTCAAAATATAAAGCCCAACCATAGGATAGTTTGGGATGCTTAAGGCATGACCTATTATGTAACTCTTCTAATTCTCTAGAGCTAGGTTGAGTGTCCACTAATCACTAGATGTGTCTTAAGACCAAGGAACTCTTAAAATCTAAGAGAGTCATGTCTAGATGGAGGGGTTGAGAGCTCATTCTAAAATGAGGTCAACAAAGGGCACCCAATAGGTGTGGTGTGACTGACAAAGAACACCGCATGTATTGGTGTTGACCGAAATGATCAACAACACAGAATGATCACAAGCACTAATAGAGACGATCTACTCTTAGCCCAAGGTGTAGAAAGAATCTAGAGCTTACTATAATGTGACTCTACTCATGTCAAAGACATAAGAGAGAAAGGAGGAATCCACTAGGGATAGAGTCTGTGAACCTTCCACTAGAGAAGCAGGTTCAAGTCATCCACAAGAGGATGAGAGGTTTGATTTGATTTGAGTCTCACTGGGGAGAGAAATTTGATTTGTTTAATTAAGTTTGGCTGGGGAAAAGGGTTGAATTTGTTTCAATTTATTATTTGTTTAATTGTGTTTGTTTTGACTCCACTAGGGATGGAAATGTAAACTCTCCACTAGGGAGGCAAGTTCAAGTCATCCATAAGGGAGGAAAGGTTGTGAAATCCACTAAGGGATTAGAAAGATTTTCATTTCACTGAGGAGGAGCAAAAGATTTGATTTGAATTGATTGATTATTTTGTTTTGTTTATTTCATTTGATTTTTAGATTTTGGATTTTGAGATGGACCCTGTTGGTTTGTGATGGATCACACTGAGTTTGTGCCAAGGTGGCTTAAGCCTAACTCAGATTTACCAATCCAAAGGGAAGTCTACTAAACACATAGTAGGACTAGCCAACCAATGGGATGCCTTTCTGTATGCAGCAAATGTACTAGGAAGAAAGCATAGTAGACTTACATCCTCAAAGTAGGGACGATTCTTGGGATAATCTCTTGGCAAGGCAAGTCGAACACAACCTAGGGCTGATTATTGAGTGAATGTCATTGGGGACTTAGATCAACTCAAAGATAGTCAAGATTAATTTCATTTTTTAGTTTATTTTGATGGGTCCCATCGGTTTTGATGGATTGAGTAGGGCCATGGAGGTCTAGGCCTAACTCAAATTTACCAATCCAGAGGGAGTAGTCTACTAACCACAAGGTAGGACTATCCAACCAAGGGGGTGCCTTTCGGTGTGCAATGGTTAAGTTAGAAAGAAAGCATGGGGACTCACATTTTTCTAAAATAAGGAACCATTAGGGTGATTATTTTCCTTGGACAACAAATCAACCCAACTAGGGCTGACTTCTGAGTGAATGTTGCTGGGCAACTTAGATCAGCTCGAAGATTGTCAAGATTGATTTCATTTTTTAGATTTGTTTTGATGGATTATGTTTGTTTGTGAACCAAAGGGAATAGCTTCTCGGTCGATGGGAGAGCTATCCGACCAAAGGAGTGCCTTTCAATTTGCAATGATCAATTCAAGGGAAAAAAATCTGAGGGACTCACATCTTTCACTACAAAAGACAACTAGGGTGATCGGTTGCTTTTGGCAAATTGAACCTGACTTAGGGCTGTCTGTTAGTTTGCAACAGTCATGCTAGGAAGAATGCATCATAGTCCTACATCTTCCAATGTAGAATGAATGACGGGTAACTTGCTTGTGGCAAAATAGATTGAACCTGACCTAAGGGCGACTACGGAGTGAGTGTTGACTTGGGACTCATCTCAACTCAGGTAGTCAGGCAATTCCTATTGGGAGTTCTACTTACACTGCCCTAATGATAGGATGCCTACTTAGGAAAAGGGGCCCTTTGGGGGCTTGAATTCCTAATCCACAAGCAAATTAAATTTGTTTGTTAGTTTAGTTTGTTTTAATGTGGACTCGGTTGGTTTGCGAGGGATCAAATTGAGAAGGAGCTTATATCAGCCTAGACCTAACTCAAATTTATTGAACCAAGGGAGAATTTGCGCATCCGCTGAACAAATTCTCCAACCACAAGGGTGGCTACTAGGAAAGGGGGACTGTCCAATCCAAGAGTAACCTGGGTAATGTCTAAATGGGGTTGCAAAGGAAGTCATCCAAATATAGTTCCCAGGGAGAGGGGCTGCTAAGGGCTTAATCCAAAACCTTGGAGAAGATGACATTAGTCATATATCAAATAGGTACTCGATTTCTAGCTCAAGGAGAAAGCTCTAGGATTCACATCAGTGAAGAGTGGTGTACTCTTGGGTGAGTCCTTTGTCGGCATATGAACATCAACCTAAGGTGCCATCAATTTGCAATCGACTAGGAAGAAAGCTCGGGAACTCACATCTTCCTATAATGAAACTAATTGCTATGATAGTTCATCTTTGGCTCGATAGGTGCCATCTGAGCTAGGGTGAATACTGAGCGAATGCCATTGGAGGACTTATATCAAACTAGCCAAGAGGAAAGGAGCCTCAGGGACTTACCTAAACCTCAAATATACTCACCTAGTTAGTGCATGATGGCTAGTTCAAGAAGAGGGACTCACATCTTCTTAAACAAAGTTAGCATGAGATAGCTTCTTGCCAGTGAGGCCTACCAAACTAATAAGGTGCTCATTGGTTTGCAATGGTCAAGTTAGGAAAAAAGTGTGGGGACTCACATCCTCCAGATAAGTGACCACTGGGGTGACATACTTGGAAGGTAGCATGTAGACCAACTACTAATGAGTGAGTGCCGGGCTTGCTCCCACATCAAAATAGCGATACAAAAGATATGTGTTTATTTTTTGCAAGTGTTAAAGGAATAGGATGCCTCTCGGGTTCTCTCACACCTACCTAAAAATATTGGGGATTTTGATGAAATGGTGCCACGGATGGCAATCAGAATTACTACTAATAAAGGATGTCACTCGGGTTCCCACCTAACTTAGCTGTGCTTATCGAAATAGGATGCCTCTTGGGTTTTCTCACACCTATTCTAATAGCTTTGAGAAATGTGTTTGATTTGTTTGTTGTTTTGTGTTGTGAAAGAAGGATAGGATCTGATGGGGACTCTTACACCTACCCTAAACATGTCATGGATTCAAGACAAGCAAACAACACTTCTAAAGACGAGAAGATTTTGATGAAATGGAATCAAATTTTTTGATTGATAGAATTATTTTCAAAATATGATTTTATGAGTAATATTTCTTCATATAGCCCATTAATTGGAAGCATCGGTGTTCCACTTTACAATCAATAAGGCGATCCTCTGATAGGCCTTCTCTATGACATAGGGGCCTTCCCATGTGGGTTCAAACTTGCCTCCCATCTTTTGATGGGCAATTGGTCTAGAGGACTAACACAAGTTCTCCTACTAAAATACCTAGGTGAACCATTATTATGATCTTGAATCATTTTGGCCTTGTACAACTCGAGGTTACAGCGCCCATAGACTCCTTCAAACTTTTGAGCTCTTCTAACAACTTTGCATTTTTCTAGTGATCTTGTTACACAATGTTATCCTTAGTGATGGGAGTTGAACTTCTAAAGGTAGAAAATTCATACACTAAAGAAAATGGGGTAGATTGAGTTGGAGTTGTATGTGGTGCGGTAGGCCCTGAGGCTTCAACTACTCATTCCACGCTTGTTGTCATCAAGAGTCTTCTTTAGTATTTGGATGAGAGTTTTTGTTGAATGCTTCTACTAAACCATTTCTCAGGGTAGTAGATGGTATCTCCAATCTCCATGTCTTCTAAAGCTATTGATCTTGGTGCTTTTGAGTGCTACCATTATATATAATTCATTGAGGCACCCCCTATATATATGGTTCTAAAAATTGAAGCACACATGAGTTGTGACCTCTTTGAGTGGGATTCCCTCCGTCCACTTGAAAAGTAGTTAGTGGCAGTTGAGATGAACTGATGCCCCTTGGAAGAAGGAGGATCGATAGATAATGTCACTCAATGAAATGAAGTAGGTAGAATGTAGAATGTTGGGTGGTTGGTGAAGGACCACATGTACACGATGACATCTCCTAGCTACATTCTGCATCTTCATTGAAGGCTAGTATCCTAGTCTCTTGATCTTCATCTTCATCTTGACATTGATGCACTCCACATGAATGTACCTTGAATATACCCATGCTTCATGTTTGTCTAAATAACATGTAACCACATTTGGTCAAAGGACCCTGCTGCCATCAGCAGAGCATAAGAGAGCTCTCTTCACGATGGGCTTGTGACTTCTCTTGAGGTTTGTTTCAAATAGTCTATGATGGTTTCCTCCAATCTCCTCTCCTTTTTTGGCGACAACCTCCATTCAAGAGAAAGTCTCTCGATGAGTTTAGCATCAATAAGGGATAGGACTTGTCTATTTTGGACCCTTGGAATGGACTCATCTTTGCCAATTCTTTGCAAGTTTTGAAAGCATCTCTATTGTGTTCTCTACTGGGAACCTTGTAGATGGTGACTTTTGGATTTGGGCCAAGACTTCATGGTATACTCATGGTAATGATGAAGCTTGGGTTTGAGAACCTTAGGACGACAATCGATTGATAACTAATTGAGAATCCCCAAAGATGTTGATGCTCTTGACTGATAACTCATTAGCAATCAAAGCCTCATACTCGATTTCATTGTTGGTGCAGGGGTTGGAAAGATAGTATGAGAATCTCATCACATCACAGTCTAGAGTTAAGAGGACTATCCCAACCCCTTTTCTTAGAAGAGTAGATCATGGTGCTTCCCCTTTATTAAAAGAAGTTGCACCATCAAAATACATCTCCCATCGGTGTTCAACCTCTCTAAGTTCATGATTTGTTCATCGAGAGATCATCAGCGGAAGTGGGTGTCTCTAAGAAATCCTAGTGCTTGTCCTTTTACCACCGAGGGTACAAATGTGATATCAAAGCTGAGAGGATCATGGACCATGGACCATACCAAATGTATGGATATGTTATATCATGAGATCTTAGTGGATTGGTTCTAGAAATTAAGTTCACCTTATGAGAAAGCATATAGTGTCATAGCTTTTGGGAAGCAAAGATCAAAGCCGCAATGTTTCTCAATGTGGTAGTTCATTAGCGAGGTCGGATGAGGTAGTAGAGCACTCTCCTTCCCTTCATGGCTTGGGACCAACAAAGCAGAGAGTCATATCAAAATGTAGAGGATGAGTGGCGCTGTATAGAGGCTAGCTTCACCAAATACTTGATATCTTCAAAGACACTTGTCATCCCACTTGAACTTAGCATCCTTTTTTTGACAAGTGAAATGGATTGCATCTCCCCGATAGGTTTAGATAAAGCATCTCATATGCCAACCATCCTTGGAAGATGAGTTGAGTTAAACTCTTAGGAGGTGGCATTTCTAAGATAGCTTTGATCTTTTTTAGGATCTATCTCTATTCCTCATGTCATAGAACAAACCGGAATTTCTGAAATACTCAGGCACACTTCTTGGTGATTCATCTTGAGGTTATATTATCTTAATTGTTCAAAACTACTCTCAAGTTAAAGAGATGGTCTTCCTTTTCTCTACTCTTGACTACTAGATCATCAATATAGCACTCAACATGATGATGGATGAGTTCATTGAAGATCTAAGTGATGCCTCATTGGTATGTAACACAAGCAATTTTAAGGCCGAAAGGCATGACCTGATAACAAAAGGTTATGATCAGGGTTTGAAAACTGGTGTTTCTTGCATCTTCAGGAGACATCTTGATTTGGTTGTAGCCAGATGACCAATCCATAAAAGGGAACACTGCATGAGATGAGGCAATGTCCACCATTAATTCTAGTATAAGAAGAGGAAAACTCATCCTTAGGACATGCCTTATTTAAGTCCTTGAAATGGCATATGCAAATTTGGCCATTCTTCTTCTTAGCGACCTACCAAGTAGGATATTTTTCTTTCCTAATGAAACCAAGCATCGATCGGTTTGACTTGAAATGACCTGTTGTTGATTTCTAATCGCATGCATCTAGGAGCTTGCTTGATAGGGTTAGCTAGGATCTATTGCTAATTTGTGTGGACTGTTAGAGATAATCAGCATTTCTTCATAACTCCATGCAAGTAGTCCTTAAACTCAATAGCTAACTAAGTCATTGGTTTCTTCTTCATTCAAGAATGAATGTACATGGCATGGATCTTCTATCCCAGATTGATTTCTTTAAGCTTGTCTGTTGAATGGATTTCTTCTTCAAATTAGGTGCATCCTTGATTTGAAGATCATCTAGATCATCGAGGTTTCTAAACACACATCCTCATAAGAGTTGGTGTTGTGTGAAAAGAACTTTCATCTCCAAATGATTGGTAACTAAATTGTAATCATCATCATCTTGGACTGCATCGAATCCTAGTATTGCTCTTGATTGTGCTTCCTTTATATTGTTCCGCTTCTCAAAATACTAACTATGCCTAGAATATGAGGAACCAAACCTTTATGTATAAGATTATGAACACAAAGTAAAAGTCAAAATAATTCCATTAATTCTTTAAATGAATCCTCCTTAAGTTCTACATCAACTTTAGACTTGAGGATGATAATCCCAAAAGAATATTGGCCATCCATGGAAGACTTAGGGCTTCCTTCTAAACCTTCAACTTTTTGAGATGAAAGTGAGGTTAGAGCTAAGGTTCCCAACTACTGCCTAATAGTCTCACATAATCTTGATTTGAATACTTTGCTTTGTTTGGAGGCTTGGTCTTCATCATTGTCTAGATCGAAAGTCACCTCCAATGGAACCCGCTGAGAGGAGTTGGCTGGTATGCTAATCACATTATACTCATCCTTTGAGCTAGATTCAAAGTATATATGAATAGTAGGGGTACTCCCTATGGAACATAACCCTGGTGATGGCCTAGGGTCTTCCACACCTCTGGCGCTCTCTTTACCTCTACCTTGGAGGTTGAGTCATCTACCCACATGTCCATATGATGGAATGGAATGGGTGGAATGTGATATGTCTTCTTCTTCAATTCCCTTTCTTGTTCACTTGGATTTTCATTTTTCTTTTCTTTTTCTTTTGCTCTTTCTTTTTCTTCATTTTTTTTTTTGAATTTGAATTTGGTCCAAGTTTGCAAGAAAGGGTGTTTTGAGGAAGATAGTAGGTCGCATCCTCATAAATCTCAACCTCTCTAACTAAAAATGGCTTTTCATCACCTTTGACACACTATTCAATCCCATCCTTCGAACTTGATGCACTAATGGAGGAGGATGGAATCATCTTGTTCTGATGTATCCAAGGCCTACTGAGAAAAATAATGAATGAAGTATTCAAATCAATTATGTAAAACTTTTCTTCAGTCTTTCAGTCACCTATCTCCAACGATAATACTATGGAACCTAAAGCCCGCTTACTTTGTTCATTAAATCCACTCAACATCATCCCATCTCCTCGGAGTGTGGAGATGTCGATCCTCAAATAGGCAAGGGTCTTTAGACTCATAATGTTTACTGATGCATCAGGATCGATGAGAACTCTAGCAAGTCTAAATCAGCCCATGTCGATTGTGATGTAGAGGGGACCGTTGTGCTCCATATCCCCTAGAAGAAGGTCTTCATCTATGAAAGTGATTTCCTGGGCTTCTTTTGTGTAATGTGCCTTCTCACCATTAGTGGTCAGCTGAGCTAAGCATATCTCAGGATCAAGGAGAGCCTTGATTAATGATTCCCTCATCTCTTTGGACTAGATAAAGGTATCGTATATGCTTAGCTTAGATGACAACTTTCTTAGAAGAGATAGGACATTGTAGTCCACCTTGGGCTGATCCTCCACAAGCATATCCAAGGGTGGAATATTCTGTGGAGGGGCTTCTTGATCCTTTGAATCAATGGCTTGTTTCCCTCTATCTTGAGGTGCTGCCCTAGGAGGTAGAACCTTGCCACTATGGAGGTTGACTTCGGTGATATCTTGTGGCAGGGTAATGGAAGGTTCTACCACTCACTCACAACTTCTCCTATGGGACCCTCAATTGGATGATTCCAAGTCCATCTCAAGAGGTGAACCCATAGTATTGAGAAAATCTAACTTTGAATCGAAAGAGGAAGATTATTATTATAGTTATTTTGACTTGAAGAGTTATCATTAGGAATAGAATAGAAATCCATCGAGTAACATAGATGTAATTCAAGCTAGCTTTATTCTTCAATTTCTTGGATTTGATAGGAGGTACAAAGTAGAAATCAGTAAAGTAAGAGTGGGATTTGATTATTTATCTAAGAGTTTTAGTAGAAGAAGAAGAGCTAATTGAAGTAGAAGAAGTCAGCGATGGTAGTACAAGCAGACTAGAGGTTGGTTTAGTCAATGGTTGCACTACTAGGCTATCCACTATCTTCTGCTTCATTCTTGTTGAGCTTACCTTCCTTGAGTTGGCACTGTCAACTTGCAAACCTTCCTTGATGTTGGAGGTTTGATCTGACTCAGGCACCTGCAAGGAAAGTTTCTTGATTTTCTTAACAATCTTTTTAGAGGTTTTAAATAAGGAGATATCCCAACCTTCTTTGATTTTGGAAGGATTGCAAGTACCTAATGGAACTGGATGGTTATTCCATAAGGTATTTCTTGGGATAACTATAACATCGGTCTTGAAGCTATGTTCAAGCTAGACCTTGAATGTGAAGCAATCTTCCAAAATATGACCTAGCATACGATGGTAGGGGAAAAAGTTAGGATCATGGCTTTTGCCCACTTCCTCGAGTCTTCTAGGTTTGAGTAATTAAAAATCAGGCTTCTATAAGAGATTCTTAAAGATCTTCCTGATTACCTCCCTCTTAATTGAATAAGGCTTGTTAAGTTTAGCCAAAAGAGTATGTGGACCAAAGCTACTTGGCAGCGAGTATGTGTACCATTGCTGCTGATCATGTGGCTGAGGAGGAGGCGGTGTAGGCCATGGAGGCTACTGTGGAAGCTGGTAGGGCTGCCTTGGTGGTGGTAGAGGAGGTGGAAGCGTTGTTGAGGTCATGGTCTCTTGAACTGATCTCTAGTTGGTTTCTTTCCCTTGTCTATTGCTGTCACTATTCCTGGCTTCTTCTCATATACCTTCTGTGGCTTTGACTTGGGCAACTGGTCTTGAAAAGGCAACTATTTGGCCTCTTCTTGTAGACTAGCCACCTTGTTGATTAACTTCTCAAAAGTTTTGATGGTGAAGCTCTTATGCATGAAGGCGAATGGGCCATGGATATTCTTTAGAAGAATCTCAATGGCATGTTGTTTAGATAGTTGTGACTCACAATTTATACTCAAGTTATGTCGAGAATGTAGTCAATAAGGGACTCACCTGGGTGTTATTGTGCTACATTGAGATTGCTGACCCTTTGTTGAGCTCCAACAAACCTCTTGATAAAGAGTTGCTCCAACTAAGCAAATGTCTTCACTAAATTTTTGGGAAGTTCAACATACCAGTCAAATGCTATACCCACTAAGCTATTAATAAAAAGATGGAATAATAAAGCATCACTGCCACAAATGTTGCAATAATTAGCTCTGAAATGTGCGATGTGCTGCCTCGGGTTTCCACTGCCATCAAAACTCTTGAAGGAAGGTGGTATGAAACCCTTAGGATATTGGATTGCATCAAATTCCTTTGGGTAGTGTCTACCCTTTGGAATTGATGATCCTCCTCGGGTGTGAGCCAACACTTCCTTCACCTACTGTTCAACCATGGACTTGATATCTTTTTCTTGAATGAAGGTACTGTCCACTACCTTCCAATACATGCTGGTGCTACCTTGCTCTACTAGAGGTAAGGTCCTGGTTGGGTCCAAGATAAGCACCAACTCTAGCAGACTAGTCTCAGCTATGGTAGATTGAACTGATGGGGCTTGATTTTGCAATGCTAAGACAGCTGCTAATAGATCTTCAAGTCTCTTTTCCATCCTATCTATCTTTTCATCTTTCTACTTTATTTGTGTTAGGAATCCTACGGTGACCCTAGAGAAAGAACCTCTGGTCCCTCAATGATTACATGCTTTTATAGAACCAATACCGAAGATGAGTTAGTTCAGTTTGGTTTCTTAATGAAGTTGTATGAACTATGCGATAGTTTTGTCTTAATCGCATCGATGGTTGGGCATTACGAACCTAAGGAGGTTTCACTAGATGGTTTCTACCTCTTGAGAGGCTTAGATGGTTCTAATTACTTAGTCCGGTCTCATGGATTGTGTCAGCACGAGCTGAGGGTGGCGTAGTTATCTTCTATCATGATAGAGATTTTACTAAAAGAAGTTTTGCTTCTTTCGCAGATATCTTGAAAGATGAGGATAACAAAACTATCCCTATTGTCATCATTCATAAGACTCACCGCACCTAGACCACCAAACAAAGAAAAGAAGGAACTAAACATAAACAGCTGGCTGGATTAGATAGGGATAGGCTTTTTTAAGGGACGAAGTGACTAGCTTTGAATTGAAAGAGAGAGAAAGAAAAATAGGGACTAAGGGATGGGGTATGACATTACTCTATTGACTTTGAGAGGGCTTGGGACTCCAGCTAGAAGAGAATATCTACAAGACCACTTTCAATACTAAGAAATGGTAATATCCGAACTTTCACTAGATCTCATCCGAAGCAATTAGCACAAGAGATACTGAATCTAGTACTGGCCTATGCCCCCTGGTAAACAAAGAGAGGACTCTATTATGAAATAGATAGTGAAATCTTTCTAGTATATAAGCACTCTACATTCTATAACTCTTTATTTTGATATGCTTAAGGTCACCGCCATACACTCTGTTAATGAAAAGGCATTCCACTACACCTTCTAGAGGTGCTCTAGAAAAGTCGATTCTAAAAAAAAAATTGGGTGGGGCTTAGCTCTCCAAGAGGCTGGATAGACCCACATCCAAGGTAACTGCCTTCAAGATTCTTATAGAGTGAGTGATGGAGCGACCAAAACAAACGAAGAGGGAATTTATAGAAAGGTAATTCTATTAGCTCGAAGGTGAGAATGAGTGCTTTTTGAAAATGGCATTCACTGCTCCTTGCTCACCTTTCCTTCTTCCAAGCCAAGAGCAAAGGGGATGAAGTCAGAACAATACCGCTACCACTTTTCTAAAGAGAACATATGTCACTTCCACTTCATGGACAAAAGAAGGCTTATAGGTCAACCTTTTATGCTTCCTTCCTCATCTCTTCTTCAATGGTCCTGTTGTACTTATACTTAGGACTAGGACCTGCCATCCATCGTGCACGCTACTATTGCACGATTCATTATCCTATCAATAGGAAAGCTAAGCAGGCACCATAAAAGTCCCTACTTTGCTTACCAGGGCGTATTCCATATCAATAGCCGGATTCTATTCTTTAGATTATTAGAATTCATATTACATTACCTAAGACCTAAGCGCTACTTCTCGTGCATACTTCAATCATATCATGCTTTAGCTTGTCAGTCCGTAAGGTGAATCGCTTTCTTGAGCTTGCATACCAAATTCCTATGATAAGAGATGGAATTGGAGGTGCTAACAACTGATTGTGAATCTTATCCTCCCTTCCCTTATGTTTTTGAAAGGCATTCTTCATGTCCAATTCTAATTGAAAGAAGGCCAACTTTTGATTACAGCCAAGACAAGAATGACATGAATTATGTTTAGTAACCTGGAGATAATGTTTTTGGGTTTGACTTTTAGGAATCCTATTGTTCCAACAGTCAATATAGAATATGCTTTGTTCACCTTAGGCTATCTAGCGCCGATATCTTTTTCTTTCTTCGAGCTAATATAATACAAAGGCCGAGTATAGCAAGCTCACCTTTCAATCTCTTTCTATACGAAATTGCTTCCTTTGTTTCTTTCTCTACGCAATTTCATATCTAACAATCGTTCAGTCCTGCTGAATCAAGTTTGTTGTTTTGTATCATTTTGTATCTATATTGTGTAGAAAGTGTAGAAAAAAAAGAGAGGTGTAAAGAAACAAAATCTAAATCAAAATTGTGTTGATACAAAATCTAGATTGGGTGGGTATTCAGTCGAGTATAGCAAGCTCACTTCTTTCTCTCCTTTTTAGTTGGAAAAATGCTTCCGATTCGACTCTACAAGGCAAGAGTTTCAGAAAAATTGGTTCAAGCATCAATTTCTAGAGCTGATGCATGTGCTCCTTGATCTGTTGAAATGGGATTAACCGATTTGACTATTTGATGGGTCCGCTTAGATCAGAGAATTTTCTTTTTGGCATATTGAAGATTGAACCACTTGAGTAGTTACATCGCCTTTTGACCTAGAAATTTCATTTCTTCCCCGTGAATGAATAAGGCTTGAACACTTGGACCACTTTATAGTCTCAAATTGCTTGCTTCTCTTACCATCTATTTCACTCAAAGAAAACCACGAACAAGATTCACTTTGATTATGAAAGAAGAAAAGATTCATTTGTCATCTTGCTTGCCATTTTTCTTTCTATATGTCATTGTGTAGATGCAGAGGGATAGGCCTATGAGAGGCAAAGGTGCTAGAAAAAAGAAGCAAAGTCTTCCTAAGCAAAGACAAGACTTCTTCCTCCATGGAAAAAGAGTTCCATCCATCATTTTAGGATGATTCCGAGACATTCGGATATACTAGTGGATATCTCATGTAGAAGAAAGATGATGATAAGCATCATAAATTTTCATTTTCTCATTTGACCAACTTAAAGATAATGGTACTCATTTTAGCCCCAATCCTTTCTGTCCCTATATACTCGAGCATGAAAAAGAGAGTCTTTCATTCTACAAGAAAAGAGTTCTTTCTAGTGGTACTTCTCCTCTACATTCATTATAGCAATCTTGAGTAGCTTGAGTAGAGATGAGACCCTTACTACGCTTTCTAAATCGATACTTGCATTTGTTTCACCGAATGAAGCATGACTACTGATCAAAAATCTCTTTCTATCGCTCGGCTAAAGGTTGGTAATTGGAAATCTTATGATGATTCACAAAGAAATCGTTGTAATTGCCATAGAGATCCATAGCATGAAGGGATTCAACCAATTCTTCATGTGTTTGTCCTTTGGCCTTGGGTTTGATCCGACCAATGAGCCTTCTTAGTTTAGTCCCCACCCTTGCTTGGAATGGAAATGGTCTAGGTTTAGAGGACCATCCCCTAAGATGAGCATTACCCCAATGTAGAAAGATTCCATGTCTCCTCACGCTAACAACTCCCGCCAACAAGACCTATCTTTGCTTTTATTTTTTCTGGGTTCTACTCATCATACCTAGTTCTTCTTGCCTTAGAAAAAAGCGCAATAGAATCATTTACTAAAAGTTGGATTTCTAATGGCTTTCTTTCTTGTGAAAGTGCCTTAGTCTATTGAGTGATGAGGAAAATTCTTGTCTCACCTAGAGAGAATCTTTCATCTTTCTAAAGTAAAATGAACTTCAGAGACCGGTACTTCTCTTTCTAGATTGGAATTAGACCCTTCAATCACATGGAATTTATCTACTATGATAAATCAAAGAATTCAGAAAGTCCTACTAAAAGAAAAGAGAACACGGTGGATGGATGACAGCCCCCCCCTCTTCCTTCCGTGAAGCCGGTGCTCTATCTTTTGCATAAATGGTATCGAATTTTGGAATGGTACAATTGTTGAAATAAGGAAAGGTGATAGTCAAGTCTTCGCCTTCTCACCCTAGGGGATCTAAAGAATGAGTACCATGGTTTTGAAAGATTTCTTTCTATTCCACTAAAGCATGTCTACCAAGAACTATCATTTCCATCTCTCCTCGGTTACTAGATCATCCTTTCCTTTCCAATCAAGGTAGTCAAATTTCTTTCTTTATAGAGAAGAAGAAAGGTGCTAGTTTTTTTGAACAAATAGCAATAGAATGAAATGAAGATATTGGTATGAAAGTTGAATTCCTTGTATTCTCATTTGATTGGAGAATGTAAGGAAGGATTTTGGAGTGGGAGAAGTCAAAGTTTTGAAAGAAGAATTTTTTCTTTGATCTTCCTTTTTCATTTTCAGCACCTAAGAAAACAACTCAATCAAATCGATAATTTCTTATCATTTCATTTGAAAGAACAAAATGTTTTTTATGTTTCATATCTTTAGTTTCATCTAGATTTGTCCGAATTGTTCACCTTTCTTCGAGTAGTTTTTTTCTTCACCAAATTGCCCGAGGCTTATGCCTTTTCAATCCAATCATATATGTTATGTCATTACACTATACTTTTTTTCTCGAGCCTTTGTTTGGCAAGGCTGTAAGTTTTGGAATGGTAGAGAGAGAGGTCTACATTCATAAAGCATTGTGAATCTATCCATTCGGGTAAGAATGAGTCAAGACAGAGATAGAAAAGAGGAAAGCAAGAAGCAAAGGAAATAGTTCTCTTCTAAAAGAAGAGAAGGGAGAGGTGCATTAAACACATCTCTCTCACTTCAAACTCATTCTCCTTCAATTATGAGGTCTTTCTTGATGTCCACTGATAACGCGCAGAGGAACAAGTGGGGCATAGGTCCACACTTATGGGACACTATCCAACTCCTTTTTAGTTAGGGAGTGGTGCCTCGTGAGCCCCTTTGAAGAAAAGGTGGTCGAATGATGGTCAAGTGATCGGATGAAAGACCCGAGTCAGGCGTGTCATAGTTCCTAGGAGTTGGTGGATTACACGGTATCTATTCAAGGTTAAGGTGGGGAGAAATCCCATCGCATATGCGCTAAGATGCAGAGTATCCAATGGAAGGTGCTCCATCTTCTCTTGCATATCATTGTCCCGTCATGCCTTTAGATCGCCGCCGGACATCTGGGGCCATCATTATAGTATACCACACTTGCGGTGATAAGGTCCTTATCCTTAAGGCCCTTCGTCGATCATCTCAATGTTTCATCAAAATTTCAAGTGAATCATTTTGATATAGAAAGCTTGAACTGGTTTAGACGTCACGTAGGTAACCAACAAGTTGGAGCAAGTGGATCATAAGTACAATTAGTAATGGTCGGATATATAGTGAAGATAGCCTTAGTGAGGCCGCCATCTCATTTTGGTTATTGTAAGACTAGATGGGGTGCTTAGAGAGTGATCTCTTGTTCATCCGTGAAAGTGCCCTGCAGGGTTTGACAAAATCTCCGATATGCTTGATTCTCTGCCTTTTGTAAGTCTAGATTCATAGAAAGATTGGATTTCTAGACTCATCTGCGGATAAGATTCCACATCATGCCCGTAAGAGCGATGGCCCTTACGTTTCTCTAGATTGTAGCAATATGGCATTTCCTTAATAGGAGGAGATTTGTAGCGAGAGTGATGAACCCACTTTCACAAAGAAAGCTCTCTATGTCTATATACAAAGTCGCAAAGCATTGAACAAGAAGCAAGGTGCGAAGCAATGAGGTGCGATTGAAAGGAGAGGAGAGCGGCTCGAGCAAAGCGAGAGGGAAGCTTGCTCACCAAAATTTATCCGTGCAAGTAAAGAGCTTCCATTGCATTGAACAAAGTGATAGACGATAGCTCACCTTCAACCAACAGACATTCTAGAGGCATCTTCCATTCATTTCAATTTGGGTCTTTCTACTCCATATTTAGATATGCCCCTTCTGCGATCTGCAATTCCCAAAGAAATCCTTGACTGAATACAATGGGATTTCACACCTAGCGAATCTTTCACTCTACCTCCTCTTAGTAAGACTATAGGATGTTCCTGTGAATTATGACCTTCGCCTGAAATGTGAGAAAATATATCATGTTGATTTCTCAACCATACTTTGGCTATCTTACGTAGAGCTGAATTTGGTTTTTTTGTTTCAAAACACGCGGCATACTCCTTGCTTCGGGGACATTGATCCAAAGCTCGAGTACGTATGTGTGCCATTTTTCTTCTCTACCATGGTGAATCAATTGATTGAAAGTAGGCATCCCTCTTTCTATGTCCTTTCCCCTTTTCCCTATCACTACTCTCGATCCAAGCACCCCTTTTCCATTCATAGAGAGATCCAATCATCAAAATCAAGAAAGAGGCCATCATGGACCAAGATCCAAACAGATCAATCTTGTTGAGAGGTACTGCCCAAGGAGAAGAAAAGGTGACTATCGGATTAGGGATAATAAAGAAAATAGAAACCGGATAAAATCGTATATTGAAATGACTTCTGGCATCACCGGAGGGATTGGAACCACATTCGTGGGCGACAATTTTTCCGGATAGGTTGAACTATTGGAAGCAAATGGAAAAGGAAGACCGAAAGGGATCAAAGAAACTAGCGATACTAAATAAATCAAAATAGGTGCAAATTCTAACATCACAAAACACTTTGTTTCTCGCTCATCGCTCCTTGCCGCTGAAAGATAATAAAAAAAAAAGAGAGAATAAAGTCAAACTTGCATACTCATAGATAGTTAGTATACGACCATCCTATCCTTGACTCCTTCAACCAAGAAAGACATGGGCTAAAAGTGTCTTTTTTGGCATTCTCATTTTTCATGGAAAAGTCCGGTGCGAACTCTTTTTGATCCAAGAGAGAAGGTGTAGAGCTTTGAACTTGTAGAACAAGGGAAAGGCGCTAGTCTCTTTATTTTTCTTATGATTCGATATTCTTGGATGCTCTTTTTGGCATGTTTTTTCAACTCATTGGAAATGAGTCAACCTCTTTCTTTGCTACGCAACCTTTTTTCTAATAGTTTTGCCATGAATATAGAAAATGTAGGCGATAGTCACAAACCAAGATGAATCTTTCATGCTTGAGATTTTTGGGAGGATGAAAGGAGGCGTGGTAGGGATCTCGATTGATCCGCCTCATTCGCACTCAGTAGAAGCAAAAGTTGACGTATCTGACCAATCTCATAAGGTACTCATTGGGTTGGGTCATGGTTCCTTCGCTAGCGCTTAGAAGCAAAGTGGCTGTAGCTTGCTGTACTTCACGCTCAAGAAGAGCGATCTAAAAACTAGAGGGCCAAGTGAGCTCTCTACAATGGCACTGAAATGGGGTCTGTGGGACAAGAACCCTACACCAGTTGAGATCCTTTTGTGCACACGGCATACCAAAAGCCATTAGAAACTTTGTGATGAGGGAGACCATGGATTCACTAAAAAGATGAAATAGCTATCATAAAAAAGCATGAATTGAACATCTCTAGCTTTCAAAACCCATGTTTTTCACCTCAAATTAGCTAGAATAGAAGCCCTAAACTAGCTAAGCTAAGTACATATGCAATAGCGCGGGAAGAGCCCCTACCCTATAGTTTGAAACTAGCTCTAAATCAAAGAAGCTAGCATGGTGAAAAGATGCTCTAAATTAGAGAAACCTAGAATCTTATACAAGTACAAGATGCTCAACCATTGAGTTAGACTATCTAACTAAGAAATGCTACACTCACTAGTAACGAATAGCAGGAATCGCATACAAAAGTTCACAATAAGTTGAACAACTGCACACCTTACTGGTGGAAGCCGTCTCTAAAGACGCCAGATCTGGTGACCCTTTCTTTTATTGGTTCTATATGGTTTGTGGATCGGGAAAGTATGGTTTCATCCGATTATAATGATCCTATTAGGCCGAGCAAAGAAGGTGAAAGTGGGTTAGCTTGGTTCATAGCCCATCTTGTCCCCTCTGCAGGTCTCTTGGGTGCATGAAAATGAGGCCTGAGTGTTGACGTTTTGGCATGAAACTAGAGGCTCGATGAAAAGGATAGCTTGCTATACTCAACTAGGATAGAATATACATTCGTGGATATGAAAGAAGAAAGAAGTAGCTATCGGATATGTATGGAAAGATCTCTTTCTTTATGATATATGTTTCAAAGAAAGAGATCTATATTGAATATTGTCTTTCTTTATTGAATAAGAAACTAGCCTTTCTCATTGAAGGTTATAATATTAGCACTCTATTAGTGCTTAACTATTTCATCGGTTGAGGTGTAACCTCCGATCGGGTCTCATACCGCCTCTGAGGCACCTCATAGGGTCTACAACACGTCAAGGCTCCAAAGTCCCATGGTGGTGAGTTTACAAATTTCATTGCCTCGTGCATATGGTGGCATCCACCGAAGTGGTGGTTAATGCTACGAATATGGTATCATTGATTGCTACCGAAGGAATGCTTCATCATTATGTACTAGAGGTTGCTAAAGGACTTCTAAAAGGAGGTAGATAAGTAAGCTGCTCGAGTAATGATGAATGTAATATGTTTGAAAGACTACTTCAATCTAGGATTAAGCAAAGACTTATCATATTTATTGGTATGTCAAGCATATTTCATATGTCAATTATTCTATGACAGGTTTAGAACACATCCTAGGGTTTTACTTGGTAGGTCTCTCTGAGGATAGATAGGAATAGCCTTAAGCAAGCTATTGATCTACTAAACTATAAGAATCTATGCGTAAAAGTTCATAAAGTATCTTGGTGAAGATAAAGGCACATCCCGAGAAAGAAACTAAAAAATGCTCGACTTCATGGTGAGCTTCCGTGTCTTGAATTTCACAAGGTGCGAAAAAGAGCAAACTCCATGCTGTGTAACATATCATGGAAAGATGGCCATCATGGCCCTTTTCTATGTGCACCAACATTTTGAAGTCCGAATGGCATGACAACATAACAGGTTCCCAGTGCTTTTTTGAATGATGTCCTCTCTTGGTCTTCTTTAGAGGAATCTATACGGAGAAAGCGTCCATGAATGATAACATCTCATAGCGGTCTTATCCATGAAGATATCAATGTGTGGTAGTGGAAAGTGGTAAGCCTTTTCTTTTCAATCAAAACTCACCTTTTCTTTTCAAGTCTCGAAAATCAATGCAAAGACAAACTTGTCCATTCTTCCTTCTTCCCCATTGACTAATTCATTCCTTCTTAGACTGGGTAGCTACTATTGGTGGCTTGACTCAGATGCACGGCTGCATGTGATAGGTGGAACTTCAACTACCTCTATTGCCCTTACTTCCCCTACCCCTCTTGTAAAAAAGAAGGTCTCCACCCCCCACCCACGCTTCACGCCTACTTCACTTTCTGAACCCTCCCTCATCATGCATCTTCAGAGAACTCCTCACTAGCTTCCTCACTACTCAAAGTGAACAGGGACCGCTAGTGCCTATTGCCTTAATGCCTATAAACTGGGACCCTTGAAATCATTGACCAACTTGATCAATAAGCACAAGAAGGCAAGTAACCTACCAGATACTAGACTAACGGGTCGACTCACGCTTCTACTACCTCTCCATACCCAAACACGCCATCTCTGATGACCGCCCCTAAGATACTTGACCAACAAGTACTTGTGTGGAGCTTATCGCTCGAATCGATGCCTTCAACTATAGCATCCTTTTCCACCGTAGTGAGATATCCCCAGAGTTTCATGCCTCGACATGAGATATTCATACAATCGACCGAAAGGGACCCACATAATGACCAATGGATTTCGAAAACCTAATTAGAGAGATATGATAGTTTACGCGCACTTCATGCCAAAGGCCCCTAAAACTCTCAATCTAGAAGGGGACCTTGAACTCCGTCAAAACAAAGGCCCCATATGACCTACGGGAGTGAAGTGCTCGGTAGCTTTTATGATCACAATAGATGAACTAACACCTCATGTTTATCTCGACTTTTCCCTTTAGAAGCATGCACAGGGCTTTTTTTTTTGAGTTTAGTAGAGTCAGTAGTAGCGGGACTAGTAGCTAGCTACTGGATACATCAAGAAGACACAAACATCATACTCTAATATTGGCAAGAAACCAAGAGGTTCCGCTTCACACGGCTCAGGAAATGATTCACCGGTTGAACAAGGGCGGCTGAGCCAATTAGATGCGTTTTCGCTGCCATGTTCTTAAAGGAGACTCGTTTGACTATGTTGGTAGAACGATCATTCATCGATAATAATAAGTACCGGCATGGCACACTGGCCAGAGAATGGTAACCACCTTGTGGTTGGGAGAAAGGCGTCGAATAGGGGCGTGTCTTCGATCCAGTCTAGCCGTGAGTGGAAAACAAAGGCATTAGGTCCAATAGGGCTTTTTCCCGGTGCATCAAGGATCATGACTCGCCTTCGGGATCTAATGCTAACTCGCAACAAGAAGAAGCGAGGGTGAGCTTAGGCTACCCGTGGCTCACTTGCTTCTAAAATGCCCGGTTCCACAAAATTCAAAGGGAAAACAAAAAGTTGTAATGAGATGGACAAGAAGTTTTCACCTGCACTCCTTGAACGAAAGCAACTATCTCTTGCTTTTGCTTTTCCAAGATAGTTGAGAGTCTCCCAAAAAAGACAGAGCCTTCAGAAGCACCTATCTCAAGGAAGCCCAATCATCACCACATTTGATTTGCCTCTAACCACTTCACAAATTTCGCTATGACCAATGCCAAACCTAGCTTCATAGGCATAACAAAGCTACCTTAAAAAGGGCAAGGTGCACCTTCTATTGATCTATTGAAATCGATGAATTGCATTTTTCCTGATAGATTCTTTTAGAAAGACTCTCCGAATAAAATGGAGAATTTGGATATTCTATATGCAAGGGAAGGGGCCCCACTACTTCTTCATGGGGACTAGCCTCATGACTTCCCACTGTAGAGGTGCATGTAACCAACCTACACACTCATCAATCAAGGTGTTGACTTGCAAAAAGACCCTATTGTATAGTCATTCTAGCCCCATCTTTTGATTGTCAACTAATCTTTTCAATGTTTGAGCTTCTATGTTAGAACATTTCTTTGAATGCTATTCGATCTAAGTGGTCTTATTCCGTGTCCCATGCTAGGAAGCATTACTCCTCTTTTCATTCCAAATTCAAGAATATGATCGATTGATTGGTTGGCGCTTCTCTTATTACTTTTTGTATCCCCTATTCCTTGGATACAATTTGATCCTTCTACGCCAAATCTCAATTTGTGGAAAGCCTTGATGGCTTCCTTATGAAATCATCCATTTTCTATGGGTATAGACGTCTTTCATTATTCTTCATAATATTGACCACATTTCGATCCCTATTTTCATGGTTGGTGCGGTATGAGAAGTTTTAGAAAGAGTATATTATAGCATCTCTAATTCATGAATTTCTAATGATCGTGTCCCGCATGTTTGGATCCTCTACTATTCTATGTTCTTCAAAAGCATGCCAATCTCTATGTTGTGAGCTAAAG
Organism: Cymbidium sinense; assembly: GCA_021442155.1. Classification (NCBI taxonomy): domain Eukaryota; kingdom Viridiplantae; phylum Streptophyta; class Magnoliopsida; order Asparagales; family Orchidaceae; genus Cymbidium; species Cymbidium sinense. The sequence goes on along the minus strand of CM038214.1, from coordinate 301,617,946 downwards.
CATCTTCTATTCACTGGGATCAAGCTTTTCCTCTGCGGGGCCTTGTGCAAACCCCTATGGGCGGTCCTCCATCATCGCCAAGTAGTCAAAGTCAAGTCTTCCGAAGCTTTGGAAGAGAGTCTTATGCAGCGATAACATTTGGTCGAACCATCGAACCACACATCTTTTTTTGGTGGGAGGGTCCTCCAAGTGGGTACCAGAGGACCTCGACCTACTGGGTCTTGTATGGATATGCAAGGGGTGCTCCTAGGTGTGTGTAGGTTGTTCAGAATGGATTCCTTATCAAGTCGGGGGTGTGGACACACAAATTGAGTAAAGGCTACAAGGTGCAAAGAAAAGAAAAAATATACCTAGGGATGGACATAAACTCGTAAGCTACCGAGGGTAGGGATAATCGTGTCTTCTTGTGAAAAAAAAGCCACCCACCACATAAGGTTTGGTTCCTCTATCATCGCCGGGGAACTCTTGGCGAGGAGACCGTAGGATAAGTTGCTAAAATGGGAGGATTGACCCGCTCGAGAATTCAAGAAAGACTGGCATATAGGTGGAGACATTTCTTTGGCCCCCTGGAAAAGAAATGCGGTTTAGCTCGGAGGTTCGATAATAGGGTAGGTCTGTCTAAATGACATATGAAAAAAAGGGGGCATGTACCTTTATGCATGCATCTCCATACAAGTGCATAAGTTCGGCGAAAGATCAAACCAATTGGAACCGCTCACATCACAGTATATAGTTAAGGCATCAATCGGGCCATAACATAAGGCAATGACTTTCAGATCTCTATCTATAGATTTTGAGAGATCTGGCATGAGCAACCCGACTATGCCGACATGTGCTCTACAGTGCACTCCATCTTTCTTCCCGTTCTTGATTTTGAAGAGGTTCAAAAGGCGGGGTTTTTGATGATCGGACCACCACGGCTACTAGTGAGATTCTTGGGCGGAAGTGGCGGCCCTATGCAGCATTCCGCCATAAGCGCATTGTTCACCACCACCCAAGAAGCAAAATATTCGAGATGAGAGTCAAGGTGCGGAGTAAAGAAAAGACAAGCATAGTGGTCTAATGACAAGTGCCGACGATGAAAGCTTCGGACGGAGCAGTATGATGCGGAAGTCTCATATGGTTCCTCGAGAAGGGAGTGCTACCCAGGAGCTTCAACCAACCAAAGACCGGTCAATTCTTTGGGGCCACCCGACTCTACCATTATTATAGGGTATGGGGTTGAGACAAAGAAAGATCAAGATATCAATTTTTCCTATATACTTCACTTGGATCTATTTTATGTTATTAGCTATTCGTTGATTCTTCTCCAAACAGGAACCACTGATTCACAAATCTTATTAACCACAAAATTTAGTGAGTGATGCCAAATCTTTCTATGGATTGCTTCTTTTGCCTCTTTCACCATCAAAGTGCCTATGGTACCAGTTCATATTTGGTTACCCGAAGCCCATGTAGAGGCACCTACGGTTGGATCCGTCATCTTGGCAGGAATTCCTTTAAAATTGGGAACTTATGGGTTTTTAAGATTTTCCATACCATGTTTCGACACTTGCTCCACTCCTTTCATTTATACTCCAAGCCGATTGCTATAATATATACTCCCTCAGATCACTTCAAGACAGTCGATCTTAAGAAGATCATTGCCTACTCTAGTAGCCCATATGAATGGTGACTATTGGTATGTCTAGTCGGCGGCCATTAGGTCACCTATTTTGAGTTATGAACACACAAGCAAGGCCAAAACATGTGTGCGGGTGCAACTTATTAACCTACTAGCAATGGGGAGAAAACTTAGCATGTCGCAAAAAAAGCATCGATTTGAGGCGTCAAAGAAACACTATCGTTCCAAAAAAAAACTCGAGGTGCCGGGATGGGAGTGGGGAGCCCCACGTGCGCAGACAGAGCACCACTCTAAGTCTGAATCTTTCTATTTCCCATGAATCGAATTGTTGGGCTTTAGTTTTCGCTCGGAGTCTTGTGGCGGCTATTATGGCGTGGAGTAAATGAACGAAAAGTGATGAATGTGATTTGAAAATCAATTTCTAGATGGTCGGCCTTCTATGTTTTGATAGATCGAAAGAGTAGGAATGGATAGAGAAGAGTTTGGAGCGGAGTGACAAATAAGAAACAAAAATCCCCCCTTTCTATCTATTGATGAGACAAGATAGATATAGATTCTGGATCCATTTAAAAGAAATTGATATGTATTTGAAAGTAGAGCACCCAAGCGCTTTTTGGGCAAGCTCAGTTCACTTATCCATTGGTCCAATGCAATGCACTGGGCTCATCTCATTATGGGAAAAAATGGTTTTGTGTTGTTGTTGTTTGCCACCACGCATTCAGATCCCCCACATAGAAAGAAAGAGGCGCCCGAGTAGGTTCGCTAACGAAGTGAGGAGTTGAGCTTGAATAATCAAGTCACTTTCATAACCATTTTCTACCTAACATGTGTCCAGGGGAACATGGTGCAAAATGAATGTGAGGTATCAATCCCGCCATTGGGACCGAGTGGTAAGGCCATGATCAGGGAAGGATCTCATTCTTCTATTGGGGATAGGTGCAACGACAACTCCAAACATCACATCCTAGACCTACCTTTAAGTGGCACCGAGATCAAGCTAAGGTAAGGAACTTCGTGTCGTGCACTCCACTCCCAGCCTCTTGAACTGAACTTCATTGCCTTCCGCTGAAGTGAATGGGCTGCCATGGGTCGGGGTGGGGCGAGAGAGACCATAAGAATGATTCATGACGATTTTTGTGAATTAATGGAATGTTTGTCTATCCATATCTATTCTATCTTTAGATGAGGGGCCTATCTAATTTATGGCATGATATGATCACATAGTAGCCACATATCATCTCACTCAATATGCGGATTTCTTGGATCAAAACTTTCGCTTTGATGAATTGGACCTAGCGAAAGGACTCTAAGCCTTGCGCAAGCAAGCAGAGAAGCAAGCAAAGTAGAAGCTTTGTCGAGCAAGACGAGAAGCGAGCTATTGTAGAAGCGGTAGCTTCCCGACCTACTACAAGACAGGCATGACCAAAAGGCCTTTTCCGCCTATTAGTTTCAGGTTGTTGCCTTCACTCAAGTACCAAAGGCGCTTTCAATTTCATAAGGGAGCTATTCACTACAAGCTATCAAGACCGTGAGATGGAACATCAACTTATCTTATTTTATTGTCGTTCCATCTCTTAGGCGGTTTTCAATAATAGTGTTGTGTCCAAAGTAGAAAAATCACCTAGCTTTTTTGAGTTCACCGCTTTAGGCAAGAATGACAACCAATGATTGATCGCCTTTCAGTATATGTAGCGTGAACTATCGCTTTGTTTTCTATGTGTTTCATTTAGTACAAAACTAAAAAAACTACACCAAAGTGTCTGTTTCAAAGGCACTAGTCATCTCGGGCCCAAGAAGTCACACATAGGAATGCCAACCACTACATAAGCCGCTTAGGAGAAAGCTCAATTCGCTTCACGAACATTCATTTAGTTCCGGAGTCACACAACACATAGTTGGAAGTCGAGGGTCGTTACCCCCTAACTCCTAGGGACGGACCGTAGAGCGTGCTTCAAAACTTCAGAAGGGAAGGGGCCTATGTATTTGCATGACCCCGCAGATTTGACCCTACCTAAACCCGGAGCCAATCCCTAGCGGCCCCGCCACCATGCCAGAATGGGAGCTCGTGTGGAACCTTTTCTTTCTCATCACCGTGGAACAACTGACGGCCACATCAGACCTACCTCTGTAACTTCGGCCAAAATATGGACACCGAAGGGCCGCATACAATCCTATCCTATCCGAGCCACATTGGACAGACATCCGTAGAATCATAAGGAACACCTCCGTACAAAATGGTATGGTCTTTCTCAACGCGTGGTGTATAGCATGAAAAACCATTCTTGACAAGTCCAGCCGTTCACATGAAAGAAGAGAAGAAAGGTGCTAGTCTCTTCTTTCGTCAGCGATTTCTCAAAATCCTCAGGATCACAAGTGGAATGCTAAGGGTGGGAGGCTGCAGCGAGTATCAAATAGAAAAAAAGCAGGGTTGACTATTCTATTACCTACGCTGCAACCCTAGTTTCAATAAGGCATATAGTCTATTAGCTAGCTAACATTTTTAAGCTGGCTGCATTTTGTAGCTCGCATAGATAAGGAAAGCAAAATCCAAGTGGAAGTGGGTTTGCCTTTTACTTTAACTCCTCTCAAGCTTTTAGTCGAGCTATCGCCTCTCTTTTTAGCCATGGGAACTCCGCTTTATGTCCGGGGGGAGGGAAAGCTTGGGCCTACCTATCCGATAGGGATCCCCTAAAGGGAGCTTGAGAGGTTCCAAGAAGGGCGAACTTATATGTGATCGTAGTATGTCACATCATCTCATCCTCACAAACATCAAGACCTATGCACTATGTTCCAGTTCACTTATAAGGAAGATCTAGTTGGGGTGGAGGTCTACGATATGATACTAGAAGACTCTAGTATGACTCGGGAGAAAGATGCTAACTCAAAATGGAAGCGCATTTATGTCAAAAATTTACAGATCTTGATACTATCATCGATTTGACAGAGCTAATGACCAAAAGAAGTGGAGTTAGAAAGCGTATGATAGGTGGTAACTATCTTGTACTTCGGGGGGTAATCGTACTCGATCTGGTGGGGGAATCTTTGGCTCATCGAACATACATGAATTGGAGGTAGCATTCCACCGATGTCAAATCATGGACTAGTTCCTCCAGCCCTCTTTCTATGTTTGGTGTTCTATATGACCGACAGGACTGACTTGTTAGATATTATGGAGGTTTGAGCACCATGTCGAATCTCCTACCATTTCCTTCTCTTCCACTTTGATATGAGTTCACTAGCGACTTTCTAGGGAATTTCCAATCTTAGTAGAGCTTTCCAAAGAAATAGCTTAGTAGCCACATTAGCTTGGGATGATTTTAGCGGTGTATTCCCTTTGGCTATATAATCATGCATTTAGGAATTTCAAACCCGATTTCCTCCATAAATTCTCGATCCAAATGGCGAGAAGTTTCCATATTTCTACCTTTTCTTGTTGGAGGGGAGATCGCTTGTTGAACTACCAAAAGGGTCAACCAATGTGATCATGACATTGTAGGTGCTTGCGATGGGACGGATGCTACTTCCCTCATCAAGAATGGGTGGCAGCCCGTAGAAAAGTCTCCTTTTTGATCCATTTCTTTATTACCCGGTGGGAGAAAGAAAGGATGGGGGCAACCATGCATCACTTCAACCATGTCTCAGGGATAGTTGAATGAGACTCATGAATGTAGCCGGGTTGGATGAGCTAATAACTAACATGTTCATCAGTTTTTTGAGCAAGAATCACGTGACCTTACCTTCACCATGATACGGACTCCAAGTTCTTATGGCAGCACCAGGAGTTTCCTTCAAGATGATGATGGGAATGGAAACCAAGCATGACCGGGTCTGTGGAGATTAGACTTCTATATAAGTCACGCTACGTAAGAATGAGACTTTTTTGGTAGTACCGGTGAACCAGATAGCTAGAGGGAATGGATGGAGGACTCGTAATATCTCTATAGATCGAAAAAGTGAAGACCCCTAACGCTGGGTGACTCGAGCTATCTTGATTCAGGCGGGCCGTGAGTGGTGGACATAGCTTATGGCTGAATGGGAGGGGGCCCAAGAAGAGAGAAAGAAGGATAATGGCTGAGCCCGCCAAGGCTGGCAGCAAGCAAGTGCTTAGAGCCAACCCAGTGAACCGGGGCACTCATGAAAGGGGGTACACTGAGCAAGTATGAGAAATTGGCCCCATGGAGCTTTAAAGAAAGAAAGGCACTAGTAGGTCAACCAAGGACCTATGGAAATCGGGCTCATCCCTCCAATATTGGATCAAACAATAGGATAACACTTTTTTTATGACAATAAGGAAAAGAGGGTACTGTTCCCTACCGAGAAAATAGACACTCTCAAGGGATCCTCCACATGCTGGGCATAACATACCTCTTTCGTGCATCTTTATCGTGGCAACAACAAGGAAAGACCTACCGCCGGCCCGGGTGAGCCATAAGAGTGAGTCAATCGTTTATTTTGGTTGGGCCCTCGATCTTTTCAGATAGGGAAAGGGAAGGAGTCTAAATAAATGGACATTAATGAACCATCATTGATGGACGTTGCACATGACACGATCTCGGACCCCCTGCTAATAGAAGTAGCTTACTCCGAAAGCGGCTTTTTTAGTAGTAATAGTGGGTGGTCTCATGAGATAGAATCTATGCCAGCTGTTAGAATCAAATGAAGGTCGAAGGACCATTCAATTTATTAAGGGGGATGGACTAGCCTATTTGTTCGTCAATCACCAAAAAGGGGGCCACTATGGATGACACCCCCGGCCTCGATTCTTTTGCATAGTCGGAGGTCCGCCAGAGTCGGCTTTTGCTCGCATGTCACTGCGCCTTCCTGGACCTAGCAGAGATGCAAGCTGAATTTAGAGTGACCACTCTTCTTTGTTTTATTTCTCCCACGCACGATCGGATGTAGCCAAAATTCGCATCGGCGCGTGTGCCAGATCCTCAAAGTCAAGTCTCGATCAACCTAGTGCACCAACCACATGGTATGACGGGCACTCAAAGACCTAGTGAATGATGGCCCACTCCACCCAAGAGCGCTTATGTCATATGGGAACTCATGGCTGGAAACAATCCTTATGATTTTGATATCCGATAAGAAGAAGAAGAATCAAAGTCTAGGTTGATTGGTGAGCCTAGTGATAGGAGACTATCTAGCTTGGTTCGGAGTGCACTTGTTGGGTGAAAGATTTGTTTTTTGCTAAATGTTACATCCTAAATGCTAAACTATTGACCCTACTTGTTCGGATGGGTGTTCACCCCAAAGTGTTCTCGGACTGCATGCATACATGTAAGTAACTTAGTGCAACATGGCAAATTTCATTGAGAGGAATCGAAAAAAAAAAGAAACGGTCTTCATTCATGTGTATTTTAGAGATTGTCCTGGGTGAGGAGTGTCCACATGAGTTCATTGAGGTGTCTACACGCCCTATTTTCTATTCTATCGAGTTGGATTGCTCCACCTAAGTAGAACAAAAAAGGAGGAATTGGAAATGAAAAGGGGAGCTGCAGAAGCTTCACTTAGTAGCTTTCTTACTCTATCTTCTTCTATATGTTAAAAGCATTGAATTTAATGTCTTTCTTTTGGACCTCTGGAGTGAATGAAGTCAATCTCCGTGGAATTTTGCTAATTTCTAGATTATCCCATGCCGAATGTTCAATTTGAATGAGCTCTCCTCCATGAACATAGGAAGTTTCACCCTAAGTCGCTTTCTATTATGCTTGATCCTCACCGCTTTGCACCTTCATTCCTCTTGAGCACTAGAGTTTCCATTCAAGCTTCTACATCTTTTCTTGGAAAAGAGTTGGATTTACTATATTGCTTGGTCGATGCTGCCTACATCGGTTGGATGTGAAGCTATGCCCCTACCCCTACTATCCTGACTATTGGATGGGGCTCCCTAACAATGCAACCCCCCAAGTGCTCAATGACCCACCCTTAAAGAAGATTTGTCCCTATTGAATCTCGCCGTCGATCCTTTCTTCACAAGCAGGTTTACCGGAGAATGGTCAAACTCTGAGAATCATTTCACATTTTTTATGATCCGTAGACACCCGTAAAAATTGTTGAGTGATAGCTTCGGAGAAAAGCGTGTATAGCAAGCTAACTAGTGAGCGTTAATGAGTCGTTGGTTTACCAACTCTCTCGATGTCTGTTGGTACCAATTCTCCTTTCATGTATGACATTACAATGGGAAGAGCTAGAGCTTCTAATTGATAATGCATAGGGTTGTTGGAATACAACCTCCACAAAGCCATTGGTTTGTTAATGAAAGGCGCTCTTAGCCTATTCAACAACACCGTGTCATCAACATTATTCACCTGAAGTTTTTTGTGATAACGATGCACGAACTCTGGGTATATGGAAAGACGGAAGACATGGTGTTAGCTTTTTTGTAGGCTAATGCTAATTTATTCTTTGGGTCCTTGTCTCTGGATGTTAGGGTCCATCTAATGCTCGAATTGATGAGATGGTGTATCCACGTTACTTATTATCTCAAGTCGTGTTCTCCTTGTGAGTGAGCGTTGTTGTTATATAGTTTCACTTTTTTTTCTTTTTCTTAATTGAAGAATGAATTGGAAAAGAAAATAGCAAGTACAAAAATGTGTAATAAACCCCAATATAGACTGGTATGATTCAATTCAACATTTTGTTCATTTGGGTTTGATTGTGTCATAGCTCTTTAAATCGAATTAGGTTTATCATTGGATGAACTGCATTGTTGATATTGACCCTAAAAAAGAGGTACGCCACCGTGAACAACAACCATCGCATTGTAAAAAATTGGATAGGTTCGATCTATGGTTATTGGGAACCTCCTAAATGGATTTACTAAATTCATCGAGTTGTTCCAAAGAATCAAAACGCGTTATTAATGGAATTTTGTCGGCTCTATGAAATATTCATTTGGCCGAGGACTTCCAAAACATCATAAGCTAAACATGTCCGACGAATAACCAACCCGCAATGAATAGGAAGGTATAGTAATTATGAATGACCGATGAATACTAGTAATAATATCGCAAAAGAACGTTCTCCGCTGCTTCCGGACATGTTGAGCTCCACAAATTCTTGTATGTTAAAAAAAAAAAAGTGGGCCGACTCCGTTAAAGATGGAATCAGTAAATCTAAAACTATTGATACTGGATCTTTGTGAGATCATCAATCTTGTACCAAAGGTGTATTTAGAGTAGACCAAATCAGTTTAGCTATTCTTCCTGTAGCACAGCAACGCAGCATCAATCATTATCGAAAGGAAATGCTATTGGTACATCTTCCTTGTCTATGTATAAATTTATTTTCCTTAGAATATAAGATGAAGTAAGGTTTATATTAGTGGATTCATCATAGTAATAGAAAGTAAAGATCTTGAATGGATGGGCTCTAATAATTAATGAGAGATATCATGATTAAAAGATCTCATTATATTCATAATATTCCATTATATGTTATGTGAAATCTATAAATGGTGGTTCAGTTCATATTTTATTTTTTTGAATTCTCTCATTTTATTAAAGTAATTGGTAATTGTTCGTTCATAGATCAAATATGCTGATACTATTTCATTTGAAACTTCTAAACTGATGTTATTATTACTATTATAAATATGAATTATTAGAAATGGAAATTCTTATTACTATCCCTATCTATTTAATTCTTTACTTTTTCATTGGCTAACTGGAATTAATAAATTATAATTATATTTCCAATTTTTTATTATTCTTTTTTTAGTGTCCGTCTATAATGACTGATTAATCAAGAACTTTCAATTGGAACTCAATGAATTCTTTCAATTAGTTTTTCTTACCGTCATATCTGGATTGAGACTTAGGTAAATATTTTATTCATATATGTAAAAGAACATATCTAATTTAGCTCTTTCATGCCTATTCTAACTAGTTATTTTGGTTTTTACTCGCTTCAACTATAACTACTATATTTATTGGTTTGAACAAGATCGACTTATTTGAAATAATGAAATAAATGAAATTCAATAAACAATTTCAAAAAAGAAAAAATCAAAGCTTCTCATAATATTTCATTTCAGGTATTCTATGGTTTCTTCCCACGTCAATTGCCAATTCATGGTCATTGAGATTCATGGATAATTCATTCATATTTAGGGATAGATCCTAGAAAACTTGATATGTTATTTGGTTGATGGAATCAAAAGAAGAAATGTTGAATCTGAATTTTTTCCCTGTTAAAAAAAAAACCCAAAACCCAAAACTAAAACATGAACCCTAAACACTAATCCTAAACCCTAAATGCTAAACACTAAAACCCTAATCCCAAAACCTTAAACCCTAAACCTTAAACATAAAAAAAACCCTAAACACTAAACCCTTAACCCCAAACCCTAAACCATAAACCCTAAACCCTAAACCCTAAACTAAACTAACCATAAATCTTAAACCCTAAACCATAAAATGCTAAAAACCTAAACCTAAACTAAATTAAACCTAAAAATAAAATAAATTAAAAAGCATAAACCAAAATAAAAAAATAAAATAAAGTAAAACATAAAGTAGACCCCTAAACTTAAACCTAAAAAGAAAATAAAATAAAAAATAAAAACTAAACTAAAACTATAAACCTAAATAAAATAAAATTAAACCTAAAATAAAATAAAATAAGCCTAAACTAAAATAAAATAAAACAAATAAATAAAACCTAAACCTAAACAATAAACCCAAAATAAACCTAAAAATAAATAAAAATAAAACTAAACCCTAAAATAAAAAAAACTTGAACCTAAAATAAAAAAAATAGAATAAACCTAAACTAAAATAAACTAAATTAAAAAAAGATGAAACCTAAACCTAAACTTAAACCTAAATTAATTAAAATAAAATAAACTAAAAATAAACCTAAACCTAAACTAAAAAATAAAACCTAAAAATAAACCTAAAATAAAAACCTAAAACCTAAACAAAAAAAATAAAAAATAAAACAATAAAAGCCTAAACCTAAAACTAAAAATAAAATTTAAAACCTAAACCTGAAAAATAAACCTAAACCTAAACCTAAACCTGAAAAATATACTAAAATAAAAAACCTAAACTAAAATAAATAAATGTAAAATAGATAAACTAAACTAAATGAAAATATAAAAAATAAACTAAAATAAACAAAAATTAAACTAAATAAACCTAAACTGCTGATTGATTTAATTTAAAAATAAATAAATAAATAAATACCCTAACCCGAAACCCTAAACTTGAAACTCTAAACCTTAAACCAACAACCCTAAACCTTAAACCCTAAAACCCTAAACCCTAAACCCTAAACCCTAAACACTATCCCTTAAACCCTAAACCCTAAACCCTAAAAAGCCCTAATCTCTAAACCCTAAACCCTAAACCACCCTAACCTTAACCCTAAATGATAAACCGTAAACCCTAAACTAACCCTAAACCTTAAGCCCTAAACCCTAAAAACACTAAACCCTAAAGACTAAACCCAAAACCTTAAACACTAAACACTAAATGAACCTTAAACCCTAAGCTAAACCTAAATCCTAAACACTTAACCCTTAAAACCATAAACCCTAAGCCCTAAACACTAAACCTTAAACCCTAAACCCTAAAACCTAAACCCTAACACTAAACCCTAAACCCTAAAATGCTAAACCCTAAACCATAAATCCCAAATCCTAAACCTTAAAAACCCTAAACCCTAAAGCCTAAACACTAAACCCTAAACCCTAAACCTTAACCCTACACCCTAAATCGTAAACCCTAAACCATAAAAACTTAAAAATATAAACTAAAACTAAATAAGACCTAAAAATAAAACTAAAAAAAAATCTAAACCTAAATAAAATAAAATAAATAAAATAAAACCAAAACTAAACCTAAAATAAACAAAACAAACTAAATAAAATAAATAAAAAACTAAACTAAACTAAAAAATAAAATAAACCTAAATGAAATAAAAACTAAATGTAAAATAAAAATAAATTAAGTAAAATAGAAATTGAATAAAAATCTAAACTAAAAATAAACATTAAAATAAAACCTAAAAATAAATAAAAAATAAAACTTAAACTCTAAACTTTAAAAAAAACTAAACCTGAAATAAAAATAAAATAAAAAAATTAAATAAACCAAAACCTAAACTAAAATAAAATAAACTAAAATAAATAAAGCTAAACCTAATCGTAAAATATACTAAACCTAAACCTAAACCTAAACTAAATAAAATAAACTAAAAATAAACCTAAACTTAAACAAGAAATAAAAAAACCTACAATAAAAAAACCTAAACTTAAAAAAAATATTAAATAAAACTTAAACCTAAACCTAAAATAAAATAAAACATAAACCTAAAAAAATAAAATAAAATAAAACTCAACAAAAAAACCTAAACCTAAACCAAAAAAATAAACTAAAATAAAAAAAACTAAATTAAAATAAATAAACTAAACTAAATAAAAAAATAAACCTAAATAAAATTAAAAAACTAAAATAAACTAAAATAAATAAAAATAAACTAAATAAACCTAAACCTATCGGTTTACTTAATTTTAAAAAAAACCCTAAACCTTAAAATGTAAACCCTAAACCCTAAACCCTAAACCCTAAAAAACCCTAAACTAACGCTAAACCCTAAACCCTAAATCCTAAACTGAAAAACTTAAACCCTAACCTTAATCCTAAACTATAAACACAAAACCTTAAACCCTAAAGCATAATCCCTAAACACACTAACTAAACTGCTAACCCTAAACCCTAAACCTAAACCCTAAAACCTAAACTCTAAACCCTAATCCTAAACCATAAACCCTAAAACCATAAACCCTAAAACCCTAAACCCTAAACACTAAACCCTAAATCTTAAACCCTAAAAACCTAAAAACCTAAATCTAAACTAAATAAAATCTATAAATAAAATAAATAAATAAATCTAAACCTAAATAATATACACTAACAAAATAAAATTAAAACCTAAACTAAAACCTAAACCTAAACTTAAAAATAAAATAAAAAAATAAAAAACCTAAATTAAACTAAAAAAATAAAATAAACCTGAATGAAATAAAAACTAAATGTAAAATAAAAATAAAATAAACATAAAATAAAATAAAAACTAAATAATAACCTAAACTTAAACCTACAAAATAAACCTTAGAATAAAACCTAAACCCTAAAGTAAAAAAAAAACTTAAACCTAAAATAAAAATAAATAAAATAAAATAAAATAAACCTAAACCTAAACTAAACTAAATTCAACCTATACATAATCCTAAAATAAACTAAACCTAAACCTTAACCTAAACTAAATAAGATAAAAGAAAATAAAAATAAACCTAAACCTAAACTAAAAAAATAAAACCTAAAATAAACCTAAAATAAAAAAACCTAAAACTAAACCAAAAAATTAAAATAAAACCTAAACCTAAAATTAAAATAAAAAATAAAACCTAAACCTTAAAAAAAATAAAATTAAAAGAAAACTCAACTAAAAATAAACCTAAACCTAACCAAACCAAAAAAAATTAACTAAATAAAACCTAAACTAAAATAAATAAATCTAAAATAAATAAACTAAAATAAATAAACATAAAAATTAATCCTAATTAAAAATAAAAAATAAAATAAATTAAAATAAATAAAAAATAAACTAAATAAACTAAATAAACCTAAACCTATCGATTAACTTAATTTTAAAAAATAAACCACGAACCCTAAATCCAAAACCCTAAACCCTAAACCCTAAACCCTAAAACCTAAACCTACAACCCTAAACCCTAAAACCTATACCCTAAACCCTAAGAAACCCTACCTAAACCCTAAACCCTTACCCTAAATCATAAACCCCAAACCCTAAACCTAAACCTAAAGTAACTAAATAAATAAATAAATAACAAAAAAAAAAAAATAAATAAATAACCTAAACCGTAAAACCTGGTAAACTAAAACATAAACCTAAACACAAAGAATGGGTAGAACCTTAACTATAGGAACATCACCAAGGGCTCGCTTTAGATCTAGCGGTGGAAAGGTGGAGGCGTATTACAATGGTGGTGGGGATGAGGTGTTGGTGGATATGGAGGTGGTGGTCGAAAAGTGGTGGTTAGAGGTGGGAGGAATGACGGAGATTACAACTGTGGTGGTGGCAAAGGGAGAGATCGAAGATACGATGGTGGATCCCACTACTCGAGAGGCCAGGGTGGTTCTGATGGGAATTAGAGAAACTAAAGAATGGATGATCCGATCTACTGCTTATGGAATAATGTCTTTATAGTAGTCACAGTTCTGGTTATCTAAGGTTATTTATTTGCTCTATGCATGCTCATTTTTTATCTATGTTGTCGCTTGTGTCTTAGAAAACTTGGTGTGTTACTTGGTTGATGAAATCGAAAAGAAGAAATTTTGAATATGAATTTATTCTCTATCAAAAAAAAACTAAAAACCTTAAATCCTAAACTAAAACCTGAACCCTAAACCTAAAACCTAAACCCTAAACCCTAAACCCTAAACCTTAAACCCTAAACCCTAAACCATAAAACCCTAAACATTAAACCTTAAAACCTAAAACCTAAACCTTAAACCCTAAACCCTAAACCCTAAACTTAACTAACCCTAAACCTAAACCATAAAACCTAAAAATCAAAAAACCTAAACCTAAACTAAATAAAACCTAAAAATAAAATAAATAAAAAAGCCTAAACCAAAATATAATAAAAAATAAAATAAAACAAAAACATAAACTAAAACCTAAACCTAAACCTAAAAAGAAAATAAAATAAAAAATAAAAACTGAACTAAAATAAAATAAATAAAAACCTAAACAAAACTAAAAAAAAAAAACCTAAAAAAATAAAACTAAACCTAAAATAACAAAAAAAACCTAAAATAAAATAAAATAAAATAAAAACTAAATAAAAACCTAAATGTAAACAATAAATCTAAAAATAAAACCTAAACCCTAAACCTAAAATAAAAATAAAATAAACCTAAATCTAAACCTAAAATAAACTAAACCTAAAATAAACTAAACCTAAATAAAATAAAATAAAATAAGCAAAAAAATAAACCTAAACTTAGACTAAAAAATATAAATTAAAAATAAACTTAAAATAAAAACTTAAAACCTAAACCTAAAAAAAATAAAATAAAAACCTAAACCAAAACCTCAAAATAAAAAATAAAACTTAAACCTAAAAAATAAAATAAAAATAAAACTAAACTAGATAATAAACTTAGACATGAACCTAAAAAATAAACAAATATGAAAAACCTAAAAGAAAATAAATAAACCTAAAAAATAAACTAAACTAAATAAATAAATAAATAAATAAATAAATAATAAAATAAACTAGAATAAATAAAAAATAAACTAAGTAAACCTAAACCTATGAGTTGACTTAATTTAAAAAAATAAAGAAAATAAAAAGAAATAAATATAAAAAATAAACATACCCTAACCCTAAACTCTAAACCCTAAAACTAACCATAAACTTGAAACTCTAAACCCTAAACCCTAAAACTAACAATAAACTTGAAACTCTAAACCTAAACCTAAACCTAAACCTAAACCCTAAACCTAAACTAATCCAAAACCATAAAAAATACTACTTAACTAACCCTAAACCCTAAACCAACCCTAAACCTTAAACCCTAAATCATATATAAACTAAACCCTAAACCCTAAACTATAAACACTAAACCAAACTAACTAAACACTAAACTCTAAACTAACCTAAACTAACAAAACCTAAACCCTAAAACTAAAACACAAAGCCTAAAGCTAAACCTCAATAACTCCTAAACCCTAACCCTAATCCAAAAGCCTAAAACCCTAAACCCTAAAACCTTAAACCCTAAACCCTAAACCCTAATCCGTAATCCTTAAACCTTAAAAACCTAAAATCCTAAACCTAAATTAAATAAAACCTAAAAAAAATAATAAATAAACCTAAACCTAAATAAAATAATAAAATAAAATAAAATAAAAACCAAAACTAAAACATAAACCTAAACCAAAAAATAAAATAAACTAAACTAATAGAAATAAAATAAAATAAAATAAATCAAATTAACACATAAACTAAACTAAAAAAATAAAATAAACCTAAGAATAAGAAACATAAATAAAATAAAAACCAAACATAAAATAAAAATAAAATAAACCTAAAAGAAAATAAAATAAAAACTAAATAAAAAACTATACCTAAAAATAAAAAATAAAACTTAAATCCTAAACTAAAAAATAAATAAACATAAATAAAAATAAAATAAACAAAATAAAATAAACCTAAACCAAAACAAAAATAAACTAACCTAAAATAAATAAAACCTAATCCTAAACCAAAATAAACTAAACCTAAACCCTAAATTAAATAATAAAAATAAACTTAAAATAATCCTAAAGCTAAACTAAAAAATAAAACCAAAAAGCAAACCTAAAATAAAAACATAAAACCTAAACCAAAAAAATAAAATAAAAACCTAAACCTAAACCTAAAAATAAAAAATAAAACTTTAAACTTAAAAAAAAATCAATAAAAAAATAAACCTAAACATAAAAATTAAACTAAAATAAAAAACAAAAACTAAAATAAATAAACCTAAAATAAATATACTAAACTATATAAAAATAAAAAATAAACATAAAATAAACAAAAATAAATAAAAAATAAACTAAATAAAGAAAAAGAGAACAATAGAATCTGAATTTGCTCTCTATTAAAAAAAAAAAAAAACTCTAAACCCTAAACTAAAACCTAAACCTTAAACCCTAAACACTAAATGCTAAACTGAAACCTAAACCTAAACCCTAAACCCTAAACCCTAAAACCTAAACCCCAAACCCCAACTCCTAAACCTTGAACCTTAAACCCTAAACCCTAAACCCTAAACCCTAAACTCCAAACCCTAAAACCTAAACCCTAAACCCTCAACTAACCCTAAACCCTAAAAAGTTAAAAGCTAAACCTAAACTAAATAAAACCTAAAAATAAAATAAATAGAAAAAGCTAAACCAAAATAAAATAAAAATATAAAATAAAATAAAAACCCAAACTAAAACCTAAACCTAAACTTTAAAAGAAAATAAAATAAATAATAAAAACTAAATTAAAAGAAAATAAGCAAAAACCTAAACTAAACTATAAAATAAAAACTAAACCTAAATAAAAAATAAAATAAACCTAAAATAAAATATAATAAAATAAAAACTAAATAAAAATCTAAACCTAAAAATAAACCTAAAAATATATAAAAAATAAAACCTAAAATAAAAATAAAGTTACCTAAATGTAAACTAAAATAAATAAAACCTAAACCTAAAAACTTAAAATAAAAACCTAAACCAAAACCTAAAAATATAAAATAAAATCTAATCCTAAAAAATTAAACAAAAATTAAACAAAAAAAAAAAAAACTAAACGTAAACCCAAACCTCAGAAATAAACTAAAATAAAAAAAATAAAATAAATAAACTAAACTAAATAAAACTAAAAATAAACCTAACTAAAAATAAAATAAACTAAAATAAATATAAAATAAAATAAATAAAGTAAATAAACCTAAACCTACGAGTTTACTTAATTTAAAATAAACTATATAATAAAAAATAAAAAAACCCTAACCCTAAACCCTAATAAACACAAAAAAAGCTAAAACCTTACCCTAAACTAAATAAAACCTAAATAAAAATAAAAACAAGAACCTAGACCAAAAAATAAAAATAAAAAAAATAAAAACTTAAACTAAAACTTAAACCAAACATAAACATAAACCTAAACTTAAAATAAAATAAAATAAAAAAAAATAAAAAACTAAATCAAAATAAAATAAATAAACCTAAACTAAACTAAAATTAAAAAATAAAATAAATTAAAAAAACTAAACTTAAAATAAAAAATAAAATAAACTTACAATAAAATAAAATATAAACTTAATAAAAACCTAAACTTAAAAAATAAACCTAAAAATAAATAAAAAAAAAACCTAAACACTAAACTAAAAAAAATCCTAAACCTAAAAAAAAGAACAAAATAAAATAAACTTAAACCTAAACTAAAATAACCTAAACTAAAATAAAAAAAACCTAAACCTAAACCTAAAATAAACTAAACCTAAACCTAAACTTAAATCTAAACCCTTAATTAAATAAAATAAACTAAAAGTAAACTTAAACTAAATTAAAAAATAAAACCTAAAATAAATGTAAAATAAAAACCTAAAACATGAACAAAAAAAACCCTAATCCTAAACCCAAAAAAAAAATAAATAATAAAACCTAAACCAAAAAAATAAAATAAAAATAAACCTAAATGTAAACCTAAAAAATAAACTAAAATATAAAACTTAAACTAAAATAAATAAACTAAAATAAATAAACTAAACTAAATAAAAATAAAAATTAACCTAAATAAAAATAAAAAAATAAAATAAACTAAAATGAATAAAATTAAACTAAATAAATTAAATAAACCTAAACCTATGAGTTTACTTAATTTTTTTAAAAAACCAAGAACCCTAAACCCTAAAACTAATCCTAAACCCTAAACCATGAACCCAAAAGTTACAACCCTAAACCCTAAACCCTAAACCTTAAAATCTTAAACTCTAAACCCTAAACCCTAAACCCTAAACTCTAAACCCAAACCTAAACCCTAAACCCTAAACCCTATAATCGACAACCATAAACCCTAAACCCTAAACCCCAAACCTTAAACCCTAAACCTTAAACCCTAAATACCAAAAAACCTAAAAACCTAAATCTAAACTAAATAAAACCTAAAAATAAAATAAATAAATAAAACCTTAACCTAAATAAAGTAAATAAAATAAAAACTTAAACTAAAACCTAAACCTAAACCTAAACCTGAACCTAAAAAAATAATAATAAATACTAAATGAAAGTAAAATAAATAAAAACCAAAACTAAACTAAAAATAAAAACCTAAATAAAATAAAACTAAACATAAAATAAAAAAAATAAAATAAATCAAAATAAAATAAAATAAAACTAAATAAAAACCTAAACCTAAAAAATAAACCTAAAAATAAATAAAAAATAAAACCTAAACCCTAAACTGAAAAAAACCTAAACCTAAAATAAAAATAAAATAATCCTAAACCTAAAGTTAAAAATAACACCTAAAATAAACTTAAAATAAAAACCAAAAACCTAAACCTAAACCTAAAAATACAAAATAAAATCTAATCCTAAAAAAATAAAAATTAAACTAAACTTAAAAAATAAACCTAAACATAAACCCAAACCTAAAAAATAAACAAATATAAAAAAACCTAAATTAAATAAACTAAATTGAATAAAAATAAAAATAAACCTAACTAAAAATAAAAAGTGAAATAAACTAAAATAAATAAAAATAAAATAAATAAAGTAAATAAACATAAACCTATGAGTTTACTTAATTTATAAAAAATAGAAAATTAAAAAATAAAAAACTAACCCTAAACCCTAAACCCTAAACTATCCCTAAATCGTAAACCCTAAACCATGAACTTTAAACATACAATCCTAAACCCTAAACCCTAATCCCTAAACCTTAAGACCATAAACCCTAAACCTTAAAACCCTAAACCTTAAACCCTAAACCCTAAACCCTAAAACCCTAAACCCTAAACCCTAAACCCTAAACCCTAAACCTACAACCATAAATCCTAAACCCTAAATCTTAAACCCTAAAAAGCTTAAAACCTAAACCTAAACTAAATAAAACCTAAAAAATAAAAAAATAACTAAAACCAAAATAAAATAAAAAATAAAATAAAATAAAAACCTAAACTAAAACCTAAACCTAAACATAAACATAAACCTAATGTTAAAAATAAAATAAAATAAAAAATAAAAACCAAATCAAAATAAAATAAATAAAAAACCTAAACTAAACTAAAAAAACATAAATAAATTAAAAACTAAACTTAAAATAAAATTAAAATAAAATATAAACTAAATAAAAACCTAAACATAAAAAATAAACCTAAAAATAAATAAAAAATAAAACCTTAACACTAATTAAATAAAAAAGTCCTAAATCTTAAACAAAAACTAAATAAAATAATCCTAAACTTAACTAAAATAAACTAAACTAAAATAAATAAAACCTAAACCTAAACCTTAAATAAACTAAACCTAAACCTAAACCCTTAATAAATTAAAATAAACTAGAAGTAAACCTAAACTAAATTAAAAAATAAAACCTAAAAATAAACATAAAATAAAAGCCTAAAACCTAAACCTAAATCAAAAAATAAAAAAATAAATCCTAATCCTAAAAAATAAAATAAAAATAAACCTAAACCTAAACCTAAACAATAAAGTAAAATAAAAAAGCTTAGACAAAAATAAATAAACCTAAAATAAATAAACTAGACTAAATTAAAATAAAAATTAACCTAAATAATAAAAAAATAAAATAAACTAAAATGAATAAAAATTAAACTAAATAAACCTAAACCTACGAGTTTACTTAATTTTACAAAAACAAACCCTAACTAAACCCTAAACCCTAAAACTAACCCTAAACTCTAAACCCTGAACCCTAAATCTACAACCCTAAACCCTAAACCCTAAACCCTAAATCTTAAAACCCTAAACTCAAACCCTAAACCTTAAACCCTAAAACCCTAAACCCTAAACCCTAAAACCTACAACCATAAACCTTACACCCTAAACCCCAAACCCTAAACCCTAAACCCTAAACCCTAAAAACCTAAAAACCTAAACCTAAACTAAACAAAACCTAAAGATAAAATAAATAAAAAAACCTAAACCTAAATAAAATGAAAAATTAAAATAAAATAAAAACATAAACTAAAACCTAAACCTAACCCTAAACCTAAACCTAAACATAAAAATAAAATAAAATAAAAAATAAAAACTTAAAAAAATAAAATAAATAAAAACCTAAACTAAACTAAAAATATAAAATAAACCCAAAAATAAAAAGCCTAAATAAAATAAAAACTAAATGTAAAATAAAAATAAAATAAACCTAAAATATAATAATTATAACTAAATAAAAACCTAAACCAAAAAAATAAACAGAAAAATATTAACTAAAAAAAATAAAAAATAAAACCTAAACTCTAAACTTAAAAAAACCTAAACATAAAATAATGAAAATAAAATAAACCTAGACCTAAACTAAAATAAACTAAACTAAAATAAATAAAACCTAAACCTAAACCAAAAATAAACTAAACTTAAACCATAAACTAAATAAAATAAAATAAACTAAAAATAAACCTAAACCTAAACTAAAAAAAATTAAACCTAAAAATAAACCTAAAATAAAAACCTAAAACCTAAACCTAAAAAAATAAAATAAAAACCTAAACCAAAACCTAAAAATAAAAAATAACACCTAAACCTAAAAAAAACCAAACTAATCTAAAAAATAAACATAAACCTAAACCTAAACCTAAAATTAAAATCCTAAACTAAAATAAATAAACATAATTAAAAATAAAAAACCTAAACTAAAATAAATAAACTAAACTAAATGAAAATAAAAAAAATTAAATAATTAAAATAAAAAAAATAAACTAAATAAATGAAACAAACCTAAACCTATCGGTTTACTTAATTTTTTTTTAAAAACAAAACTTTAAAGCCTAAACCCTAAACCCTAAACCTTAAACCTTAAATCCTAAACCTAAACCATGAACCTTAAACCTTAAATCCTAAACCCTAAACCCTAAACTATAAAACTAACCCTAAAACTTAAACCCTAAACCTACAACCCTAAACCCTAAACCCTAAAGCTCTAAACCCTAAACCTTAAATTAGCCCTAAACCCTAAACTCTAAACACTAAACCCTAAACTAACTTAATTCAAACTAAACCTTGCTAACCTAAACCCTAAACCTTAAACTTAAACTTGAAACCCTAAATAAAGTTTTAAACACTAAACCCTAAACTTAAACTAAACTTAAACCTAAACTCTAACCTAATAAACCTAAAACTATAAACCTGCTAAACCTAAAACCAAACCCTAAATCTAAACTAAACCTCAAACCTAAACTATAATTTAAACTAAACCCTAAACCTAACTTAAACCTAAAACCTAAAACCTAAACCTTAAAACAAAACCTAAACCCTAAACCCTAAACCCTAACCTTAAACCCTAAACCCTAAAAACCTAAACCTAAACTAAATAAAACTTAATAATATAATAAATAAAAAACCTAATCCTAAGCAAAATTAAAAAATAAAATAAATGAAAATATAAACTAAAACCTAAACCTAAAAGAAAAATAAAATTAAAAAAATAAACAAAAATAAAATAATAAAATCCAAAACTAAACTAAAAATATAGTAAACCTAAGAATATAAAACCTAAATAAAATAAAAACTAAACGTAAATAAAAATAAAATTAACCTAAAATACAATAAAATAAAAACTAAATAAAAATAAAAACCTAAAAAATAAACCTAAAAATTAATTTCAAAAAAATAAAAACTATACCCTAAACAAAAAAAAACCTAAACCTAAAATAAAATAAAATAAGAAATATAGAATAAACCTAAACCTAAACTAAAATAAACTAAACTAAAATGAGTAAAACCTAAAATAAACTAAACCTAAACCTAAACCTAAACTAAATAAAATAAAATAAACTAAAAATAAACCTAAAATAAAAACCTAAACCCTAAACCAAAAAAATAAAATAAAATAAAAACCTAAACCTAAACCTAAAAGAAACCTAAGTCTAAAAAATAAAATAAAAATAAAACTCAACTAAAAAGTAAACCTAAACTTAAAAAATAAACTAAAATAAAAAACCTAAACTAAAATTAATAAATTAAAATAGATAAACTAAATTAATAAACATAAAAACTGAACCTAAATAAAAATAAAAATAAAATAAACTCAAATAAATAAAAAATAAACTAAATAAACCTAAACATATCAGTTTGCTTAATTTAAAGAAAAGAAAACCCTAAACCCTAAATACTAAACCTTAAACCCTAAAATTAACCCTAAACCTTAAACCTTAAACCTACAACCCTAAACCTACAACCTTAAACATTAAACCCTAAACCATAAAACCCTAAACTCTAAACCCTAAACCCTAAACCCTAAGCCCTAAATCATAAACCCTAAACCCTAAAACCCTACACAATAAACCCTAAACCCTAAACCCTAAACCCTAAACCCTAAGCATAAAACCTACGACCCTAAACCCTAAACCCCAAACCATAAACCCGAAACCCTAAACTAACCCTAAACTATAAATCCTAAACTAGCCTTAAACCCTAAACCCTAAATTAACCCTAAACCCTAAGAATGGGCAAACCTTGATGGGAGGAACATCACCATTAACTAGGCTCAGTCTAGATCTGGTGATGGACGGGAAGGCAGAGGTGGCAGTTATCATAGTGTTGGTGGGGGATCTGGAGGTGTTGGTGGATATGGAGGTGGTGGTCAAAGTAGTGGTGGTTATGGAGGCCGGAGGAGCGACAAAGGTTACAGTCATGGTGGTGGCAGAGGGAAAGATCGGATATGATGATGATCCCACTACTGAGAGGTGGTTCTCGGGGAACCGGAGAAACCAGAATGACCGATCTGATCTACTACTTATGGAACTATATCTTTAGAGTAGAGATGGTTCTACTTATTTAGGGTGCTCATTTTTGGTCTATGTTATCACTTGTGTCTTAGAAAACTTGGTGTGCTACTTGGTTGATGAAATGAAAAAGAAGAAATGTTGAATCTCAATTTGTTATGTATTAAAAAAATACCTTAAACCCTAAAACCTAAACTAAAACTTATACCCTAAACTTAAAACCTAAACCCTAAACCTAAACACTAAACCCTAAACCCTAAACCCTAAAACCTTAAACCCTAAACACAAAACTCTAAACCCAAACCCTAAACCTTAAAACCCTAAACCCTAAACCCTAAAACCATTAACCCTAAACCCTAAAACCTATAACCCTAAAACCTACAACCCTAAACCCTAAACTAACACAAAACTATAACCCTAAACTCTAAATCCTAAACCTTGAATAAATATGTCATTAGTAGTAGATCTAAAGAATGACCCAATCCTAACATAGTTATGGTAGCTACAGAAATTGTCTTCAAGAGACTTTCCTTGACTATTAGAGATTTGAATACCCTAAATCATATTATAATATCATATATTGTAGTATAATGTAACATCATATATTTGAGCATCTAGTGATGTGTTTTTGGATGTTATAAGATGTTTTGAAATGTTTTAGTATATTATGGTATTCTGTCCTATATTCTATATTAATATAAATAATAAAAATATTGATTTAATAAATCAGATGATTAAATTTGTTAAATTTGAAGTGGGAATTAGGTTGTAGTACAAAATGTGTGCTACACCACTTGTAGTCTAAAAGTAATATTTTATTTTCAAAATAAATATTATATGTTGTAGCATAGTATAACATTATATATCATAATATATTATTCTACGCATTTTAAATTCTTTTAGTATTTTACAATCATGTAATTGAACTTACAGTACCATTATTTATGAAAATGTTGATTTAGACTTTAAAATGGTGGAATTTGGCCAACTTCATAATAGGTAGAGCATGGCATCATAATATATTGTTTCATTTTAAAATAAGTAAGTGATACAACTAAAATATGTAGTTTTTATTTTAGACTAATTTTATGATTTTTCATCTTAAGCAATCCCTTGTGATGTGATATGCAATATAATATAATATAATATGTTATAGTGTATTATAATATAGGATGCCATATCATAGTGTAGCATCATGCATTATAGCATACTATTGTGTATTACTACTTATTGTTTAGCATATTTTAGTTTGTTATAGTATGATGTAGTAGAGTTTGTACTGATATAATTCATAAAAATACTGATTTATAGGATGAAATGGTGGGATTTGGTCAAATTCAAGTTATGTTTTAGGGAACATCATTGGGTGTGCTATGGTGAGTTATTTAATCAAAAGAATGGAATTTTGCATCCAAAATAAATGTTCACTTTCAACCAAATTTTATAAATTTTTTGCTTAAAGTGATTCATTTTAAGGTGTAATGTAAGATAATATATGTCATGAAAGAATATTAAAATAAAATGTACATAACAATATAACTTTACATATATATGAATGTGGTGGTGTGTTACTAATTGTTATTGTACATTTTAGTATGTTTTACTTTTGTTATAATACATTGGGTCAAAACTCAAAAAATGTTAATTTGAAGGTTAAGATGAAAGAATTTGGCCAAATTCATGGCACAAACTAAGAAGCAACACCAAAATTATGCCATTTTGTACAATTTCTAATAGAAAAATAATAATTTTACATCCAAAATGAACATTATTCATATTTTGAGAAAATTTTGTTATTTGTTCCTTTAAGTTATTCTAATGAGGTGTAATGTTAGACAATATATTATACTATAGCAAACTATAATATAACATCATATATTGTAATATAATATCATGTGTTAATTCAAACTATAATATGTTTAGCATGATATTGTATAGTTAGTTTGAGCTTGCACCATCACAAATCTTAAAATGTTGATTACAATGTTAAGATGATGTAATTTGAACAAATACATTGTTAGATTTTGGTTGAAGTATTAAAGGTGTGCATAAGAGAAGAAATAAGATTTGATGAGAATTCAATGTCAGACATGGAGGGAGATCCATTAGGGATCACACATGCATTGGACATGTCTTGTGAGGAGTCTATGTCAAAGGCATAGAAGATGAAAATCTGCTGAGGATAAGGTTTGAATTTTATTTGATTATATGATTTTTGGAAAGAAGATCCATTAGGGATATGAATCCATAATCCACCAGGGATTAAGATTGAATCAACTTTAATTTTCTTTGTTTTAATTGATGTGGAGGCATGTCTGCTAGAGATATGGGATCGAGTCTGCTGGGATCGGGTATATGAACCTACCACTAGGGAAGCAGGTTCAGGCTATCCATTGGAGATTGGAATTTGAGTTTGATTTTGTAGATTTGTTTGGGGATGTATTCACTTGGGATAAGAGTTTGCTTGGATTTCTTTGATTTAGACTCTACTGGGGGAGTTGGTTTAATTTAGATCCTCTAGGGAGGTTGGTTTTGAATTTGATTTGTTTGCTTGACTTATTTATGTATGATTTGGGGCTCCACTAGGGAGAAGGGTGTGATTTAACTCCATTGGGGAAAATCATATTGGGTTTAATTTAATCTGAGTTAATGTATGGACCCTGTCGATGTATGATGGACCCACTAAGAAGGGGCTATATCATCCTTTACCTTCCTCAGGTTTACAAATCCAAAGGGATAGTCTACAAGTTGCGGCATAGAGCTAGCCAACCTAAGGGGTTGCCTTTCGGTGTGCAACGACTATGCTAGAAGAAGGTGTAGTAGACTTACATCTTCCAAAGTGAGGAACAACCACCAAGATGACCTATTGGATGCACAACAAATCGAACCTGACCTAGGGTGGCTCTGAGTGAATGCCATTGGGAACTTATGTCAACTCAAAAGTAGTCAGGATTAATTTTATCTTAATTTCATGTGATTTGATATGGTTTGTTTGGTTTAGTTTGATTATGAATTGAGGTCATATCCACTAGGGATGTCAGCTCGATCATATTTGATAGATTTAATTTATGGACCATGTTAATGTGTGATGGACCCACTAAGATGGGTCTATATCATACATGTCCTATCTCAGATTTATAAATCCAAAGGGATAGTCTACTGGCCATGGGTAGAGGTAGCCAACCTAAGGGGTTGCCTTTTGGTGTGCAACGACTGTGCTAAGAAGAAGGCATAGTAGACTTACATCTTCTAAAGTAGGGAACAACTACTGGGGTGACATGTTGGTAGCAGAACAAATCCAACCTAACTTATAATTGGGTGAATGCACGGGACTTATATCAACTCAAGAGTAGTCAGGCGATTCCTATAGGGAGTATTGTTGACACTGCTCTAAAGATAGGATACCTGCTTGGGAAAAGGTACTGCTAGGCGTGTCCTCCTAATCCACAAGTGGATATATATTTTGTTTATATGTTTGCATGGACCCTATTGGTGTGCAACGGACCACACTAAGAAGGAGCTATGTTAGCATTAACCTAACTCAAATTTACTGGACCAAGGGAGAATCTGCACATCTACAGGATGGATTCTCCAACCATAGGGGTGGTTACTCGGAAAGGGTAACTGTCCAATCCGATAGTAATATGGGTAGTATCTAAATGGGGTCACAAAGGTCGTGATCCAAATATAGTGCCCATAGGGGAGGTGCTATTTGGGGCATTATCCTGAGCCCTAGAAAGAAGCCTATAAGTGTATGGTGGTCAACTTAAGGAGAAAGAGTAGTAGACTTACATATACCATGATTATTGTATCCTAAGGTGTGAGAACCAACCAACCTAAGGTGTATCCATCAGCATAGTGAGAACCAACCAACCTAAGGTGCCCATTAGTGTACAATGATCAATTTGGAAAGAAAGTGTGTAGGATTATAACTTTCTAAGTGGAACTGATCATCGAGATAGTCTATCATCGGTAGGATAGATGCTATCTGACCTAGAGCGACTACTAAGAGAGGAGCCCCGAGGAAGGACTAGACCCAAACTTGAAGTAGTCAGGATGGAAGGAGCCACTAGGAGACTGATCTAAACCTCAAATATGCTCGACCAAGTCAATGTATGAAGGTTAATCCAAGAAGAAATCATAGTAGACTAACATCCTCTTAAACGAAGCCAACATGAGGTAGCTTATTGGCCACACAGTAAGGCTTACCAATCTAACATGGTGTTCATCAGTATGTAGTGGCCAAGTAAGGAAGGAAAGTGTAGCAGAATTATATCTTCCAAAGCAAGAAGACCACTAGGGTGAACACTGGCAGGTAGCACATCAGCCTGACCTAGAGCAGCTACTGAGTGAGTGACCCTTGGGGCATTATCTCAATTCAGAGTAGCCCAAGATAAAAGATATGTGTTTGTTTTATATGTTTGTGTGTATTTTATATTTGTGTTGTGTTGATGAAGGATAGGATACCGCTCGGGTTCCTTACACCTACCCTAAACACATCATGGAAGATTCACAAATAATAATACCTTCAATATGGAAGAGATTGAATTCAAAATGGAATTTTCATTGATGATAATTATTTTGAAAC
Organism: Cymbidium sinense; assembly: GCA_021442155.1. NCBI lineage: Eukaryota > Viridiplantae > Streptophyta > Magnoliopsida > Asparagales > Orchidaceae > Cymbidium > Cymbidium sinense. Next base: position 301,590,186 of record CM038214.1, on the reverse strand, counting down.
ATAATTTATAATATTTCATTAAGTAGATCCCATTGATTGGAAGAATTAGGTGCTCTCCCTTATGATTAATAAGCTGATAAGATCCTCCTTCGTAGGCCTTCTCTATGACTAAAGGGCCTTCCCAAGTGGGTTCAAACTTGCCTCCCATCTTACGATGGGCAATAATTGGCCTCCTTAGAACTAAAATAAGCTCTCCTACTTCAAAAGCTCTAGGACGAACCAACTTATTATGAGCTTGAATCATTTTAGCTTTTGTACAACTTAAGGTTTTAGCATGCCCGCAGGTGTCTCTCCCCCAAACCTTTGAGCTCTTCTAACCATAACTTGGCATTCAACTCTATTATGATCTTATTACCCACAACTATCATTAGTGATGGGAGTTGGACTTCTAATGGTAGAATGGCTTCAGACCCATACATTAAGGAGAAAGAAGTAGACTGAGTTGGAGTTCTATATGTGGTGTGATAGGTCCATAAGGCTTCAACTAACTACTCATGCCACTGTCCCTTATTATTGTCGAGTGTTTTCTTTAGTATTTGGATGAGACTTTTGTTGAAGGCTTCTACTAAGCCATTTGCCCTCGGGTAGTAGATGGTAGAAAATCTCCAACCTATGTTGTATCTCTGGGCAAAGTTATTGATCTCAGTGTTCTTGAATGTAGTACCATTGTCAAATATAATTTGTTTAGGCACTCTGAACCTATATACAATATGATTCCTAAAAAATTAGAGAACATGCTAAGCTATGACCTCTCTGAGTAAAAATGCCTTCACCCATTTAGAAAAGTAGTCAGTAGTAGTTAAGATGAACTAATGACCTTTGAAAGAAGGAGGATCAATCAGACCCACTATGTAAGTACCCCAACACTCGAATGGCCATGAGGCCAATGTAGGATGTAGAATGTTGGGTGGTTGGTGTAGGACCACATAGTGTATTTGACATTGGTGGCATCACCTAGCCGTGTCCATGCAATCTTTGATCATCGATGACCAGTAGTATCCTAGTCTCTTGATCTTGGCTTTCATCTTCAAACCAGATTGGTTGGCTCCACATAATCCTAAGCATACCTTGGTCATGATCTTATGGGCTTCATGCTTGTCTAAATAATGTAACTATATATGATCGAAAGATCGCTGGTACAAGAAACCATCCACAAGAGCATAGGAAAGTGCTCTCTGCTTCATCTGATGGGCTTGGGACTTCTCTTGAGGTTGTTTACTTTTATTTAGGTAATCCATGAATGGTTGCCTCCAATCTAACTCCTCATCCTTCTTGGAAATGGCAACCTCCCCTTCAAGAGAATACTTTTTGATGAGTTCAATATCAATAAGGGATAAGACTTGTCTATTTCAGACCTTTATTGATATGGACTCATCCTCCGAACATGCCAACTCATTAACAAGCTTGGCTAAAGCATACATTATGACATTCTCTCATCGAGGAATTTTATAATGGTAACCTCTGGGATTTGGACCAACAACTCCATGATGTACTTGTGATAGCTGTAACTTTATAGGACCCAGTGATTTGGTTGATAACTAACTAAGAATCCCCAAAGATGTGGATGTTCTGGATGCTTAGAGTAATGGATAACTCCAGACCGACAATCACAACCTCATATTTGACTTCATTATTGGTGCAAGGATTAGACAGATGATATGAGAATCTCAGCTCATCACGGTCTAAAGTTAAGAGAACTATTCCTACTCCCATCTTTCTTGGAATAGTAGATTGTGGTTCTTCTCCTCTTTGAGAGAAAGATGCACCATTAAAGTACATCTCCAAGTGGTGAATGCTAGTATCACCTAAGTTCATTATTTTTTCATCGGGGAGATCATCACTAAATGGAGAGTCTATAGAAAGTGGGTGTGTTTCTAAGAAATCTGCTAGCGCATGTCCTTTCACCGCACTGAGGGGTACAAAGGTAATGTTAAACTATGAGAGATCATGGACCATTGTGCTAACCGTCTGGATAGTGTCATTCATGTCATGAGATACTGTAGTAGATTGATCCTAGAGATTAAGTTCACTTTATGAGCAATCATGTAGTGCTGTAGCTTTTGGGATGCAAAGATTAAAGTTAGGCAATGCTTCTCAATGGGTGGATAATTAGGCTTAGTTGAGATTAGATGATGCCTGAGGTAGTAGAGTGAATTTTCCTTCCCTTCATCATTGGCTTGGGCTAACAAAGCACCAAGGGAGTCATCTAATGTAGTAGTGTAAAGTATAAGCGGCTTTCCCGGGATAGGGGCTACTAGAACTGATGGTGTCATCAGCTAATGCTTGATGCCTTCGAAGGCATGCTCACACTTGTCATCTCACTTGAATTTGGCATTATTTTTGATAAGTGCTGAGAATGGTTGACATCTTCCTGATAGGTTGGATATAAAGTATCTTAGATATGCCAACTGCGCTTAGAATGATCTAAGTTGAGTTAAACTTTTAGGGGTTGGCATTTCTAATATTGCCATGATCTTCTCTTGATTGATTTCAATTCCCTGGTGTCGAAAAACAAACCAAGAAATTTCCCTGAAGTTACTCTGAATGCACACTTCAGGGGGTTCATTTTGAGGTTAAATTATCTTAATTATTCAAAAATTACTCTCAAATTAAAGAGATGGTCTTCCTTTTTTCTATTTTTAACCATGAGATCATCGACATAGCACTTGACTTGATGATGAATGAGTTCGTCAAACATTCGAGTCATAGCCCGTTGGTATGTAGAACCAGCATTTTTAAGGTTGAAAGGCATGACCTTATAGAAATTGATTATGATCAGGGTTCTAAAAGTAGTGTTTCTTTCATCTTCAGGGGCCATCTTTATTTGGTTATATTTAGATGAGCCATCCATAAAATAGAAGACTGCATGATATGAGGCAATATCCACCATCAGCTCTAAGATTAATAGTGGAAATTTGTCTTTTGGACATGCCATATTTAAATCCTTAAAATTAATGCAAATGTGAATTTGGCAATTCTATTTTTTTAACCGGGATGATGTCACAACCGTAGGGTATTTTCTTGAATGAAGCCAACATCGATCTTTCTTAACTTTAGAAATGACCTATTGTTCTATGTCTAATTATGCATCTAAGAGCTTGGTTGATAGGTTAGCTATTCTATTGTTAGTTTATGGATTGCTATGTCAGGAGCCAATCCAACAATCTCTTCAAAACTCCATTCAAAGGAGTCCTTAAACTCAGTCAATAGCTTAACTAAGTCATTGGTTTCAATTTCATTCAACAAAGAACTGATGTATGTTGGGCATGGATCTTCTTCACTTCCTAAGTTGATTTCCTTGAGCTCATCGATGGTTGACTTGATCTCTTCTTCAAACTCTAGTGGTGCATCTTTGACTTCAAAATAATCTGGATCATCTGAGGTTTCTAAGCATAGCTCCTCATATGAGTTAATGTGATTTGAAAAGAACCTATCAGATTTTAAATGATTGGTGATGACTAAGCAGTAATTGTCATTATCGACTGGACCTACTGTACCGAAGCCTAGTCTTGGTCTTGATTGAGAGCCTTTGAATTTATTCTTTCATATTCTTTCGAAGTAATTTGAATTGTGCTTTGACCAAGTATGTGGGATTAATCCTTTCTTTGCTAAATTATGAACACAAGGCAAGTACCAATCAAAAGGTAATTCTATTAAATCTTTATATGAATCATCCTTAAGTTCTACATCAACTTCTTGACTTGAGGATGATCCCTTAAAGAACCTATGAGTCTTCACACCTATGGATGACTTAGGGGCTTCCTTAGCTACCAAACTCTCAACTTTGTGATAAAAAAAAGTTAGAGCTAAGGTTCCCAACTGATGCCTAACCGTTATATAGACTTGGATACACTTATGATTTGAATCTACTACTAAGAAGAGTCTGGTGTGCTAACCATATAAGACTCCATATAAGACTTAAGTCTATATGGATAGTAGTAGGTGTACTCGATACTGGGACATATCTTCTATTGGGTGGCCAAAGGTTTTCCACGGACTACCTCTAAACGCCTCTTCCTCTACTGGAGGTCGCCGCCCTACCCATATGTTAGAATTGAGTAATGAATTGTGGGTGGAATCTAATGTCAGGCTCCACTTCCTCCTCCAAGTCAATTTTCGCTCCCTTTTATTTTCTTTTTCATTTTCTATTTTATTTTCTTTTTTTTTCTCTTTCTTGTTCTTTTTCTTTTTCTCTTTTCTATTTTTAAACTTTGGCCAAGTTCACGAGAATAGACTTGTTGATTTTGAGGGAGGTAGTAAGCCACATCCTCATATATGCCAACCTCATGAACTATAAATGGCTTGAGATCTCCTTTGACATAATAGACAATCCCACCTCTCACAAACTTCATACACTAATGTAGAGAGGATGGAACTATGTTGTTCTCACATATCCATGGTCTCCCAAACAAAGCATGGAAAGATGTATCCAAGTTTATAATATGAAACTTGGCTTCAGTCTTCCAATCATCTATCTCCAAGGGTAACACTATGGAGCCTAAGGCCCGTTGGCCTCACTTTTGGAGTGTGGATTCAATCTTCCCATCATAGACTTAGAGTATTCTAGACACTAAGACTTCCTTAGTCATTAGACATTTCTAATAATTAAGTAAACACTTAACCTAATACTAAAGACTTAGAAGGGTTAACCATAAGATTAGCTTATGCCTTAGGGATTAGGATAATCCACCTACCCTACAACCCAAATCCAATCCATGTTCACCATATCAAACCAAACCTCATGATCAATTAAAATATCAAATTTAAATTATAATCCAAACCCAAATTCCAAAACCAAATGATTGAAGCCCATGATCAAATCAAAACTTGAAACCCTTCCTAACCCATATGAACTATCCCATGGACTTAGCCAAATCTTAATCCAAATCAATCTAAAATCAATTGATTTTTTCATAATAAAATTATATCTTCAATCATATTCTTAAATATAAATCTACATTCAAATGATCAAAACTAAATAAAACTAACTCAAATTAAATCAAAACCCTTCCTAAGCCATATGACCTATCCCATAGACTTAGCCAAATTTTAATCCACATCAAGTCAAACTCAATTGATTTTCTCATAAATCAATCATATTTTCAATCATCTTTACATATTTAAATGAAATATACATTTAAATCATCAATGGTTAATTTAATGGGATGACTGTGCCTCCCATGATTTTCTTGGGATTCATTGCTCACTTAACTAGGAAAATTGACTAATTAAACCTTAACTACTCTTTTAAGTTAATTAATGATTAATTAATCACATGAACAGTAACAAATTAGTTAATTAAGTTTATTAATCATTGTTCAATAGTAAGTGAACTAAGGAATAGGGTTGGGACCCCTTTCCCTAAGTTCATTTCACCCTTTTTTAAAATGAAATTAATTAAGATTTAACTAATTAATTAAATCACTTAATCAAATTGAAATCATAATCACATCAAACCTTAATTAATTCAATTCATTAGATCTTTGGTGTTTTAAAGGAGTTTAATGAAACTATGGTTAGTCCACATGTGTGGAAAAACCATAAAAGTAATTGATTAAGTCCCTTAATCTAATTAATTATTAATCATGAGCCAATTGCATCAGGCCTCTTTTATTTTCTAGGATCATTGCAAGATTATTTTCCATGCATATCATGTTGGCTCATAATTATTTAGTTAATTACTTTAAGTTGACATAGTAAGGGTAATTAATTCATCTAATTAAGGGTTCAACTTAATTAATCCATAAAATCAACTTAATTACATTTTCTTAAATTAAATCAAATTAATAATGGGGAATGGGTTTAAAACAACTAGTTATGATTTCTCTTTTCCTCTTTAAATCAATTCAAATAAAAACTTAATTAATAAAGAAGCTTTGGTTTGCTTTAAATAATCTTATTTGATTTGATTGTCATTAAGAACTAGTTTGGTTGAATGAATCACATGCTTATATTTGATTGTCCTCTTTCCAATAATGTTAAATTTGGTTGGTCATTTGAATTCATGCATCCATCTTTTCAAAATCAAGTAAATAAAATGGATTTCCTTCATGTAAGCTTGCATGTGTTGATTTAATTTAATATATGCATTGCTATTATCACTATTAAATCCAAATGTATTTTTGAAATGCTTATAAATGAATAATAATATGTTATGATGCTAGTTATAAATACATAAGAAATGCATGTGCTTATAGCATAAGTGTATGAATGTTGTGTTCTCTTTCCTCTATTCATGTGTTGATCTATATAAGATTGAATGGTAATGGGTATATAGTCTGCACATCTCGGGAACATGAGGCTTTAGCTTGCCCCAAGGAGGTCATTTGATTACCTCACTTCCCTGGTTTAACAACGACACATACATATTTGATTTTATTCGTATGTATTTCAATATTAGGATTTGGTTAGAGCTTTAATTTATATATATAAAGGATTCAATAAAAGAAAATATACAATCTTTGCGTGGTTTCTTTCCCTCATTTACATATACATCCATGTGTGTCCAAGAAAAGCAAGTATATAGTCTGATATCCCGGGAATATGAGGCTTTAGTTAGCCACAAGGAGGTCATTTGATTACCTCACTTCGGTTTAACAATGACATACTTGCCTATATCTTTGTACATGTACATGTATATGTGATTAGTGAATGAAAATCAAATTTTACATTAAAATTGCATGCATTCATAATTGACTAAGTGGTTGAATTAATTAGCCATATGATTTGGAGATTACTTCCAATATTAATGTATACAAATTTACATATGTTTGAATACAAATGGGTATATAGTCAGGAAATCTCGAGAATATGAGGCTTTAGCTAGCTCCAAGGAGGTCATTTGATTATCTCACTTTCCTAGTTTAACAACGACACATGCCTATTTAATTTCATTCTTATGTCCATTTTTATGTAATTTCCCTTAACCCTAAACTCTAAACCCTAAAAAAACCATAAACTCTAAATCCTAAACCCTAAACCTACAACCTTAAGCTCTATGCCCTAAACCCTAAAAAACCCTAAACCCTAACCCTAAACCCTAAACACTACAAGCATAAACCCTAAAACCCTAAACCCTAAACCCTAAACCCTAAACTAATCATAAACCATAAACCCTAAACCCCAAACCTTAAACCTAAACCTAAAGTAACTAAATAAATAAAAATAAATAAACCTTAATCCTAAAACCTAATAAACCTAAACCCTAAGAATGGGCATAACCTTGATGGAGGAACATCACACCAACTAGGCTCGGCCTAAATCTGCAGTGGAGGTGAAGCGAGGTGGTTTTGGCGGGTGGTGGGGATCTGAGGTGCTAGTGGATATGGAGGTGGTGGTAGTGGTCGCTATGGAGGCGGAGGAGCGGCGGAGGTTACAACCATGGTGGTGGGAGAGAACGGGATATGATGGTGGATCCTACCGAGAGGTCGGGTGGTTGATGGGAACTGGAGAAACTAAAGAACGATCGATCGATCCACTGCTTATGGAGCTGTGTCTTTATAGTAGAGACGGTTCTATCTAGGATTTTTAATTTATTCTATGCACGCTCATTTTTTATCTATGTCATCGCTTGTGTCTTAAAAAACTTGGTGTGTTACTTTGTTGATGAAATCAAAAACAAGAAATGTTGAATATGAATTTGTTCTTTATTAAAAAAAAAAACTCTAAACCCTAAACTAAAACCTGATCCCTAAACCTAAAACCTAAATCATAAACCCTAAAACCCAAAACCCAAAACCCAAAACCCAAAACCCTAAACCCTAAACCCTAAAACCCTAAACCCTAAACCCCAAAACATAAACCCTAAACTAACCCTAAACCTTAAACTATAAAAACCTAAACCTAAACTAAATAAAACCTAAAAATAAAATAAATAAAAAAACTTAAACCAAAATAAAAAATTAAAAAACATAAACTAAAACCTAAAACTAAACCTAAAAAAATAAAAATAAAAATAAAAAACTAAACTAAAATAAAATAAATAAAAACCTAAACCTAAAAAGAAAACATAAAAATAAATAAAAAACAAAACCTAAACCCTAAACTAAACAAAACCTAATCCTAAAATAAAATAAAAGAAATCTAAACCTAAACTAAAGTAAACAAAACTAAAATAAATAAAACCTAAACCTAAACTTAAAATAAACTAAACCTAAACCCTAAACTAAATAAAATAAAATAAACTAAAAAATAAAACCTAAAAATAAACCTAAAACCTAAAATAATAAAATAAAAACCTAAACCTAAACCTAAACCTAAAAATAAAAATAAAAATAAAACCTAAACCTAAAAAAAAAAACCAAACTAAAAAATAAACATAAAATAAATTAAGATAAAATAACCTTAACTAAAATAAATATTCAAACCAAATAAAAATAAAAAATAAACATAAATAAAAATAAAATAAAATAAACTAAAATAATTAAATAATAAACTAAATAAACCTAAACATATTTAATTTTAAAAAAACCTTAAACTCTAAACCCTAAACCCTAAATCCTAAAACCTAAACCAAAACCCTAAACCCTAAACCCGAAAACTAACCCTAAAACCTAAACCCTAAACCTACAACCATAAACCTAAACCCTAAACCCTAAATTAACCCTAAACATTAAACACTAAACACTAAACACTAAACCTAAACCCTAAACACTAAACCCTAAACCCAAAACCCAAAACCCAAACCCAAAACTCAAAACCCTAACCTTAACCCTAAACCCTAAAACCCTAAACCTTTAACCCTAAACTAACCCTAAAACATAAAATACCCTAAACCTAAACCTAAACTACCTAAACCTAAACTAAACCTAAACCCTAAAATCCTAAACCAAAGTAAACCCTAAACCTTAAACCCTAAACCTAAACCATAAACCTAAACCCTAAACAACCTTAAACTTTGTCTAAACCCTAAACCTTAAACACTAAGAACCTTAAACCCTAAAGCCTAAACACTAAACCCTAAACCCTAAACCATAAACCCTAACACTAAACCCTAAACTCTAAAACCCTAAACTCTAAAACCCTAAACCTAATAAACCCTAAACCCCAAACCCTAAAAACCTAAAAACATAAAAACCTAAACCTAAACTAAATAAAACCTAAAAATAAAATAAATAAAAAACCTAAACCTAAATAAAATAAAACCTAAACTAAAACATAAACCTAAACATAAAAATAAAATAAAATAAAATAAAATAAAATAAACTAATAAAAATAAACTAAAATAAATAAATAAATAAAAACCTAAACCAAACTAAAAAATAAAATAAACTTACGAATAAAAAACTTAAATAAAATTAAAATAAAATAAACCTAAAATAAAATAAAATAAAAACTAAACTAAATAAAATTAAAAAGTAAACATATATAAAAATAAAAAATAAAACAAACTAAAATATAAGAATATTAAACTAAATAAACTAAATAAACAAAAGAAGAAATGTTAATCAATTTGTTCTCCCTAAAAAAAAAACCAAAAACCAAAAATCCTAAACCCAAAACTAAATCTTGAACCCTAAACCTGTAACCTAAACCCTAAACCCTAAACCCTAAACATTATAAAGCTAAAAGCCTAAACCTAATTTAAATAAAACATAAAAATAAAATAAATCAAAAAATCAAAACAAAATAAAATAAAATAAAAACATAAAGTAAATCCTAAACCTAAATCTAAACCTAAGCCTAAACCTAAAAAAGAAAATAAAATGGAAAAAATTAAACTAAAATAAATTAAAAAAACCTAAAATAAACAAAAAAAAATAAAAAACCTAAAAAAATAAAACTAAACCTAAAATAAAAATAAATAACCCTAAAATAAAATAAAATAAAAACTAAATGAAAACCTAAACCTAAACAATAAACCTAAAAAAAATAAAAAATAAAACCTAAACCCTAAACTAAAAAAACCTAAACCTAAAATAAAAATAAAAGAAACCTAAACCTAAACTAAATAAATAAAACCTAAACCTAAACCTAAAATAAACTAAACCTAAACCATAAACTAAATAAAATAAAATAAACTAAAATAAACTTAAAATAAAAAATAAACCTAAAGATAAACCTAAAATAAAACCTATACCTATACCTAAAAAAATAAAACAAAAACCTAAATCTAAACCTAAAAATAAAAAATGAAACCAAAAACTAAAAAAATAAATAAAAATAAAACTAAACTTAAAAGTACAAATAAACTAAATTTAAATAAAAAACCTAAACCAAAATAAATAAACCAAAAATAAATAAACAAACTAAATAAAAAAATAAACCTAAATAAAAAATTAAAAACTAAACTAAATAAACATAAACATCCAAAATTTAAAGAAAACCATAAACCTAATCCTAATTAAACCTATTAAAACTTAAACCCTAAAAACCTAAACCCTAAACCTAAACCTAAACCCTAAACTACCTAACTAACCCAATCTAACTTAAACTAAACCCTAACCTAAACCCAACCTGAAACTTAACTAACTAACTAAACCTAAATCCTAAACCTAAACCCTAAAAACTCTAAACCCAACCTTAAACCTTAAAACCTAAACCCTAAACATACCTTAAACCCTAAAAACCCTAAATCCTAAAGCCTAAACACTAAACGTTAAACACTAACACTAAACCCTAAACCCTAAAACCCTAAACCCTAAACCCTAAACCCCCCACCTTAAACCCTAAACCTTAAACCATAAAAACCTAAAAACTTAAACCTAAACTAAATAAAACCAAAAAATAATATAAATAAAAAAACCTAAACCTAAATAAAATAAAAAATAAAATAAAATAAAAACCTAAACCTAAACATAAAAATAAAATATAAAAAACAAATAAAAATAAACTAAAATAAAATAAATAAAAACCTAACTAAACTAAAAAATAAAATAAACCTATGAATAAAAAACCTAAATAAAATAAAGTAAAATAAAATAAAAACTAAATGACAACCTAAACCTAAAAAAATAATCCTAAAAATAAATAAAAATTTAAACCTAAACTCTAAACTAAAAAAAAACTTGAACCTAAAAGAAAAATAAAAAATAAAATAAAATAAACCTAAACCTATAATAAAATAGACTAAACTAAAATAAATAAAACAAAACTTAAAACTAAAATAAACTAAACCAAAACCCTAAACTAAACAAAATAAAATAAAATAAAAATAAACCTAAAGCTAAACTAAAAAAAAACCTAAAATCTAAACCTAAAAAAATAAAATAAAAACCTAAACTTAAACCTAAAGCTAAAAAAATAAACTAAAAATAAAACCAAAACAAAACTAAATAAACTTAAAATAAATAAAATAAAATAAAGAGAAATAAAAAGCAAACATAAATAAAAATAAATTATAAAATAAACTAAAATAAATAAATAGAACAAACTAAATAAACAAATAAAGAAATGTTGAATTTGAATTTATTCTCTATTAAAAACCAAAAACCCTAAACCCTGAATTAAACATGAACTAAAAATCCAAAACATAAATCCTAACCCTAAACCCTAAAAACCCTAAACCCTAAACCTAAAAGCCTAAACCCTAAAACCCTAATCCATAAACCCAAAACCCAAAAACCTAAAACCTAAACCCTAAACCATAAACCTGAAACAAAAAAACCCTTAAACCCTAAACCCTAAACCAAAACCCTAAACCCTAAACCTTAAACCCTAACCACTAAAAAGTTTAAAACCTAAACTTAAACTAAATAAACTTAAATAAAAATAAATAAAATAATCTAAATTCAAATAAAATAATAAAATAAATTAAAATAAAAACATAAACTCAAACCTAAACCTAAACCTAAACCTAAAAAAGATAATAAAATAGAAAATAAAAACTAAACTAAAATAAAATAGATAAAAACCTAAACTATTACAAAAAAATAATAGACCTAAATAAAATAAAAACTAAACCTAAAATAAAAAGAAAATAAACCTAAAATAAAATAAAATAAAACTAAATAAAAACCTAAACCAAAAAAATAAAACCTAAACACTAAACTAAAAAAAACCTAAACCTAAAATAAAAATAAAATAAGCTTAAACCTAGACTAAAATAAACTAAACTAAAATGAATAAAACCTAAACCTAAACCTAAAAAAGACATAAACCTAAACCTAAAAATAAAAAATAAAACCTAAACCTAAAAAAATTAAAAATAAAACTGAACTAAAAAATAAACTTATACCTAAATTATAAATTAAAATAAATAAACATAAAATAAATAAATTAAACTAAATAAAAATAAAAATAAACCTAAATAAAAATAAAAAATAAAATAAACTAAAATAAATAAAAAATAAACTAAATAAATAAACCAATAAACCCTAATCCCTAAAACCTACAACCCTAAACCCTAAACCCCAAACCCTAAACCCTAAACCCCAAACCGTAAACCTTAAACCCTAAACCATTAAAAAAATAAAAAAAATAAAAATAAAAAAAAAAAAATAAAAACTTGAACTAAAACCTAAACTTAAGCCTAAGCCTCAAAATATAAATAAATAAATATTGAAAACAAGACTAAAATAAAATAAATAAAACCGTAAACTAAACTAAAAAAAATAAACATAAAAAAAAAAAACCTTAATAAAATAAACACTAAACGTAAAAGAAAATAAAATTTATAAAAACCTAAACCTACCTAAAAGTAAAACCTAAAAATAAATAAAAAATAAAACCTAAACTGTAAACTAAAAAAAGAAAAACCTAAACCTAAAATAAACAAAATAAACTAAACCTAAACCTAAACTAAAATAAAATAAACCTAAACATAAACTAAAATAAATGAAACTTAAACCTAAACCTAAAATAAACTAAACCTAATCCATAAACTAAATAAAATAAAATAAACTAAAAATAAACCTAAACCTAAATTAAAAAATAAACCTAAAAATAAACCTAAAATGAAAACCTAAAACTTAACCCAAAAAAATAAAATAAAAACCTAAACCTAAACCTAAAAATTAAAAATAAAACCTTAACCTAAAAAATAAAATAAAAATAAAACTAAACTAAAAAATAAACATAAAATAAATTAAAATAAAAAATCTAAAATAAATAACTAAACTAAATAAAAATAAAAAATAAACCTAAATAAAAATAAAAACTAAAATAAACGAAAATAATAAAAAAATAACAAAATAAACCTAAGCATACTGGTTTATTTTTTTTTAAAAAAAAAATCATAAACCCTAAACCCTAAACCCTAAAAAGCTAAAAAACCTAAGCCTAAACTAAATAAAACATAAAAAATAAATAAATAAAATAAAATAAAAACATAAACTAAAACCTAAACCTAAACCTAAATGGAAAATAAAATGGAAAAAAGCTAAACTAAAATAAAATAAATATAAACCTAAACTAAACCAAAAAAAAATGAAAAACCTAAATTATATAAAAATTAAACATAAAATATAAATAAAATAAGCTAAAATAAAATAAAATAAAAACTAAATAAAAACCTAAACCTAAACAATAATCCTAAAAATAAAATCTAAAAGTAAATAAAAATAAACCTAAACACTAAACTAAAAAAAAACTTAAACCTAAAATGAAAATAAAATATGCCTAAACCTAAACTAAAATAAACTAAACTAAAAAATTTAAAACCTAAACCTAAACCTAAAATAAACTAAACTTAAACCTAAATTAAATATAATAAAATAAATTAAAAATAAACCTAAACCTAAACTAAAAAAATAAGTAAAAAAACCTAAGATAAAAGCCTAAAACCTAATCTTAAGAAAATAAAATAAAAACATAAACCTAAACCTAAAAATAAAAAATAAAACCTAAATCTAAAAAATAAACTAAAATAAATCAAAATAAAAAATAAAATAAACTAAAATAAATATAAAATATACTAAATAAACTTAAACCATAAACCCTAAACCCTAAAACCTACAACCCTAAACCCTAAACCCTAAACTCCAAATCCTAAACCTTAAACCATAAACACTAAACCTTAAACCCTAAACTCTAAACCTAAACCCTAAGCCCTAAACCCTAAACACTAAAACCTAAAACCCTAAACCCTAAACACTAAAACCATAAACCTTAAACCCTAAAACCTACATCCCTAAACCCTAAAACCTACAACCCTAAACCCTAAACCCTAAATCCCAAACCCTAAGCCCTAAACCATAAACCCTAAACTAATCCTATACCCTAAACTAACCCTAAACCATAAACCCTAAACTGATCCTAAACCCTAAACCCTAAACCTTTAATAAAGATGTCATTAGAAGTAGATCTAAAGAATGACCTAATCCTAACATAGTTTTGGTAGTTAAAGAAATTTTCTCCAAGAGGGTTTCCCTTGAATATTAGAGATTTGAATACCCTAAACCCTAACCCTAAATCATATTATAATACCATTTATTATAGTATAATGTAGCATCATATATTTGAGCATGCAATGATGTGTTTTTGGATGTGATAAAATGTTTTGAAATGTTTTAGTATATTATGGTATTGTCCCCTATAGTATATATTAATATAAACCACAAAAATATTGATTTAATAAATTAGATGAAAAAACCTCTTAAATTTCAAGTGGGAATTAGGTTGCAGTACCAAAGGTGTGCTACGCCACTTGTAGTTTAAAAACTAAGATTTTATGTTCAAAATAAATATTATATGTTATAGCATAGTATAACATCATATATCATAATATATTTTTATATGCATTTTAAATTCTTTTAGTATTTTACAATCATGCGCTTGAGCTTACACTAGCATTATTTATAAAAATCTTGATTTAGACTTTAAAATGGTGGAATTTGGCCAAATTCATAATAGGTAGAGCATGGCATCATAATATATTGTTTCAATTTAAAATATGAAAGTGATATGACTAAAATATATAGTTATTTATTATTTAGTCTAATTTTATGATTTTTTTATCTTAAGCAATCCCTTGTGATGTGATATGCAATATAATATAATATAATATGTTATTGTGTATTATAATATAGGATACCGTAGCATAGTGTAGCATCATGCATTATAGCATACTATTGTGTATTACTACTTATTGTTGTTAGCATATTTTATTTTGTTATAGTATGATGTAGTAGAGTTTGTACGGGTATAAGTCATAATAACACCGATTTATAGGTTGAGATGATGGGATTTGGCCAAATTTAAGGTAAGCTTTAGGGAACATCATTGGGGGTGTGCTATGTTATGTCATTTAATCAAAAGAATGGAATTTTGCATCCAAAATAAACATTCATTTTTCAACCAAATTTTATAAATTTTTTTGCTTAATGTGATTCATTTTAAGGTGTAATGTAATATAATATATTATATGAAAGCATATTAAAATATAATGTACATAACAATATAACTTCACATATATATGAATGTGGTGGTGTGTTACTAAATGTTATTGTACATTTTAGTATGTTTTACTTTTGTTATAATACATTGGGTCAAAACTCACAAAATGTTAATTTGAAGGTTGAGATGGAAGAATTTGGCCAAATTCATGACACACACCAAGAAGCAACACTAAAATTTTGCTATTTTGTACCATGTCTAATAGAAAATAACAATTTTACATCCAAGATGAACAGTATTCATATTTTGAGATAATTTTGTTATTTGTTCCTTTTATGTGATTGTAATGAAGTGTAATGTTAGACAATATATTATATTATAGTAAATTATAATATAACATCATATATTATAATATAATATAGTGTGTTAATTCACACAATAATATGTTTTGCATGATATTGTATAGTTAGTTTGAGCTTGCACCATCACAAATCATAAAATGTTGATTACAATGTTAAGATGATGTAATTTGAATGAATACATTATTAGCCTGAAGTATTAAAGGTGTGCATAAGAGAAGAAATAAGATTTGATGAGAATTCCATGTCAAGGACATGGAGGAGATCCGCTAGGGGATCACATATGCATTGGACATGATATATGAGGGTCTTGTGAGGGCATAGAAGAAGAAAATCTATTGGGGATAAGGTTTGAATTTGATTTGATTATGTTATTTGTGAAAAGAAGATCGGAGATAAGAATTTATAATCCACCATGGATTAAGATCAAATCAACTTTAATTTATTTTGTTCTAATTGATGTGGAGGCATATCAGCTATAGATATGGGTTTGAGTCTGTTGGGGATCGAGCATATGAACCTTCCACTAGGGAAGCAGGTTTGGGATATCCATTGGGGATTAAGATTTGAGTTTTATTTCATAGATTTGTTTGGAGATGTATCCACTAGAGATAAGAGTTTGGTTGGATTTCTTTGATTTAGACTCTATTGGGGGAGTTGGTTTAATTTGGTTCCACTAGGGAGGTTGGTTTTGAATTTGATTTATTTGCTTGACTTGTTTATATCTGATTTGGGGCTCCATTGGAGAGAAGGGCATGATTTAAGTCCACTGGGAAAAATTAGATTGGGTTTAATTTAATCTGAGTTAATTTATGGACCCTATCAATGTGCAATGGACCAACTGAGAGGGGCTATATTAGCCTTGACCTACCTTAAGTTTATAAATCCAAAGGGATAGTCTACTGGCTATTGGTAGAGCTAGCCAAGCTAATGGGTTGCCTTTGGATGTGCAACTGTTGTTCTATGAAGAAGGCATAGTAGACTTACACTTTCCAAAGTAAGGAATAACCACTGGGGTGACCTGTTGGATGCACAATAAATCAAACCTGACCTAGGGTGACTTCTGAGTGAATATCGTTGGGGACTTATGTCAACTCAAAAGTAGTTAGGAATAATTTTATCTTAATTTCATGTGATTTGATATGGTTTGTTTGGTTTAGTTTGATTTCGAATTGAGGGCATATCCACTAGGGATGTGGACTCAGTCAAATTTGATAGATTTAATTTATGGACCATGTCGGTGTGTGATGGATCCACTGAGAAGGGGCTATATCAGACTTGTCCTAACTTATATTTACATATCCAAAGGGATAGTCTACTGGCCATGGGATAGAGCTAGCCAACATAAGAGGTTGCCTTTTTGTGTATAATGGTTGTGCTAGGAAGAAGGCATAACAAACTTACATCTTCTAAAGCAGGGAACAACTACTGAGGTGGCCTGTTGATTTCACAACAAATCAAACCCGACTTAGGGGCGACTACTGAGCAAATACTGATGGGGACTTATATCAACTCAAGAGTAGTCAAGTGATTCCTATAAGGAGTTTTGGTGACACTTCCCTACTGACACTACCCTAAAGATAGGATACTTTAGAAAAGGTACTAGGTGTCATACTAATTCACAAGTGAATATATATTTTATTTATATATTTGCCCTTATTGGTGCAGAGGGACGAGAAGGAAGGCTAGCACCGACCTATCTCTATAGACTAAGGAGAATCTGCACATCCACAGCAGAGATTCTCCAACCGCTGGGGTGGTTACTAGGAAAGGGGAACTATCCAATCTGATAGTAACCCGAGTAGTGTCTAAATGGGGTCGCAAAGGATGTGATCCAAATATATTGCCCATAGGGGAGGTGCTAGATCCCTGAGCCCTAGAAAAAAAAGCTTATAGGTGTACGTGGTTAACTCAAGGAGAAAGAGTAGCTTATATCTTCCATGAGTGGTGTATCTTAAGGTGCAAGAACCAACCAACCTAAGGTGTATCCACAAGATGTGGTGTATTCATCAAAGATAGTGAGAACCAACCAACCTAAGGTTCCCATCATCATGCAATGATCAATCTGGAAAGAAAGAGTGTAGTAGTACAACTTTCCAAGTAGAACTAATCATCAAAATAGTCTGTCATCGGTAGGACAGATGTTATCTAACCTAGAGTGACTACTAAGCAAGGAGCCTCGAGGAAGGACTAGACCCAGACTTGAAGCAGTCAGGAGAGAAGGATCCACGGGGACATATCCTAAACCTCAAATATACTGATCCACAAGGTCACAAAGGTTAATCCAAGAAGAAAGCATAGCACTCACATCCTATTAAATGTAGCCAACATGAGGTAGCTTATCGACCATACACTAAGGCCTACCAAACTAACAAGGCACTTGTAAGTGTGCAGTGGGCAAGTAAGGAGGGAAAGTGTAGCAGACTTACATCCTCCAAAATAAGAAGACCACTAGGGTGACACACTAGCAGGGTAGCATGCTTTAGAGCAACTATGAGTGAGTCTTGGGGCTTATCTCAACTCAGTAGCCCAAGATAAAAGATATGTGTTTGTTTTATATGTTTATGTGTAGTTTATGTTTGATAGACAATCACCGGGTTCCATACACCTACCATAAACACATCGTGGCATATTCACAAAAAGAATACTTTCAACATGGAAGAGATTGAATTCAAAATGGAATTTTCAATGATGATAATTATTTTCATACATGATTTATAATATTTCTTTAAGTAGAGCCCATTGATTGGAAGCATTGGGTGCTCTCCCTTATGATTAATAAGTTGATAAGATCCTCCTTGGTAAGCCTTCTCTATGGAAAAAAGGGCCTTCCTAAGTGGGTTCAAACCTGCCTCCCATCTTATGATGAACAATAATTGGTCTCCTTAGAACTAAAATAAGCTCCCTACTTGAAAAGATCTAGGATAGACCAACTTATTATGAGCTTAAATCATTTTAGCTTTGTACAACTCGAGGTTTTGGCATGCACACAGCATATCTATTCCAAACCTTTGAGCTCTTCTAACCGCAACTTGGCATTCTGCTCGATCTACTACTATACTATCCTTAGTGATGGGAGTTGGACTTCTAATGGTAGAACAACTTCAGACCCATACACTAAGGAGAAAGGAGTAAACTGAGTTGGAGTTTTATATATGGTGCGATAGGCCCACAAGGCTTCAACTAACTGCTTATGCCACTATCGCTTATTATTATCAAGTGTCTTCTTTAGTATTTGGATGAGGGTTTTGTGAAGGCTTCTAAGCCATTTGCCCTCAGGTAGTTGATGGTAGAATATCTTCAATCTATGCTATATCTTTAGGCAAAGTTGTTGATATCAGTGCGCTTGAATGCAATATCATTATTAGATATAATTCATTGAGGCACTATGAACCTATATATGATATGGTTCTTAAAAAACTAGAGCACATGTTGAGGTGTGACCTCTTTGAGTGGAATCACTTTAACCCAGTTGAAAAAGTATTCAGTAGCAGCTAAGATGAATTGATGACCCTTGGAAGAAGGAGGATCAATCAAACCCACTATGTCGGTACCCCAACACTCGAGTGGCCATGAGGCCAATATAAGATGTAGAATATTGGGTGGTGTATGACCACATCGTGTATTTAACATTGGTGGCATCACCGAGCCATATCCATGCAATTTGATCATCAAGCAGTATCATAGTCTCTTGATCTTGGCTTTCATGTTGGCTCCACATAATCCCGAGTATACCTTGATCATGATCTTGTGTGCTTGTCTAAACAATGTAACCACATATGATCAAAAGACCTCCGGTATAAGACACCATCCACAAGAGCATAGGAAAGTGCTCACTGCTTCATTTGATAGGCTTGAGACTTCTCTTAAGGTAGTTTTTTCTTATTTAGGTAATCCTTGAATGGTTGCCTCCAATCTAACTCATCATCCTTCTTGGCAATGGTAACCACCCCTTCAAGAGAGTACTTTTTGATGAGTTCAATATCAATAAGGGATAAGACTTGTCTATTTTGGACCTTTATTGAAATGGACTTATCCTCCATATGCCAACTCCTTGGCAAGCTTGGCTAAAGCATACACTATGGCATTCTCTCCTCGAGGAATCTTATAAATTGTAATCTCGGATTTGGGTCAACAACTCTATGGTGTACTTATGGTAGTGATGGAGCTTGGGCTTTATAACCTTATAGGACTTAGTGATTTGGTTCATAACAACCTGAGAATCCTTAAAGATGTTGATGTTCTGGATGCTTAGAGTAATGACTAACCTGCATCGACAATCAGAGCCTCATATTTGGCCTCATTATTGGTGCAAGGATTGGACAGATGATAAGAGAATCTCATCACATCATAATCCAAAGTTAAGAGAACTATTCCTACCCCTGCCTTTCCTAGAATAATAAATTATGGTTATTCTCCTCTTTGAGGGGAAGCTACACCATTAAAGTACATCTCCTAGCTGTGAATGCTAGTATCCCCTAAGTTCATGATTTGTTCATCGGGGAGATCATCACTTAGCGGAGAGTCAGTAGGATGTGGGTGTGTTGCTCAGAAATCTACTAGCGCTTGTCCTCTCATTGCACGGAGGGGTACTATGAATGGTATGTCAAACTGTGAGAGGATCATGGACCATCGTGCCAACCATCTGGATAGTAGTGACCATGTCACTAGATATTATAGTGGATTGATCCTAGAGATTAAGTTCACCTTATGATGAAGCATGTAGTGCTGTTGCTTTTGCGATGGAAAGATTAAAGCTAGGCAATGCTTCAATGGGTGGATAATTAGCCTCAACTAGAGATTAGATGGTGGTTGAGGTAGTAGAGTGCATTTTCCTTCCTTTTGTAGTTAGCTTGGGCCAAAAGCACCAAAAGAGTCATCTAATGTAGCGTGTAAAGTATGAGCGCTTGCCCAGATAGGTGCTAGAACTGTAGCATCATCGTAATCCTTGATGTCTTCAAAGTCATGCTCACACTTATCATCACTTGAACTGCAACCTTTTGACAAGTCGAGAATGGTCGACATCTTCAATAGGTTGGATATAAAGCATCTTAGATACACCAACCACTTTTGGAATGATCTGAGTAAAGTTAAACTTTTAGGGGGTGGCATATCAAATATTTCCATGATCTGCTTAGGATTGATTTTGTTTTCTTGGTGTCTGACAACAAACCTAAGGAATTTCCCTGAAGCTACTCCAAATGCACACTTAAGGCGGTTCATTTTGAGGTTAAACTATCATAATTGTTCAAAAACTACTCTTAAGTCAAAGTGATGGTCTTCCATTTCTCTACTTTTGATAATGAGATCATCGACATAACACTCGACTTGATGATGAATGAGTTTGCCAAAGATTCGAGTCATAGCCCAATGGTATGTAGCACTGGAATTTTTAAGTCTGAAAGGCATGACCTTATAGCAATAGATTTTGAATGGGATTCTATAAGCAGTGTTTCTTCCATCATTAGGTGCCATCTTTATTTGGTTATATCCAGATGAGCCATCCATGAAAGAGAAGACTGCATGAGATGAGGCAATGTCAACCATTAGCTGAATTGGTAGTGGAAATTTGTCTTTGCATGCCTTATTTAAATCCCTAAAATTGATGTGATATTGCCAATTCTTTTCTTAACTAGACATATTAACCAGTAGGTATTTTTCTTCCTCGATGAAGCGAGCATTGATCAATTTTTTTTGACTTGAAAATGACCTATCATTCTCTAATCACATGCATCTAAGAGCTTGCTTGATGATAGGGTTCTATTGCTAGTATAGACTACTATGTTAGGAGCCAATCCATGCATCTATTCATAACTCCATGCAAAGCAGTCCTTAAATTCAATCAATAGCCTAACTAAGTCATTGGTTTCAATTTTATTCAACAAAGAACTAATGTATGTCGGGCATGGATATTCTTTAGTTTCTAAGTTGATTTCCTTGAGCTCATCGATAGTTGACTTGATCTCTTCTTCAAACTATTATGGCACATCTTCAATTTCAAAATCATTTGGATCATCTAAAGTTTTTAAGCACAGCTCCTCATACGAGTTAATGTGATTTTAAAAGAACCTATCAGATTCTAAATGATTGGTGATGACTAAGCAATAATCATCATCATCTACTAGACCCTCTATACCAAATCCTTGTCTTAGTCTTAATTAAGAGCTTCTGCATTTGTTCTTCCATATTCTTTCAAAGTAGTTTGACCTGTGCTTTGATCAAGTATGTGGGATTAACCCTTTCTTTGCTAAATTATGAACATATGACCAGTACAAATCAAAAGGTAATTCTATTAAATATTTATTTGCATCACCCTCAAGTTCTACATCAACTTCTTATCTTAAGGATGATGCTCCCAGAAAGAACCTCTGAGTCTTCACACCTGTGGATGACTTAGGGGCTTCCTTAACTACCAAACCCTCAGGTTTTTAAGAGGAAAGTGGGTCAGAGCTAAGATTTCCAACTGATGCCTAATTGTTTCACATATATACTAGGATACACTTATGCTTTGCTTTGGAGCTCATTCATCATCATTATTTGGCTCAAGTGTCACCTCCAAGGGAATCTACTACAGAGAAGAGCTGGTTGGTGTACTAATCATATAAGACTCATCCTATGAACTAGATTCTAAGTCTATATGGATAGCAAGTGTACTCCTGGTAGTTGGGACTATCTTCTATTGGGTGGCCAATAAAGAGGTTTTCCACCCATAGGACTACCTCTAAATTGGCCTTTTCCTCTACCTAGTGGAGGTCAGGTCGTCCTACCTATATGTTCGAATGGAGTAATAAACTATGGACTCTAATGTCATGCTCCACTTCCTCCTCCAAGTCTATTTTCGCTCTCTTTTATTTTCTTTTTTATTTTCATTTTTCTTTTTCTCTTTATTTTTCCTTTTATCTTTCATTTTTTTTTTTTAAACTTTGTCCAAGTTCACGAGAATAGACTTGTTAATTTTGAGGGAGGTAGTAAGCTGCATCCTCATATATGTCCACCTCGTGAACTGTTAATGGCTTGAGATCTCCTTTGACATAGTAGATGATCCCACCTCTCACAAACTTCATACACTGATGTAGAGAGGATGGAACTATGTTGTTCTCATGTATCCATGGTCTCCTAAGCAAAGCATTGAAAGATGTATCCGAGTCTGTGAAACTTTGCTTTGGTCTTCCAATCATCTATCTCCAAGGGAAACACTATGGAGCCTATCGCCTGTTGACTTCACTTTTGGAGTGCAAACATATAAACAAAATATATATTCACTTAGACATCCTAGTGGTACCTTTTCCCAAGCAGAGATCCTATCTTTAGGGAAGTGTCAACAAAACCCTTTAAAGGAATCACCTGACTACTCTTGAGGTGATATAAGTTCCTAGCGACATTCACTTAATAGTCGCTCCTAACTCGGGTTCTATTTATCATGTTACCAATAGGTCACCCCAGCGATTGTTCCCTGCTTTATAAGATGTAAGACTGCCACACTTTCTTCTTAGCATAGTCATTGCACACCAAAAGGCAACCTGTTAGGTTAGCTAGCTCTACCCCATGACCAGTTGACTATCCCTTTGGATTTGTAAATATAAGATAGGAAAAGTCCAATATATCCCCTTCTCAGTGGGTCCATCACACACCAACATGGTCCATAAATTAAATCTATCAAATTTTACTGATCTCATATCCCCAGTGGATATGTCCTCAATTTGAAATCAAACTACCAAACAAACAATATCAAATAACATGAAATTAAGATAAAATTAATCCTGAATACTTTTGAGTTGACATAAGTCCCTAGCTGCATTCACTCAATAGTCTCCCTAGGCCAAGTTTGATTTATTGTGCATCCAAAAGGTAACCCCAACGATTGTTCCTCACTTTGAAAGATGTAAGTCTGCTACGCCTTCTTTCTACTGTAGTCATTTCACACCGAAAGGCAACCCCTTAGGTTGGCTAGCTCTACCCCATAGTCGATAGACTGTCTCTTTGGATTTATAAACTTGAGGTACATCAAGCTACCTTCTTCTGGGTCCATTGCACACCTGTGGTCTATACATTAACTCAGATTAAATTAAACTCAATCTGATTTTCCCCATTGGAGTTAAATCACACCCTTCTCCCCAATGGAGCCCCAAATAATAGATAAACAAGTCAAGCAAATAATTCAAATTCAAAACTAACTTCCCTAGTGGAGCCTAATTAAACCAACTCCCCCAGTATAGTCTAAATAAAAAAACTCCAACCAAACTCTTATTCCCAATGGATACATCTCCAAACTAATCTATGAAATCAAACTCAAATTACAATCCCCAAGGGATAGCCCGAACCTACTTCCTTAGTGGAAGGTTCATATACCCGATCCCTAGTGGACTCGAGCCCATATCTCTATTAGATATGTCTCCACATCAATTAAAATAAAACAAATTAAAGTTGATTTGATATTAATCCCTAATGGATTATATATTCTTATCCCCAACAGATCTTCTTTCTACAAATCATATAATCAAATCAAATTCAAACCTTATCCCCAACAGATTTTCTTCTTCTATGCCTTCGACATAGACCCCTCACATGTCTTATTCAATGCATTTGTGATCCCCTAGCGGATCTCCCTCCATGTCCTTAACATGGAATTCTCATCAAATCTTAATTCTTCTCTTATGCACACATTTAATACTTCAACCAAATGCCTAACAATGTATTCATTCAAATTACATCATCTTAACATTGTAATCAACATTTTATGATTTGTGATGGTGCAAGCTCAAACTAACTATACAATATCATGCTAAACATATTATAGTGTGAATTAACACACTATTATATATTTTAATATATGGTGTTATATTATAATTTTATATAATAATATATTGTCTAACACTACACTTCATTAGAATCACTTAAAGGAACAAATAACAAAATTATCTCAAAATATGAGTAATGTTCATTTTGGATGTAAATTTGTTATTTTCTATTAGAAATGGTACAAAATAGCATAATTTTGGTGTTGCTTCTTGGTGTGTGTCATGAATTTGGCAAAATTATTTAATCTCAATCTTCAAATTAACATTTTTGTGAGTTTTGATCCAATGTATTATAACAAAATTAAAACATACTAAAATGTACAATAACATTTTGTAATAGACCACCACATTCATGTATATGTGAAGTTATATTGTTATATACATTATATTTTAATATGCTTTCATGTAATATATTATCTTACATTACACCTGAAAATGAATCAATTTATGAAAAAAATTTATAAAATTTCGTTGAAAAAAGAACATTTATTTTGGATGAAAAATTGTATTATTTTGATTAAATGACACACCATAACACATCCCCAATGATGTTCCCTAAAGCTTACCTTAAATTTGGCTAAATCCCATCATCTCAACCTATAATTGATAATTTTATAAATTATACTAGTACAAACTCAACTACATCATACTACAACAAACTAAAATATGCTAAACAACAAGTAGTAATACATAATAGTATGTTATAATGCATGATGCTACATTATGTTATGGCATCTTATATTATAATACACTATAACATATTATATTATATTGCATATCGAGGGATTTCTTAAGATAAAAAAATCATAAAATTAGTCTAAACAATAAAAACTATATAATTTAGTCGTATCACTTACATATTTTAAATTAAAATAATATATTATGATGACATGCTCTGCCTATTATGAATTTTGCAAATTCCACTATTTTAAGGTCTAAATCAACATTTTTATAAATAATTCTAGTGTAGGCTCGACTGCATGATTGTAAAATACTAAAAGAATTTAAAATGCACAGAATAATTTATTATGATATATGATGTTATACAATGCTACAATGTATAATATTTATTTTGAACATAAAATCTTACTTTTATACTACAAGTGGCATAATACCCATTTGGCACTACAACCTAATTCCCACTTCAAATTTAACAAATTTCATCATCAAATTTATTAAATCAATATTTTTTATGATTTATATTAAAATAGATTATAGTGCACAATACCATAACATGCTAAAACATTTCAAAATATCTTACAACATCCAAAAATAGATGAATATGTGCTCAAATATATGATGCTACATTATACTATAATAAATATTATTATTGTAATATGATTTAGGGTTAGGGTTTAGGTATTCAAATCTCTAATAGTCAAGGGAAAGTCTCTTTGAAGACATTTTCTTTAGCTACCTTAATAATGTTAGATTAGGTCATTCTTTATATCTACTAATGACATATTTATTCAAGGTTTGGGGTTTAGAATTATGGTTTAGGGTTAGTTTTGGGTTTGTTTAGGATTTAGGGTTTAGGGTTTGGAGGTTTAGGGTTTAAGGTTTAGTCTTATAGGTTTTAGGGTTTAGGGTTTAGGGTTTTAGGGTCTAGGGTTTAAGGTTTAGTATTTTAGGTTTAGGTTTATTAAGGTTTAGGGTTTAGGGTTTTGGGTTCAAGGTTTTTATTTTAAGTTTAAAGATTAAGTTTTAGTTTAGGGTTTAGGGTTTAGGGCTTAAGGTTTTTTTATAGAGAACAAATTCAGATTCAACATTTCTTCTTTACAATTTCATCAACCAAGTAGCACCCCATGTTTTCTAAGAAATAAGTGATGACATAGATCAAAAATAAACACCCATAGAGTAAATCAAAAACCTTAAATAAGTAGAACAATCTTTAATATAAAGACATAGTTCCATAAGAAATAGATTAGATTGGCCATTCTTCAGTTTCTTTAGTTCCCATTAGTTCTTTAGATCAGATCTGCCATCATATCCACCTCCATCTTCTCGTCCAACATTAGATCAAGACTGAGCCTAGTTAATGGTGATGTTCCTGCCATCAAGGTTTTATCCATTCTTAGGGTTTTGGGTTAGTTTTGGGTTTAGGGTTTAGGGTTTGGGGTTACAAGATTTATGTTTTAGGATTTTGGTTTAGGGTTTAGGGTTTAGGGTTTAGGTTTTTAGGGTTTAGGGTTTAGGGTTTAGGGTTTAGGGGTTAGGTTTTAGGGTTTAGGGTTTAGTGTTTAGGGTTTAGGGTTTAGAGTTTTAGGTTTAATTTTTTTATTTTAGGTTTAGGGTTTAGGGTTTAAGATTTTCTTATTTAATAGAGATCAAATTAATATTCAACATTTCTTCTTTTCAATTTCATCAACCAAGTAACACCCCAAGTTTTCTAGGACACAAGCAATGACATAGATAAAAAATGTTCCCCCCATAGAGAAAATAAAAAACCCTAGATAAGTATAACTGTCTCTACTATAAAGACACAGTTTCATAAGCAACAGATCGGATCTACTATTCTTTATTTTCTCTAGTTCCCATCAGAACCACCCTTGCCTCTCGAGTATCGAGATCCACCTTCATATCCCCGATCTTTCCCTCAAGCACCCCCACAACTGTAACCTCTATCGCTCCTCCTGCCTCTATAACCACCACTACTTTGACCACCACCTCTATATCAACCAGCACATCCAGATCCCCCACCACCACTATGATAACCACTGCCTCCGCTTTTGCCACCACCGCTATATCTAGACTGATCCTAGTTGATGTTGATGCTCTTGTCATTAATGTTCTGCACATTCTTAGAGTTTAGGATTTAGGGTTAATTTGGTGTTTATGGTTTATGGTTAGTTTAGGGTTTAGGGATTAGGGTTCATGGTGTAAGGTTATAGGTTTTAGGGTTCAGGGTTTAGGGTTTTAGGGTTTAGGGTTTAGGGTTTAAGATTTAGAATTTAGGGTTTAGGGTTTATAACTGTAGGTTTAAGGTTTAGAGTTTATCTTTTAGGGTTCAGGGTTTAGGCAATTTTTTTAATAGAGAACCAATTTAGATTCAACATTTCCTCTTTTTGATTTCATCAACCAAGTACCACCCAAGTTTTCTAAGGCACAAGCGACAACATAGATAAAAATGAGCACCCATAGAGCAAATCAAAAATCCTAGATAAATAGATCCATCTGTACTATAAAGACTCTGTTCCATAAGTAGTAGATCGGATTGGTCATTCTTCAATTTGTCTAGTTCCTATCAGAACCACCCCCATCTCTTGAGTAATAGGATCCACCATCATATCATCTCTTTCTCTGGCGTAACCTCTGTTGCTCCTCTTTCCTCCAAAACCACCACTGCTCTAAACATCACCTCGATATCCATGACACCTCCAGATCCACCACCATCACTACGAGCTGCTGCCTCTACCTTTGCCTCCACAACCATATCTAGACTGAGCCTAGATGATAGTGATGCTCCTACCATCAAAGTTTTGCCCATTCTTAGGGATTAGGGTTTAGGGTTTAGGGTTAGTTTAGGGTTTATGGTTTGGAGTTTAGGGTTGTAGGATTAAGGGTTTATGATTTATGGTTTAGGGTTTAAGGTTTAGGGTTTTAAGGTTTAGGGTTTAGGGTTTAAGATTTTATGGTTTAGGGTTTAGGGTTTAGGGTTTAGAATTTAGAATTTTAGGGTTTATGGTTTAAGGTTAGTTTTAGGGGTTAGTGTTTAAGGTTTAGGGTTTTTTAAAAAAATTAAGTAAACTGTTAAGTTTAGGTTTTTTTAGTTTATTGTTTATTTATTTTAGTTTATTTTATTTTTCTTTATATTTAGGTTTATTTTTTATTTTTATTTAGTGTAGTTTATTTATTTTGGTTTAGTTTTTTATTTAGTTTATTTTTTAGGTTTAGGTCTCTTTTTTAGCTTGAGTTTTATATATATTTTATTTTTTAAGTTTAGGTTTTATTTTTTATTTTTTTGGTTTAGGTTTAGGTTTTTATTTAATTGTCTTAGGTTTAGGTTTTTGGTTTTTATTTTAGGTTTTCTTTTAGGTTTTATTTTTTAATTTAGGTTTGGGTTTAGTTTTAGTTTTTTTAGATATTGGTTTAGGTTTTATTTATTTTAATTTAGTTTATTTTATTTTAGGTTTTAGTTAATTTTATTTTGTTTATTTTATTTTTATTTTAGGTTTAGGTTTTTTAATTTAGGATTTAGGTGTTGCTTTTTATTTATTTTTAGGTTCATTTTTTTATTTTATTTTATTTTATTTAGGTTTTATTCTTAGGTTTATTTTATTCTTTTGTTGAGTTTTAGTTTTTTATTTATTTTAGTTTTATTTTATTTTTCATTTTACTTTATTTTTAGGTTTAGTTTTGGTTTTATTTTAGGTTTTTATTTTTTTAATTTATTTTATTTTATTTTGTTTAGGTTTTCTTATTTATTTTATTATTAGAATTTATTTAGTTTAAGTTTAGGTTTTTATGTTTTTTAGGGTTTAGGGTTTATGGTTTTTGGGTTCAGGGTTTTAAGGTTTAGGGTTTAGGGTTAGGGTTTAGGGTTTAGGGTTTAGTGTTTAGTGTTTAGGCTTTAGGGTTTAGGGGTTTTAGTGTTTATGGTTTTGGGTTTAGGGTTTATGGTTTAGGGTTTTTTAGGGTTTAGGGTTTAGGATTAGTTTTAAGGTTTAGCGTTTAGGGTTTAGGGTTTAGTGTTTTGGGTTTAGGATTTAGGGTTTAGGGATTAGGGTTTTGGGTTTAAGGTTTTTTTTAAATTAAGTAAACTAGTAGGTTTAGGTTTACATAGTTTATTTATTTATTTATTTTTGTTTATTTTACTTATTATTTTTATTTAGTTTATTTTTAATTTTTATTTAATTTATTTTAAATTTATTTATTTTAGTTTAGGTTTTTTATTTTAGTTCATTT
Organism: Cymbidium sinense; assembly: GCA_021442155.1. NCBI lineage: Eukaryota > Viridiplantae > Streptophyta > Magnoliopsida > Asparagales > Orchidaceae > Cymbidium > Cymbidium sinense. The sequence goes on along the minus strand of CM038214.1, from coordinate 301,560,851 downwards.
TTTAAGTTTAGGTTAGGTCTATGTTTATTTCGTAGTTTAGTTTTATTTTATTTTATTTTTTTAGTTTAGGTTTTATTTTTTAGTTTAAGTTTTTATTGTATTTTCTTTTATTTAGGTTTAGGTTCTCTTCTTTATTTTATTTTTAGGTTTTATTTAGTTGAGGTCTAGGTTTTTAGGTTTTTAGGGTTTAGGGTTTAGGTTTAAGGTTTTAGGGTTTAGGGATTTAAAGTTTAGGGTTTAAGGTTAGGTTTTAAGGTTTAGCATTTAGTGTTTAGTATTTAAGCTTCAAGGTTTAGGGTTTTTAAGGTTTAGGGTTTTGCATTTAGGGTTTACGGTTAGCTTAGGGTTTAGGGTTTAGGGTTTAGAGTTATGGTTTAAGGTTTAAAGTTTAGGGTTAGTTTTAGGGTTTAGGGTTTAGGGTTTAAGGTTTAGGGTTAGTTTTATGGTTTAGGGTTTAGGGTTTAGGGTTTAGGGTTTAATTTTAGGTTTTATTTATTTCAGCTTAGGTTTCAGTTTATTTTATTTTATTTATTTTAGGTTTAGGTTTTTTTTAATTTAAGTTTTAGGTTTTATTTTTTTTATTTATTTTTGATTTATTTTGTTTGTTTATATTTTAGGTTTATGTTTTATTTAGTTTTAATTTATTTTATTTTAGGTTTATTTCTTTTTTTTGTTTAGTTTTTATTTTATATAAGCTTTTTTGTTTTGGGTTTATTTTATTTTATTTTGTTTAGTTTAGGTTTTAATTTAATTTAATTTAATTCTATTTTATTTTTTATTTTAGGTTTAGTTTAGGCTTACATTTAGGTTTTGGTTTTAGTTTAGGTTTTTATTTTATTTTATTTTCTTAGTTTATTTTGGTTTAGGTTTTTTATTTATTATATTTTTAGGTTTTTTATAATTAAGGTTTTTAGGGTTTAGGGATTTTTTAGGGTTTAGGGTTTTATGGTTTATGGTTTAGGGTTTTAGGGTATAGGGTTTAACATTTTAGGGTTTAGGGTTTATTATTGTAGGTTTAGGTTTTAGAGTTTCCAGTTTAGAGTTAGGTTTAGGGTTTAGGTTTTTTTTTTGTTTTTATAAATTTTTTTAATTTTTTTAAATTTTTATGGTTTAGGGTTTAGATTTTAGGTTTTGGGTTCAAGTTTTTATTTAGGGTTTAGGGTTTTTAGTTTTTTTTGATAGAGAACAAACTCAGATTCAACATTTAACACACCAACTTTTTTAAGAGATAAGCGATGACATTGATAAAAAATCACCACTCATAGAGCAAATGAAAAACCCTTAATAACTAGAACTGTCTCTATTGTAAAGACATAGTTCCATAAGTAGTAGGTCGGATCGACCGTTCTTTAGTATCTCCAGTTCCCATCAAAACCACCTCAGCCTGTCTAGTGGCGAGATCCACCATCATATCCTTGATCTCTCCCTCCGCCACCACCATAGCTGTAACCACAATCTCTCCTCTCACTTCCATAACCACCACTACTCTGACCACCACCTTTATATCCACCCCCACGTCCAGATCCCCCACCACCACTGTGATAACTACCGCCTCCACTACAAGATCTAGACTGAGCCTGGTTGACGGTGATGTTCCTGTTATCAAGGTTTTGCCCATTCATAGGGTTTATGTTTAGGTTTAGGTTTAGTAAGTTTTAGGGTTTATGTTTATTTTTTAATTTACTTTGTTACTTTAGGTTTAGGTTTAGGGTTTGGGGTTTAGAATTATGGATTAAGGATTAAGGTTTAGGGTTTAGGATTTTAGGGTTTATGCTTTTAGGGTTTAGGCTTTATAGTTATGGTTTAAGATTTAGGGTTTATGATTTAGGCTTTATGGTTTAGCATTTTAGGGTTTAGGGTTGTCAGTTTAGTGTTTTAGGTTTAGGGTTTAGGGTTTAGAGTTAGTTTTATGATTTAAGATTTAGGTTTTAGGGTTTAGGATTAATTGTTTAGGGTTTCTTTCTTTAAATTAAGTAAACGGGTAAGTTTAGGTTTATTTAGTTAACTTAGTTTTTTTAAAAATTTATTTTATTTTATTATTAGTTTTTATTTAGATTTATTTTTTTATTTTGATTTAGTTTAGTTTACTTAATTCAAGTTTATTTATTTTAGTTTAAGTTTTATATTTTAGTTTATTTTTTAGGTTTAAGTTTAGTTTTAGGTTTATTTATTTTAGTTTTAATTTTATTTTTATTTCATTTTCAGGATTAGGTTTTTTGGTTATTAGGGTTCAGGGTTTAAGGCTTAAGGTTTAGGTTTTAGGTTTAGGGTTTAGGATTTTAGGGCTTAGGGTTTTAGGGTTTTATGGTTTAGGATTTAGGGTTAGGTTTTAGGGTTTAGGCTTTAGGGTTTAGTGTTTAGGCTTTAGGGTTTAGGGTTTTTATGGTTTAGGGATTAGAGTTTAGGATTTAGGATTTAGGGTTTATGATTTAGGGTTTAGGGTTTATGGTTTTGGCTTTGGGGTTTAGGGTTTTAGGATTTAGGGTTTAGGGTTTAGGGTTTAGGGTTTAGGTTTAGGGTTTAAGGTTTAGGGTTATGGTTTTTTCTTGTACTTATTTACATTTTTTATGTTTAAGGCTTAGGGTTCAGGTTTTAGTTTAGGTTAATTTTTAAATTAAGTAAACAGGTAGGTTTGGGTTTTTTTCAGTTTATTTTTATGGTGTATGGTTCAGGGTTTATAGTTTCTGGTTTAGAGTTAGCTTAGGGTTTAGGTTTTTATTTTTTTAAAAAAAATAATTTAAATCGATAGCTTTAGGTTTATTTAGTTTATTATTTATTTATTTGAGTTTATTTTATTTTTATTTTTATTTATTTTTATTTTTAGTTTTAATTAGTTTTGTTTATTTATTTTTGGTGTATTTATTTTAGTTTAGGTTTTTAATTTTAGTTTATTATTTAGGTTTAGGTTTAGGTTTATGTTTATTTTTTAGTTAAGTTTTATTTATATTTTATTTTTAGGTTTATATTTTAATTTTAATTTTTAGGTTTAAGGTTAGATTTTATTTTTTTAGTTTTTTTAGGTTTTTTAGGTTTTTATTTTTAAGTTTATTTTTAGGTTTTATTTTTTAGTTTAGGTTTAGTTTTATTTTTAGTTTATCTTATTTTATTATATTTAGTTTAAGTTTAGGTTTAGTTTATTTTAGGTTTAGGTTTAAGTTCTATTTATTTTAGTTTAGTTCATTTTAGTTTAAGTTTAGGTTTATTTTATTTTGTTTATTGTATTTTTATTTTAGCTTTAGGTTTTTTTTTTAGTTTAGGGTTTATGTTTTATTTATTATTTATTATTAAGTTTTATTTTTTAGGTTTCTTTTTAGGTTTTGGTTTTTATTTAGTTTTTATTTTATTTTATTTTATTTTATTTTATGTTTATTTTATTTTAATTTTATGTTTAGTTTTTATTTAATTTAGGTTTTTTATTCTTAAGTTTATTTTATTTTTTAGTTTAGTTTAGGTTATTATTTATTTTAATTTTGTTTATTTTTATTAGTTTTTTTATTTTATTTTTAGGTATAGGCTTAGGTTTAGGTTTAGGTTAGAGTTTATGTTTTAATTTAATTTAATTTTTTTAATTTATTTGGGCTTAGGTTTTATTTATTTATTTTATTTTAAGTTTAGGGTTTTGTTTAAGTTTACATTTTTAGGTTTTAGGTTTTTTTACCTTTTAGGGTTTAGGGTTAAGAGATTTTTTTAAAATTAAGTAAACTAATAAGTTTAGGTTTAGTTAGTTTATTTTATTTTTTATTTTTATTTAGGTTTATTTTTTTTGTTTAGTTTAGTTGATTTATTTTAGCTTTACTTATTTTAGTTTTTAGTTTTTATTTTAGTTTACTTTTTAGGTTTAGGTTTATGTTTATTTTTATTTTTTAGTTGAGTTTAATTTTTATTTTATCTTTTAGGTTTAGGTTTTATTTTTTATTTTTAAGTTTAGGTTTAGGTTTTATTTTATTTTTTTAGGTTTTATTTTTTAGTTTAGGTTTACATTTATTTTTAGTTTATTATATTGTATTCAGTTTAGGGTTTAGGTTTAGTTTATTTTAGGTTTAGGTTTAGGTTTTATTTATTTTAGTTTAGGTTTAGGTTTATTTTATTTTGTTTATTTTATATTTATGTTTTTTTTTAAGTTTAGGGTTTTAGTTTTATTTTTCATTTATTTTTAGTTTATCTTTTTAGCTTTATTTTTTTAGGTTTAGGTTTTTATTTAGTTTTTATTTTATTTTTATTTTTTGGTTAGTTTTGATTTTATTTAGGTTTTATTTTATGTTTTTATTTTTTTAGTTTAGTTTAGGTTTTTATTTATTTTATTTTAGTTTGGTATTTATTTTTATTTTATTTTATTTTTAGTTTTAGGTTTGATTTAGTTTTAGGTTTAGGTTATTTTATTTTATTTATTTTATTTAAGTTTAAGTTTTTTTATTTATTTTATTTTTATGTTTTATTTAGTTTAGGTTTAGATTTTTAGGTTTTTAGGGTTTAGGGTTTAGGGTTTGGGGTTTAGGGCTTAAGGTTTAAGGTTTAGGGTTTATGGTTTAGGGTTTACGGCTTAGGGTTATAGGCTTTAGGGTTTAGGGTTTAGGGGTTAGTGTTTAGGTTTAGGGCTTTAGGATTTAATGTTTAGGGTTTAGGGTATTGGGTTTAGGGTTTAGGGTTTTAGGGTTTAGAGTTGTAGGTTTAAGGTTTAGAGTTTAGGGTTTAGGGTAAGTTTTAGGGTTTAGGGTTTAGGGTTAGGGTTTTTTTATTTTTTATTCTTTTTTAAATTAGGTAAACTTGTAAGTTTAGGTTTATTTAGTTTATTTTTTTATTTTTATAGTTATTTTATTTTTTATTTTAATTTAGGTTTTATTTTTATTTTTACTTATAAGTTTTATTTATTTATTTTAGTTTAGGTTTCTTATTTTAGTTTTTTTTGGTTTAGGTTTTGGTTTTGGTTTAGGTTAGGTTTTAGTTTATGTTATTTTATTTAGGTTTAGGTTTATTTATCTTTATTTTTAGGTTTTATTTAGTTTTGGTTTAGATTTTTAGGTTTTTAGTGTTTAGGGTTTTTGGTTTGCGGTTTAGGGCTTAAGGTTTATGGTCTAGGGTTTGTTGTTTAGGGTTTATGACACAAGGTTGTAGATTATAGGGTTTAGGGTTTATGGTTTAGGGTTTTAGGATTTAGGGTTTAGGGTTTTGGGAATTGAGTTTAGGGTTTAGGGTTGTAGGTTTAAGGTTTAGAGTTTAGGGTTTAGGGTTAGTTTTAGGGTTTATGGTTTAGGGTTAGAGTTTTTTATTTTTTTATTTTTTTTTAAATTAAGTAAACTTGTAGGTTTAGGTTTATTTAGTTTATTTTTTTATTTTTTTGTTTATTTTATTTTTTATTTTGATTTAGGTTTTATTTTTATTTCTAATTAGTTTTGTTTATTTATTTTATGTTTAATTATTTTTGTTTAGGTTTCTAATTTTAGTTTATTTTTTAGGATTAGGTTTAGGTTTAGGTTTATTTTTTAGTGTAGCTTTATTTTTATTTTATTTTTATGTTTGAGCTTATTTTTAGGGCTTTATTTTTGGTTTTTATTTTATTTTTTAAATTTTAGGTTGTAGGTTTTTATTTTAGGCTTATATTTAAGTTTTACTTTCTAGTTTAGGTTTAAGATTACTTTTAGTTTATTTTATTTTTTTAGTTTTGGTTTTGGCTTTGGTTTAGGTTTAGGTTTCATTTAATTTAGTTTAGTTTATTTTAGTTTAGGTTTAGGTTTATTTTATTATTAGTTTAGGTTTTCTAGTTTAGGTTTTATTTTTTATTTATTTGTAAGTTTTATTTTTAAGTTTATTATTTAGGTTTAGGTTTTTATTTAATTTTTATTTTATTTTATTTTTATTTTAGGTTTAGCTTTTATTTTATTTAGATTTTTTATTTTTTAGTTTATCTTAGGTATTTATTTATTTTATTTTAATTGAGTTTTATTTTTTATTTTTATATTCTTTTTATGTGTAGGTTTAGGTTTTAGTTTAGGTTTTTATTTTATTTTATTTATTTTATTTTATTTTGTTTTTTGCTTCTTTATTTATTTTATTTTTAATTTTGTTTAGTTTATGTTTATGTTTTTAGCTTTTTTGGGTTTAGGCTTTAGGGTTTAGGATTTGGTGTTTAAGGTTTAGGGTTGTAGATTTCAGGGTTTAGGGTTTTAGGGTTTATGATTTAGGTTTCAGGGTTTAGGGTCTAGGAGGGTTTATGGTTTTATGGTTTAGGGTTTTGGGTTTAGTGTTTAGGGTTTATGGTTTATGGTTTTAGGGTTTAGGATTTATGGTTTAGGGTTTAGAGTTTAGCATTCAAGGCTCAGGGTTTAGGATTTAGGGTTTAGGGGTCTAGGGTTTAGGGTTTAGTGTTTTAAGGTCTAAGGTTTATGCTTTAGGATTGTAGGGTTTTAGATTTAGGGTTTTAGGGTTTAGGGTTTTAGGGTTTAGGGTTTAGGGTTTATGGTTTTGGGTTTACGATTTAGGGTTTAGGGTTTTAGGGTTTAGAGTTTAGGATTTTAGGTTTATTTTAGGGTTTAGGGTTTAGGGTTAGGGTTTTTTATTCTATTTTTTTAAATTAAGTAAACTAGTAGGTTTAGGTTTATTTAGTTTATTCTTTTAATTTTAGTTTATTTTATTTTTTATTTTGGTTCAAGTTTAATTATATTTTTATTTAGTTTATTTTATTTATTTTAGTTTACATTTTTATTTTAGTATATTTTTTTAGGTTTAAGATTAGGTTTAGGTTTATGTTTATTTTTTAATTTTATTTTTTTTATTTTCTTTTTTAGGTTATGGTTTTATTTTTTATTTTTATGTTTAGGTTTAGGTTTTATTTTAATTTTTTAGGTTTTTGTTTTAGATTTTTATTTTAGGCTTTTATTTTAGGTTTTTTTATAGGTTTTATTTTTTAGTTTAGGTTTAGGTTTATTTTATTTTGTTTAGTTTAGGTTTCGGTTTAGGTTTTGTTTATTTTAGGTTTAGGTTTAGGTTTTATTTGTTTTAGTTTAGTTTATTTTAGTTTAGTTTATGTTTATTTTCATTTTATTTTAGCTTTACGATTTTTTTTAGTTTACGGATTAGGTTTTATTTTTTATATTTATTTTTAGGTTTTATTTTTTTGTTTATTGTTTAGGTTTAGGTTTTTAGTTACTTTTTTATAATTTATTTTAGCTTTAGTTTTTATTTTATTTAGGTTTTCTATTTTTTTAGTTTAATTTAGGTTTTTATTTATTTTATTTTAATTTAGTTTTATATCTTTATTATATTTTCTTTTTAGGTTTAGGTTTAGGTTTTAGTTTATGTTTTTATTTTATTTTATTTTATTTATTTTATTTTCTTTTTTATTTATTTATTTATTTTATTTTTTTGTTTTATTTAGTTTAGGTTAAGGCTTTTAGGTTTTTAGGGTTTAGGGTGTAGGGTTTGGCATAATAGGTTTTATGATTTAGGGTTTAGGGTTTGTAGTTTTGGGTTTAGGCTTGAAGGTTATAAATTTTAGGGTTTAGAGTTTAGGGTTTTTTTTTATATTTTATATATTTTTATATTTTTTATTAAATTAAGTAAATTAATAGGTTTTGGTTTATTTAGTTTATTTATTTTATTTTCTATTTTTATTTAAGTTTATTTTTTTAGTTTATTTTTTATGTTTAGGTTTAGGTTTAAGTTTATTTTTTAGTTTTGTTTAATTTTTATTTTATTTTTTAGGTTTAAGTTTTAGTTTTAATTTTATGTTTAGGTTTAGGTTTTGATTTTAGGTTTATTTTTAGGTATTATTTTTTAGTTTAAGTTTTAGTTTTATTTTATTTTATTTAGTTTAGGGTTTAGGTTTAGTTTATTTTAGGTTTTCATTTATGTTTTTATCTTCTTTGAGTTTTGAGTTTAGGGTCAGTTTAGGGTTTAAAGTTTAGGGTTTGGGGTTTAGGGGTTAGGGTTATAGATTTTAGGGTTTAGGTTTAGGGTTTAGGATTTTAGGGTTTAGGGTTTATGGTTTAGGGTCTAAATTTTATGGTTTTTGGTTTTAGGTTTAGGTTTAAGGTTTAGGGTTTAGGGTTTAGGGTTTATGTTTAGGGTTTTAGATTTAGGCTTTAAGGTTTAAGGTTTAGGGTTGAAGGTTTATGGTTTAGGGTTTTAGGGTTTAGGGTTTAGGGATTAGGGTTTTTGGTTTTATGGTTTAGGGTTGTAGGGTATATGGTTCCAGGTTTTAGGGTTTAGGGTTTAGGGTTTTAGGGTTTAGGGTTTAGGGTTTAGGGTTTGGTGTTTAGGGTTTAGGGTTTAGGTTTTTAGGGTTTAACATTTATGGTTTAGGGTTAATTTTAGGGTTTAGGGTTTAGCATTAGTTTAGGGTTTAGATTTAAGATTACTTTTAGTTTATTTTATTTTTCTAGTTTTGGTTTTGGCTTTGGTTTAGGTTTAGGTTTCATTTAATTTAGTTTAGTTTATTTTAGTTTAGGTTTAGGTTTATTTTATTATTATTTAGTTTTAGGTTTTATCTAGTTTAGGTTTTATTTTTTATTTATTTGTAAGTTTTATTTTTAAGTTTATTATTTAGGTTTAGGTTTTTATTTAATTTTTATTTTATTTTATTTTTATTTAGATTTTTTATTTTTTAGTTTATCTTAGGTATTTATTTATTTTATTTTAATTTAGTTTTTATTTTTTTATTTTATATTCTTTTTATGTGTAGGTTTAGGTTTTAGTTTAGGTTTTTATTTTATTTTATTTATTTTATTTTATTTTGTTTTAGGCTTCCTTATTTATTTTATTTTTAATTTTATTTAGTTTAGGTTTATGTTTTTAGGTTTTTTGGGTTTAGGCTTTAGGGTTTAGGGTTTGGTGTTTAAGGTTTAGGGTTGTAGATTTCAGGGTTTAGGGTTTTAGGGTTTATGATTTAGGTTTCAGGGTTTAGGGTCTAGGGTATAGGGTTTATGGTTTAGGTTTAGGGTTTTGAGTTTAGTGTTTAGGGTTTAGGGTTTATGGTTTAGCTTTAGATTTATGGTTTAGGGTTTAGAGTTTTATTCAAGGCTGGGTTTAGGATTTAGGTTTAGGGTCAGGTTTAGGGTTTAGTGTTTAGGTTGGTTTATCTTTAGGTTTAGGGTTTGGATTTAGGTTTAGGGTTTTGGGTTTTAGGGTTTAGGGTTTAGGGTTTATGGTTTTGGTTTAGTTTAGGGTTTAGGGTTTTTTAGGGTTTAGAGTTTAGGATTTTAGGTTTATTTTAGGTTTAGGGTTTAGTTGGTTTTATTCTATTTTTTTAAATTAAGTATTAGTAGGTTTAGGTTTATTTAGTTTATTCTTTAAATTTTAGTTTATTTTATTTTTATTTTTGGCTCAAGTTTAATTATATTTTATTTAGTTTATTTATTTATTTTAGTTTAAATTTTATTTTAGTATATTTTTTAGGTTTAAGATTGGTTTAGGTTTATGTTTATTTTTTAATTTTATTTTTTTTATTTTCTTTTTTAGGTTATGGTTTTATTTTATTTTATGTTTAGGTTTAGGTTTTATTTTAATTTTTAGGTTTTGTTTTAGATTTTATTTTAATCTTTTATTTTAGGTTTTATAGGTTTTATTTTTTTAGTTTAGGTTTAGGTTTATTTTATTTTGTTTAGTTTAGGTTTGGTTTAGGTTTTTTTATTTTAGGTTTAGGTTTAGGTTTTATTTGTTTTAGTTTAGTTTATTTTAGTTTAGTTTATGTTTATTTTATTTTATTTTTCTGATTTTTTTAGTTAGGATTAGGTTTATTTTTTATATTTATTTTAGGTTTTATTTTTTGTTTATTAGTTTAGGTTTAGGTTTTAGTTACTTTTTTATAATTTATTTTAGCTTTAGTTTTTTTTATTTTATTTAGGTTTTCTATTTAGTTTAATTTAGGTTTATTTATTTTATTTTAATTTAGTTTTATCTTTATTATATTTTCTTTTAGGTTTAGGTTTAGGTTTTAGTTTATGTTTTATTTTATTTTATTTTATTTATTTTATTTTCTTTTTATTTATTTATTTATTTTATTTTTTGTTTTATTTAGTTTAGGTTTTAGGCTTTTAGGTTTTAGGGTTTAGGGTGTAGGGTTTAGCATTGGTTTGATTTAGGGTTTAGGTTTGTAGTTTGGGTTTCTTGAAGGTTATAAATTTTAGGGTTTAGTTTAGGGTTTTATATTTTATATATTTTTATATTTTTATTAAATTAAGTAAATTAATAGGTTTTGGTTTATTTAGTTTTTATTTTATTTTATTTTTTTATTTAAGTTTATTTTTTTAGTTTATTTTTTATGTTTAGGTTTAGGTTTAAGTTTATTTTAGTTTGTTTAATTTTTATTTTATTTTTTAGGTTTAAGTTTTAGTTTAATTTTATGTTTAGGTTTAGGTTTGATTTTAGGTTTATTTTTAGGTTTATTTTTTTTAGTTTAGTTTAGTTTTTTATTTTATTTTAGTTTCTGGTTTAGGTTTAGTTAGTATTTTAGCTTTTTTATTGAGTTTTGAGTTTAGTGTTTAGGGTTTAAATTTAGTTTGGGTTTAGGTTGGGTTATAGATTTTAGTTTAGGTTTAAGTTAGGTTTAGGTTATAGTTTAGGTCTAATTTTATGGTTTATTTAGGTTTAGTTTATTATTTTTATTTTAGGTTTAGATTTAGCTTTAGGTTTAAGTTTAGGTTAGGTTTATAGTTTAGTTTTAGTTTAGGTTTAGGATTAGTTTTAGTTTTATAGTTTTTTTAGTTATTTATTTTAGGTTTAGGTTTAGGTTTAGGGTTTATTATTTAGTTTATTTAGTTTAGTTTAGGTTTAGGTTATTTTTATTTAGTTTATTTAGTTTATTTTTAGTTTATTTTATTATTTAGTTTTAGGTTTTATTAGTTTAGGTTTTATTTTATTTATTAGGTTTTATTTTAAGTTTATTATTAGGTTTAGGTTTTATTTAATTTTTATTTTATTTTATTTTTATTTAGATTTTTTTTATTTTTAGTTTATCTTTATTTATTTATTTTATTTTAATTAGGTTTTATTTTTTATTTTATTCTTTTTTATGTTTAGGTTTAGGTTTAGTTTTTTTATTTTATTTATTTATTTTATTTTATTTTGTTTTTATTTATTTTATTTATTTTATTATTTAGTTTTAGGTTTTTTAGGTTTTTTTTTTTTTACTTTAGGTTTAGGTTTAGTGTTTAGGTTTGGGTTTATTTTTAGTTTTAGGGTTTATGATTTAGGTTTTTTATCTAGGTAGTTTTTAGTTTATGGTTTAGTTTGTTTAGTGTTTAGGGTTTATGGTTTATGGTTTATGGTTTAGGTTTAGGATTTATGGTTTAGGTTTAGGTTAGAGCTTATTTATTTAGGGTTTAGGAGTAGGTTTAGGTTTAGGTGTTTTAAGTCTTTTAGGATTAGGTTTGGATTTAGTTTTAGGTTTTATGGTTTTTTTTATGGTTTAGGGTTTTAGGGTTTAGGGTTTAGGGTTTATGGTTTATTTGATTTAGGGTTTAGGGTTTTAGGGTTTAGGTTTAGGATTTGGGTTTATTTTAGGGTTGGTTTAGGGTTATTTTTTTATTTATTTTTTTTTAAATTAAGTAGGAGGTTTAGTTTATTTAGTTTCTTTAATTTTAGTTTATTTTATTTTATTTTGGCTCAAGTTTAATTTATATATTTTTTAGTTTATTTTATTTATTTTAGTTTATTTTATTTTAGTATATTTTTTTAGGTTTAGGATGAGGTTTAGGTTTATGTTTATTTTTAGTTTTATTTTTTTATTTTCTTTTTTAGGTTAATTTTATTTTTTTATTTTATGTTTAGGTTTAGGTTTTATTTTAATTTTTTAGGTTTTAGATTTTTTTATTTTAGGCTTTTATTTTTAGGTTTTATAGGTTTATTTTAGTTTAGGTTTAGGTTTATTTTATTTTTTAGTTTAGGTTTGGGTTTAGGTTTGTTTAGGTTTAGGTTTATTTATTTATTTTAGTTATTTATTTTAGCTTAGTTTATGTTTATTTTCATTTTATTTTAGCTTTACAATTTTTTTTAGTTTACGGATTAGGTTTTATTTTTTATATTTATTTTTAGGTTTTATTTTTTTGTTTATTATTTAGGTTTAGGTTTTTAGTTACTTTTTTATAATTTATTTTAGGTTTAGTTTTTATTTTATTTAGGTTTTCTATTTTTTAGTTTAGTTTAGGTTTTTATTTATTTTATTTTAATTTCATTTTATATCTTTATTATATTTTCTTTTTAGGTTTAGGTTTAGGTTTTAGTTTATGTTTTTATTTTATTTTATTTTATTTATTTTATTTTGTTTTTTGTTTATTTATTTATTTTATTTTTTGTTTTATTTAGTTTAGGTTGGTTAGGTTTTAGGTTTTAGGTTAGGGTGTAGGGTTTGCATAATAGGTTTTATGGTTTAGGGTTTAGGGTTTGGAATTTAGGGTTTAGAGGTTTAGGGTTTAGGGTTTAGGGTTTTTTTTATTTTATATATTTTTATATTTTTTATTAAATTAAGTAAACTAATAGGTTTTGGTTTATTTAGTTTATTTAGTTTATTTTCTATTTTTATTTAAGTTTATTTTTTAGTTTATTTTTTATGTTTATGTTTAGGTTTAAGTTTATTTTTTAGTTTTGTTTAATTTTTTATTTTATTTTTTAGGTTTAAGTTTTAGTTTTAATTTTATGTTTAGGTTTAGGTTTTGATTTTAGGTTTATTTTAGGTATTATTTTTAGTTTAAGTTTAGTTTTTTATTTTATTTAGTTTAGGGTTTAGGTTTAGTTTATTTTAGGTTTTCATTTATGTTTTTTATCTTTTGAGTTTGAGTTTAGGTTAGGTTTAGGTTTATAGTTTAGGTTTTAGGGTTTAGGTAGGTTTAGGGTTTAGTTTAGTTTATTGGGTTTATAGTTTAGTTTATAGTTTTAGTTTAGGTTTATTTGGTTTAGGGTTTAGGGTTTATGTTTAGTTTTTTTTAGTTTAGGGTTTAGGTTGGGGTTTTAGTTTAGTTTAGGTTTAGTTTAGGGTTTAGGTTTTAGTTTATGGTTAGGTTTAGTTTTATGGTTTTCGTTTTAGGTTTAGGGTTTAGGGTTTTTGGGGTTTAGGGTTTAGGGTTTGGTGTTTAGGGTTTAGGGTTTAGATTTTTAGGGTTTAACATTTATGGTTTAGGGTTAATTTTAGGGTTTAGGGTTTAGCGTTAGGGTTTTTTTATTTTTTTTTAAATTAAGTAAAGTGGTAGGTTTACTCTAGCGTTTTAAAGTTTAGGGTTTAAGGTTTTATTTTGTGTTTAGAGTTTAGGGTTTAGGGTTAGGGTTATTTTTAAAAAAGATTAGTTACTAGTAGGCTTATGTTTATTTAGTTTATTTTTATTTATTTAATTAATTTTATTTTTTATTTTAATTTATGTTTATTTTTATTTTTATTCTATTTAGTTTATTTATTTTAAGTTCATTGAATTTAGTTTAGGTTTTTTATTTTAGTTTACTTTTTAGGTTTTGGTTTAGGATTAGGTTTATGTTTTAGTTTAATTTTCTTTTTATTTCATTATTTATGCTTTGATTTTATTTTTAGGTTTAGCTTTGGATTTTTATTTTATTATTTTATGTTTAGGTTTTAGGTTTATTTTTATGATTTTTTTTTGTTTAAGGTTTATGCTTTATTTTTTATTTAGTTTTAGGTTTTTTTTTATGTTTATATTGTGGGTTTAGTATTTTATTTAGTTTTTATTTTATTTTATTTTTACTTATTACTTGTTTAAATTTTAATTAGGTTTTTTATTTTTTTAATTATTTTATTTTTATTTAGTTTAGGTTTTTATTTATTTTAGTTTAGTTTAGTTTTACTTTATATTTTATTTAATTTTAGGTTTAAGTTTAGGTTTATGTTTTAGTTTAGGTTTTTATTTTATTTTATTATTTTATTTTATTTAGGTTTAGGTTTTTTAATTCATTTATTTTTTTTGGTTTTATTTAATTTATGTTTAGATTTTTTTAGTTTTTAGGGTTTAGGGATTAGGGTTTAGGGTTGTAGGTTTTAGGGTTTAGGGTTTAGCATTTAGGGTTTAGGGTTGTAGGTTTTAGGGTTTAGGGTTTAGGGTTTTAGGGTTTACGATTTAGGGTTTAGGGTTTAGGATTTGGGGTTTTAGGGTTTAGGGTTTATTGTTGTAGGTTTAGTGTTTAGGGTTAGTTTTAGGGTGATGGTTTTTCTAAATTATTTAATTATTTATTTTTAATTGTTAGGGTTTAAGGTATAAGGTTTAGATATTAGATTTAAGGTTCACATTTTAGTTTAGGGTTTTTGGATTTTATTTCTTTTAACAGAGGACAAAGTGGGATTCAACATTGCTTCTTTTTGATTTCATCAACCAAGTAACACACGAAGTTTTCTAAGACATAAGTGATGACATAGATAAAAAATAAATAAATAAAAAAATAAAAATAAAAAACTAAATAAAAAAAGTTGACGTAGATAAAAAATCAGCACGCATAGAGCAAATCAAAAAACCTAAATAACTGGAATCATCTCTATTGTAAAGATAATTCCATAAGCAACAGGTCAGATTGACTATTCATTAGTTTCTCTAGTTCCCATCGATCACCGACCTCTAGTAGGGATCCATCATCATATCCATGATCTTTCCTATTCCACCACCAGTAACCTCCGTTTCTCTCGCCTCCATAACCTGCTTACCACTACCTCTATGTCCACTCCCACTTCCAGATCCCCCACTACCACAATGATAACCACTGCCTCTGCCTTCTCCTCCACAGTCAGATTTAAACTAAGCCTGGTTTACGATGATGTTCCTACTATCAAGGTTTAGCCTATTCGTAGGGCTTAAGTTTAGGTTTAGGTTTATTAGGTTTTAGGGTTTAAGATTATTTTTTAATTTATTTTGTAACTTTAGGTTTAGGTTTAGTGTTTAGGGTTTAGGGTTTTGGGTTTAGGATTAGGGTTTAGGGTTTCGAGTTTCAGGTTTAGGGTTTTGGGTTTAGGGTTTTAGGGTTTATGCATTTAGGGTTTAGGGTTTAGGGTTTGAGTTTAGGGTTAGGGTTTAAGATTTAGGCTTTAGGGTGTAGGGTTTTTTGGGGATTGGGGTTGTAGGTTTAGTGTTATAAGTTTAGGGTTTATGGTTTAGAGTAAGTTTTAGGGTTTAAGATTTAGGGTTTAGGGTTTAGGATTAAGGGTTTATCATTTTTTTTTACAAAATTAAGTAAACATGGTAATTTAGTTTAATTTATTTTTATTTATTTTATTTATTTTATTTTTATTTTTAGGTTTATTTTCTTTTTAGTTTAGTTTATTTTTAGGTTTTATTTTAGTTCATTTTGTAAGTTTAAGTTTAGTTTTAGGTTTATTTATTTTAGTTTTATTTTTATTTCATTTTTTAGGCTTAGGTTTTTAGATTTTTAGGGTTTATGATTTAGGGTTTAGGGTTTAGGGCTTTAGGGTTTTATGGTTTAGGGTTTAGGGTTTAGGGTTTAAGGATTAGTGGTTTTGCTTTAAGGTTTAGGTTTTTAGGTTTAGGGTTTATGATTTAGCATTTAAGGTTTAGGGTTTAGGGATTTGGGTTTTGGGTTTAGGTTTAGGGTTTAGGGTTTAATATTTTGGGTTTAGGGTTTAAGGATATAAGGTTTAGGGTTTAGGGTTTAGGCTTAGGGTTTCTTTTTTTTTAGGGTTTAGGGTTTAGGGTTTATGGTTTAGGTTTTAGGGTTAGGGTTCAAGTTTTAGTTTAGGTTTATGTTTAAATTAATTAAACCGGTAGGTTTAGGTTTTTTTAGTTTATTTTTAGGGTTTACGGTTTAGGGTTCAAGGTTTATAGTTTAGGATGCTTAGGTTTATTTTGTTTTTTTTAAATTTATGTAAATTGATTGGTTTAGGTTTATTTAGTATAGTTTATTTAGTTTAATATTTATTTATTATTTATTTTTATTTTTATTTATGTTTATTTTTTATTTTTATTTAATTTGGTTTATTTATTTTAGGTTTATTTATTTTAATTTTATATTTAGGTTTAGGTTTAGGTTTAAGTTTATTTTTTAGTTGAGTTTTATTTTAATTTATTTATTTTTTTAGTTTAGGTTTTATTTTTTATTTTGGTTAGGTTTAAGTTTTATGTTTTATTTTAGGTTCATTTTAGGTTTTTTATTTTTTTAATTTAGGTTTAGCTTATTTTAGTTTATTTTATTTTATTTTTCTTTAGTTAAGGTTTAGGTTTAGTTTATTTTAGGTTTAGGCTTAGGTTTATTTATTTTGTATATTTTATTTTTATTTTAGGTATAGGAATTTTCTTTTTTGGTTTAGCATTTAGGTTTTATTTTTTATTTATTTTAGTTTATTTAGGTTTATTATTTATGTTTAGGTTTTATTTAGTTTTTATTTTATTTTATTTTAGGTTTATTTTATTTTTTTCTTTTATGTTTAGTATTTGTTTTATTTAGATTTTTATCTTAGGTTTATTTTATTTTTTAGTTTAGTTTAGGTTATTATTTATTTTATTTTAGTTTATTTATTAGTTTATTTTATTTTCTTTTAGGTTTAGGTTTAGGTTTAGGTTTTAGTTTAGGTTTTTATTTTATTTTATTTTATTTAGGTCTAGGTTTTATTTATTTATTTTATTTTAGATTTTTTTTGTTTAAGTTTAGGTTTTTAGGTTATTAGGGTTTGTTTAGGGTTTAGAATAAAGAGTTTTTTTTTAAAAAATTTAGTAAACTGATAGGTTTACGTCTATTTAGTTTATTTTATTTTTTATTTTTATTTAGGTTTATTTTTTATTTTATTTGGTTTAGTATATTATTTTTATTTTAGTTTAGTTTTTTTTTTTTTTGTTCACTTTTTTAGGTTTAGTTTATGTTTATTTTTTTAATTTTTTTTATTTTTTATTTTAGGTTTAGTTTTAGGTTTTATTTTTTAGTTTAGGTTTAGGTTTATTTTTAGTTTATTTTATTTTAGTTAGTTTAGGTTTAGGTTTAGTTTATTTTAGGTTTAGGTTTAGGTTTTATTTATTTTAGTTTAGTTTATCTTAGTTTAGTTTTATTTTTTTTTATTTGGTTTATGTTTTCTAGTTTAGGGTTTAGGTTTTATTTTTTTATTTATTTTTAAGTTTTATTTTTTTATTTTGGTTTAGGTTTTTATCTTTTATTTTATTTTATTTTAGGTTTAATTTAATTTTTTAAGTTTAGTTTTTATTTTGTTTACATTTTTTTATTTTTAGTTTAGTTTATGTTTTTATTTATTTTATTTTAGTTTAGTTTTTATTTTTAATTTTATTTTCTTTTTAGGTTTAGGTTTAGGTTTAGGTTTTAGTTTATGTTTTTATTTTATTTTATTTTTTTCTTTTTATTTTCGTTTAGGTTTTTTATTGATTTTATTTTTACATTTTATTTAGTTTAGGTTTAGGTTTTTAGCTTTTTAGAGTTTAGGGTTTGGGGTTTAGGTTTTTTATTTTAGGTTAATTTTATTTTTTAGTTTTAGTTTAGTTTAGGTTTATTTAGTTTATTTTATTTTATTTAGTTTATGGTTTAGGTTTAATTTATTTTAGGTTTAAGTTGAGGTTTTATTTATCTTAGTTTAGTTTATTTTAGTTTAGGTTTATGTTTATTTTATTTTATTTTTATTTAGGTTTAGTTTTTATTTTTAGTTTAGGGTTTAAGTTTTAATTTTAATTTTTTTTAGGTTTTTTAATCTTAGATTTATTTATTTTTAAATTTAGTTTAAGTTTTTATTTATTTTATTTTAGATTATTTTTTTTATTTATTTAATTTTACTTTTTAGTTTAGGTTTTACTATAGGTTTATTTATTTATTTTATTTTTAGGTTTTATTTACTTTTGGTTTAGGTTTTTAGGTTTTAAGGGTTTAGGTTTAAGGTTTAGGGTTTACGGTATAGGGTTTAGGGTTTATGGTTTTAGGGCTTAAGGTTTAGGGTTAGACTTTAGGGTTTAGTGTTTAGGCTTTAGGGTTTAGGCTATTTAAGGTTTGGGGTTAGCCTAGCATTTATGGTTAGTTTAGGGTTTAGGGTTCTTAGGTTTTATGTTTTATAGTTTAGGGTTTTTTTTTGGGTTTAGGGTTTAGGCTTAATCTAAGGTTTAGGGTATTTTAGTGTTTAGGGTTTTTTTTTTAAAATTTAAGTAAACTAGTAGGTTTAGGTATATTTAGTTTATTTATTTATTTATTGATTTTTGGTTTACTTTATTTATTTTAAGTTTATTTATTTTAGTTTAGCTTTTTTAATTTAATTAATTTTTGGGTTTAGGTTTAGGTTTATTTTTATTTTTTTAGTTTAGTTTTATTTTTATTTTATTATTTATTTTTAGGGTTATGTTTAGGTTTTATTTTAGGTTTGGTTTTAGTTTAGGTTTTATTTTTTAGCTTTATTTAGGTTTTTATTTTATTTTATTTTATTTAGTTTAGGGTTTAAGTTTATTAGTTTTAGGTTTATTTATTTTTAGTTTAGGTTTATGTTTATTTTATTTTATTTTATAGTTTAGGTTTTATTTATTTTTAGGTTTATTTTTGGTTTATTATGGTTAGTTTTAGGGTTTAGGGTTTAGGGTTTAGGGTTTAGGTTTAGTTTTTGTTTAGGATTTATTAAGGTCATTTTAAAATTAAATTGATAGGTTTAGGTATTTTATTTTGTTTAGGGTTTAGGGTTTGGTTTTTTAGGGTTTAGTTTTATGGTTTAGGTTTTATAGTTTAAGTTTAGGTTCTTATAGTTTAGGGTTGGTTTAGGTTTAGGGTTTAGGTTTAAGGTTTTATTTAGGTTTAGTTTAGGATTTTTAGGGTTTAGGGTGGAGTTTAGGGATTAGTTAGGGTTTAGGTTTAGGGTTTAGGGTTAGGGTTTAGTTTATTTTTTAGGGTTTAGTTTAGGTTTATTTAGGGTTTAGTTTTATTTTAGGTTATTTTATTTATTTAGGTTAGTTTTAAAGTTTAGGTTTAGTTTTATTTTTAGTTTATTTTATTATATTTAGTTTAGGGTTTAGATTTATGTTTAGGTTTTATTTATTTTAGTTTAGTTTACATTTACATTTATTTTATTTTATTTATTTTTGGTTTAGTTTTTTTTAGTTTAGGGTTAAGGTTTTATTTATTTTTAGGTTCATTTTTGAGGATTATTATGGCTAGTTTTAGGGTTTAGGGTTTTGGATTTATGGTTTAGGGTTTTTTTTATAAACAAAATTATAGGTTTTATATTTATTTAGTTTACTTAGTTTATTTTTTTATTTATTTTAGTTTAGGGTTTAGGGTTTTTTAGGGTTTAGGGTTTAGGTTTAGGGTTAAAGGGTTTAGAGTTTAGGTTTTAAGGGTTTAGGGTTTAGGTAGGTTTAGGGTTTTAGGGTTTAGGCTAGTTTAGGGTTTAGGTTTAGGTTTAGTTTTTTTTTAGGGTTTAGGGTTAGTGTTAGGGTTTAGGTTTTGGGTTTTGGGTTTAGGGTTTAGGGTTAGGATTTAGTGTTAAGGTTTAGGATTTATAATTTAGGGTTACCTTAGTGTTTAGGTTTTTTTTGTTTATTTTTTTTAAAAATAATGTAAATTGATAAGCTTAGGTTTATTTAGTTTATTATTTATTTATCTTAGTTTACTTTATTTTTTATTTTTATTTAGGTTTAATTTTTATTTTTATTAAGTTTAGTTTATTTATTTTAGGTTTATTTATTTTAGTTTTAGGTTTAGGTTTTATATTTTGGTTGAGTTTTATTCTTATTTTATTTTTTTTAGGTTTTATTTTGTTTTTTTAGGTTTAAGTTTTTTATTTTTTAGGTTTAGGTTTTAGGTTTTTTTATTTTAGGTTTTTTTTTTAGTTTATTTTATTTTATTTTGTTTAGGTTTAGGTTTAAGATTAGTTTAATTTTGGTTTAGGTTTATATTTTATTTATCTTAGTGTAATTTATTTAGTTTAAGTTTCATTTTATTTTATTTTATTTATTTTATTTTTTAGTTTTTTTAGGTTTATTTTTTAGGTTTATTTATTTTTTTTGGGGTTGAGGTTTAGTTTTTATTTAATTTTATTTTAGGTTTATTTAATTTTATTTTAAGTTTACTTTTTATCTTATTTTAGTTTTTTATTCTTAGTTTAATTTTATTTTTTAGTTTAGTTTAGGTTTTTATTTACTTTATTTTAGTTTATTTTCATTTATTTTATTTAATTTTATTTTTAGGTTTAGGTTTACGTTTAATATTTAGGGTTTTGGGTTTTGGGTTAGGGTTTATGGTTTAGGGTTTTATAAAATTAAGTAAATCAATAGGTTTAGCTTTATTTAGTTTTTTTTTATTCATTTTTTATTTTTTATAGTTTATTTTATTTTTATTTTTATTTAGGTTTATTTTTTATTTTAATTTGTTTTTTAGGTTTAGGTTTAGGTTTATTTTTTTAATTGAGTCTTATTTATATTTTATTTTTTAGGTTAAGGTTTTATTTTATATTTTTAGGTTTAGGTTTAGGTTTTTATTTTCGTTCTTTAGGTTGAAGTTTTAGGTTTTTATTTTAGGTTTATTTTAGGTTTTATTTTTTTTGTTTATGTTTGGTTTATTTTTAGTTTATTTTTCTTTTTTTTAGGTTTAGTTTTTAGGTTTAGGTTTAGGTTTTATTTATTTTAGTTTAAGTATTGATTTATTTTATTTTTATTTTAGGTTTAGGTTTTCTTTTCATTTAGGGTTTAGGTTTTATTTTTTATTTATTTTAGCTTTTTCTAGGTTTAGGTTTTATTTAGTTTTTTATTTTATTTTATTTTAGGTTTATTTCTTTTTATTTTAAGTTTAATTTTTATTCTATTTAGGTTTTTTATTCATAGGTTTATTTTATTTTATAGTTTTGTTCATGCTTTAATTTATTTTATTTTAGTTTTTTTTTATTTATTTTATTTTATTTTTTTGAAGTTTAGGTCTAGGTTTTAGTTTAGGTTTTTATTTTATTTTACTTAGGTTTAGGTATTTTCATTTATTTTATTTTTAGGTTTTATTTAGTTTAGGTTTAGGTTTTTAGGTTTTAAAGGTTTATGGTTTAGGATTTTTTGGGGGACCCATGTAGGTGAATTTTATTGCCACAAAGAGGGGGTTACAAGGTCCTTAAGTGGGGATAAAATCAAGATCTACTTTCAAAGAGCTAATCGACTAGAGAATGAATCCCCAATCTAAGTACAACACCAAAAAGAAAAAGCAAAGAGAAAAGAAAATAGTAAGAGTAGCCAAAAGGAGAAGCCGGAGGAAAATCTTCAACAAAAGTTGTGAAGATGAGAGAAGCATATACCTATAGAAAGAACACGTATGGAAACAAAACACTATAAACATTTAGAGAAAGAAATTAACACAGAAATACAATAATTGAAGAAATGAATGAGAGTGAGAAAACTAGAATTGTGTGAAGGAAGGCTCAGCTCAGTCACACAAGAATGGGGCATGCATTCAAACTTCAAAGGAAGGGTTACATCACAAATGCTACTACCGACCAAATTATGAGTGAAATCATCCCAACCATCATAGCCTACATACCTAGGGGAGGGCAGCTGCCACTAGATGAAAATCATTTGATCTTTAATTCATGTATAAGAAACAATGGCAAAATACACTATAGAAGGAAAGGAAACACAATTCTGCCAGGCAAAGGGATGCAACCAATCTTTTGAAAGAACAACACCAGCTATGTATTTCAACATAACATGTGAAAGAGCTGCCAACACAAACCTCTGCCTAGATTACTCATCCTCGCAAGGAAAACACCTCCATAGTGATGAAAGACAATCAGGAGCAACAGCCGGCGTGTTAACATCCACCTATTAATAGCTAGATCACACCAATAATTATGCAGGTCTAACAGAGCCAAGAGTAACCTCAACTAACAAATAAACCCAAACAGCAAAAGCATAGGTAATGAAGCTAACCAAACAACAATCAATAGAATAAAAGGGCAAGCAAGAATCCAATAGAAAAAATATCCTGCTGAACATAATAACCCGATAATCCATTTAGCCGATAGCCAATACAACAAACCGAATAGTGTAACCAACAGAGAAGAATGTAGGTAGTGTCATTATAGAATTGAGCCATGTTAGGAATCAAAAAATATATAGCCAAAAAATCCATCATTTGTGGGGAAAATAGCCAAACTGCTAAGCAAACAACAACAACAATATCCAAAGGAAAAGGTGACCAAAAGAAATCCCAACCGTGCAGGGAAATAACAATAATCACATAACTAAAAAGAGAAAGGGAAATAATGAACATAATCGAAAACTAATTGATCCTTGAGGGTTGAGAAAAGGAGCAGCAGAACCCAGCAAATCTAGTGAAACAGGCAACAATCCCATGAAAGAGGGCTCTCAGCAAATAAAATTAGAAGCCAACATGTTAAAAAAACAAATACTAGGTTAGCAATAGATGAGGCAGAAGAGCCAAATACCACTAGTACAGGATAACCATGAAAAGGCAGCAGGTAAGTGCAGCAAAAAATAGAGAAGAGGAGAGTGCAGATCAAGGAAAATAGATAGAGGAAAATATAAACAAAGAAAATAGTTAACCGAGCAGACAACAACATAATGTAACTTAATTTCTTAGGTAAGGTAAACCAGAATTTTCCAAATTAACCAAACCACACAATTGTTTAGAAAGGCTAGAATGATCATAAAAGGTGAGCACCCCTAATCTAGCACCTAAATTAGCAAGATAGTCGACAAGCATTTCCTTCCAAATGTGAGTGACTTTAAAATAGACTTAGAGAAGAGAGCTCTAGTATGATTAAGGAGGTAGTATAAATCTATGTTTCCCACCTTGGTGGAAGTCAACATATCTGAGCAAAAGTGCATCCACTTCAATCCAAATATTGAGCCAACCTTTGCAAACAAATCTCTATAGCTTTGTTAATAACCATTAATTCAGCAAAGATAACAAAAAAAGATTTAAGGGGGTAGGCAAAAGCACAAATGACACTACCTTTAAAGTTTCTGAAAATGCCACCACAACCAAAATAATTTTGAGAGACAAAGCCATCAGTATTAATTTTGATAATATTGTTATGAGGTTTTCTCCAATAGATAATCTTATCTTCTTTCCAGTTGGGGATCTTAGGGAAGCTAAGACCTAGCTTGTTGGCCACAAATTTGCACCCTTTAAAGTGGTTGTTAGTAATTAAGCTAACATTACATAAAGCATGAATTTTTTCTTTAGTTCTAGAAATAATCATGTTGTGGTTCATAGGGATACCACGATATTTGACATCATTTCTGTCCATCCATATGAACCATATAAGAGTGATAGCAGTACTTACTTTAATGTGACCTTTCATAGTTTTATGAAAATAAACATCAAGATGTTGATATAAGGATAAAGAACCATGAAAATGGTTAATATTGAAAAGTTCATCATACCAAACCAACAATTTGGAGGCAATAACTTCATTAACAAAAACATGATTCACACTCAATGTGAAAACAATAATAGTAATTGGAAGGCAACTGAAAGCCTTTTCCCCACATCAAAGAGTCAATAGGAATGAAATTTTTCAGAATTCTCCAAATAAGGATAGATTAGGAAATAGGGATAATATTATTCCAAATTTAAAAAAACACATTAGAGAAGCCATGGGCTTCTCTAATATGATTCCAAACCTCTTTAAGGATAAAACCACCATTATGAGATAGCTTAAAAAGAATCATTCAGGCTTGTTAGAAATGATAGGAATGTTAGTGAATTTATCTAAAAGAGAAATAAGAATATAATCAGTGAGTTTACTATTATTCCAATTATTATTAATCCAAAAAGAGTTCACTTTAATAGCAGTAGTAGAATGTCTAGATAAGAAATAATCGATAGAACCACTGACAAACCAATTATCTTGCCAAAAGAAAAATGATCTGGAGTTAACCCGCCAAGATTTAAGTGATTCCGCTTCTCATTTGATGGAGCAAAGTCTTTTCCAGATAGGGGAGTCACCCACTTTGTAAGGAAAATAAAAAGATGCTTACCCTAACAGTATTTGGCAGTCATGAAGTTTGCCCAAAGACTATTATTACTTCTAAAATTCCACCAAAGTTTATGAGAGAAAGCAGTAATAGCTTCATAAATTAACCTAATCCCAACCCTCAGAAGGTGCCAAAACTTTTATACCAAGAAGTCCAATGCATCCTTTTAGTAGAATTGTTAGAGCCCCAGAAAAATTTATTAAGGGGACGTTCTATTCTATTTAAGGTAGATTTAGTAGGGATGATGGTTTGAATAAGATAAAGAGGCATGGAATTAAGGGTACTCTTTAGCAAAGTAAGCCTGTCACCCAAGGAAAGTAAATGAAATTCCCAAACAAAATTTTATTAGCAATTTTTTGGATTAGATCATCAAAGAGATGTGATCTTTTTTGACCTTTGCATAGAGGAGCACCAATATATTTAATAGGGAGTTGTTGTTGTTTAAAATTAGTGATTCTCAAGATTTGATCGATTTTGTTACTAGAGATTTTAAGAGGTAATGAACAACTTTTTCCCTCATCGATATAAAGACCACTTTTTTTACCAAAATTATTTAAGAAATTCTTAATGCATTTAATGTGATGGATGGAAGCATTACAAAAAATAATGAAATCATCAGTAAAATAAAGATGGGAGACTGGTAAACCACGAAGAGTTCTAAAATACATGCTAAGATTATTGTTGAAAAGGTCATTTAAGCTCCTAGAAAGATATTCCATAGTAATAATAAATAGGGAAGGGGATAAGGGGTCACCTTGCCTCAAACCATGAGAAGAAGGGAAAAAACCTAAGGCCTCACCATTAAGAATAACAAAAAACAAAGCAAGAAGAACGTTATCCCAAGAGATGTTGGAAAATGCTTTAGAAATATCTAATTTAAATATGATGTTACCACCCTTATTAGGAGCATCCAAATCATGAATCAGCTCTTGAGTAAGAAGAACGTTATCGATATAGCTCTACCTCTACACAGTTTGGTTGAAGGAGATAACTTTTAGAGAAGAGGACTAAGTCTATTAGCATGCATTTTAGCAATCAATTTATGAAAGTGCAAAGACTAATAGGTAAATCACTCCATGATTCGTGATTCTCAATTTTAAGTATAAGGACAATGGAAGTACTAGTAAAATATCTAGGAAGAGGATTACCCATAAAGAAATCAATAACATATCAACTAAATCATTTTTAATAATAGGCCAACAGTGCTAGAAAAATTATGTTATATCCAAAGAGAATCAATATTCATGTTATTAAGAATTTTACCAATCTCCTTTTTCGTAGGCAACCTAGTATGCAAAATATTGTCATCACTCGTTATGGTTGAGGGGATCAAATGGGAGCTAGAAATAGCATCTAAAGTGTGGTTCTTGTTAAGAATATCTCTAAAGTGATTAATAATCGAGGCTTTAATCTCATTAGTGTTAGTGATCCTATCTCCAGTATCTCTTTTAATTTTTTGGATGGAGTTTAAAGCTCTCTATTTATTGAATAAAGCATGAAAATACCTTGTATTTTTTCCCCATCAGCAATATGCTTACTAGCATCCTTTTGCTGCCAATAAGTTTCTTCCATATTGTGATAGTTAACTAGATTATCTTTGGCTTCATTCAAATCCTTCTACTTAGAAGAGTCAGTCAAAACTACATTTTCAAGACTACAAACCAAAAGCTCCATATTTTTTATATTAGCAAAGAGATTTTTAAAATAATGCTTGTTCCACCAAACAAGGTTTTGTTTAAGCCTTTTAAGTTTAAACTAGAATCTAATCATACCCCTAACTGAAATTATCAGGGTGTAAGGGGGCAACCCAATTGGTGGTAACAACCTTTAAAAAATTGAGGTGCTGAATCCACATATTTTGAAATCTAAAAGAGGAAGAGGAGGATAATCTTTTAGAGTTATTTTTAATAGAAATCAAAAGAGGAGCATGATCCGACAAGGTTCTACTCAAATGTTCAATAGAGCTAAGAGGCCATTGATTAATCCAATGAGAGTTAAAAAGGATTCTATCAAGGTGTTGCCAAAGATTAGAGTTATGCCAAGTGTAATTAGAACCAGAATAACCAATGTCAATAAGGTTACAATCAAGAATCATATTAGAGAATCCTTCTATAGAATGAATACTAGGATAGAAACCTCCCCATATTTCAGAGGAAGAGAGGATAGTGTTGAAATTACCCCCAACCAACCAAGGTTTGTTAACAGTTAAAGCAAAACTTCTTAAGTTGTCCCAAAGGATTTTCCTACCAACTCTATTAGTAAAACTTGATGGATCATCTAAATTATTAAAATAAATTTTAAATTATTAGAGAAAAAGTTATTAAAATTAAGCATTCTAGCAACATGATTGATCTTAGAAGCATTTATGAGAGGTTCAATGACCACAAGTAAGGATATATTATTAATACAGCAAAGACTTCTAACACGATTACATACAGTGAGAGTTCCAATCCTTCGAACATTCAAAATAATAGAATTAAACAAAAAGGAAATATTAAATAAGCTAAAGGAAAACAAGTACGTAAAATCATTAGAAAAAGAGCAACCCCTCCAATGCTAAAATGCTGTTATTTATGAGATCAAGATTGAGATCTGGTAGATCTCATTGAGTTATGAGGAAACATTTTTCTTTAAAAGATTTCTTATTAAGAACAATTTGAAAAGCTCTAATTTTATCCAATGTATCACCATCAGAAAATGACTTATTAGAGGTGTTAAGAATTGGATCAGAATCAACCAAAACATTTCTAATCAGAACTTCCCCTTCTTCAATCTCAGGATTAAGCTGAAAGGTGGGATTATAATGAATGTCAATCATGGGATTATGAGAAGGAGAGGTAGTAATACCATTAAGAGCACAAATATGAGGATCAAATTCAGAGTTTTGTTCCTGATTTTCAGCGATCTCCAAATTTTTATACAAATTACCATTAAAATTCACATGCTCATTTCCATGCTCAGCATTAAGAAGAGGCAAAGAGACCTGAATAGAATTATTAGGGAGAGAAATTGCATTTTTTGCCAACCTCTTGAACATTACAATTATCATGAGAAGGGAAGTTATCCTGTAGAGAAGGATTGATAGACAAACCATCATATTCAACATTAGTGATATCTTTGATCTCATTAGATTAAGTATTGGGAGTGTCAACATTAAGCACATAAGTGAATTCCAATTAAGCAGTAGTATTTCCATTTGGGTTAGCTTTAGCTACATAAATAGGTTTATTAACTTTATCATTTAGATTAGTAGAAATAGGTTCAAAGAACTTCCCCTTCTTCAATCTCAGGGTTGGTTTAGGGTTACTAAATACCTAAAGATCTATCCCATAATTTAATTAGTTAAGGTCTGATGTGATTATGATTTTGATTTAATTAAGTGATTTAATTAATTAGTTAAATCTTAATTAATTTCATTTTAAAATAGGTGAAATGAACAGGAAAGGGGTCCCAACCCTATTCCTTAGTTCACTTGAATAATGATTAATAAACTTAACAAACCAATTTATTACTGTTCATGGGATTAATTAATCATTAATTAACTTAAAGAGTTGTTAAGATTTAATTAGCCAATTTTCTTAATTAAGAGTGCAATAAATCCCATGAAAATCATGGGAGACAGAGCTCATCCCATTAAATTTACCCACAAAATTTGGGATTAATTGCTCAAGTAATTAAGGAGTAATTAAGCTAATTAATTTTGTAATAAAACCTTAATTAATATTTAAAATTAGTGAAGATCATTTTTAATTAATTCTCCTCTTAAATTCCCTTAAAATGAGTATTTATTTGCATTTTTATTTATTTCTCTATGTTGTATTATGATTTTTAGAAGTTTCAGCCATTAAAATGATTAATTAAGGCTAATTATAGCCTAATCCTATTGGCGTGTGCGCTTTCCACATGGCACCGTGGGATTGGCTACTTAAAACTTATCCGACTTAGCGCCTACATGGCGGTGATGGACGTGCTTTCTCCTCCATTGTTTGATCTGAAATCGAACATCTATGATTAATCCTACAGCTTAATAAGATTAAATCAGATTGATCAAATGAATCTAATCATGATCGTCTGTTATGATCACACGAAACAAATGATGTGTGATCTAACGTCATGGGAGTGAGGGAGAATGGAGTTCGTTCTCCATTGCTCACTTGATCCAAGCTTACCCAAGCTCAGATCAACTCCAAAAAGATCCCACACCTTCATGACATCGATCAGCAGAGATCTAATGGCTAGGATCACAGGAGATGGAAAGCTTTCTTCAAAAAACTCCAACCCATTTTTGCCTAAGGATCTCTTTTGGAAGCATACCTCGCCAAAGCTTAACACCAGCGGCCTGAACGATTGAGGAAGCTTCATCTAGTGGAGATAAAGCCCTGTTGAGCAATAATTGAATCAATTCCCCGATGTTCTCTCAGAAGCCCATGAACCAATGATTTGGAGCTCAGCTTTGATCAAAGTCCCACCTCTAGTGTTCGGAAGGCTTGGGAGATAATTCATTCTTTCTCGACGAGGCCTAAAGAAGGTGCGTGAAAAGTTAATTTGAGTTTGATGGAGAAATGGGGAAGTTAGGTCAGAAATGAAAGTGTCTT
The DNA here is from genome assembly GCA_021442155.1 of Cymbidium sinense. Lineage (NCBI taxonomy): Eukaryota > Viridiplantae > Streptophyta > Magnoliopsida > Asparagales > Orchidaceae > Cymbidium > Cymbidium sinense. The sequence continues at coordinate 301,532,368 of CM038214.1, read as the reverse complement.
ATTTCGGGACGGATGGGAATGTAATTATCTGATCGAGGAATAAGTGCTTAGGAGCTTAAGGAATGGCTCTAGCAGCTCATCTTAGGTAGTTGAGGCTCTAAGGAATAATTTTTGTGTGTGTTTAAGTGGAAAATGAGGGGGTGTAAATACCTAATTTAAGGTCTGATGTGATTATGATTTCAATTTGATTAATCAATTTAATTAATTAGTTAAATCTTAATTAATTTCATTTTAAAAATAGGTGAACTGAATTTAAGGAAAGGGGTCCCAACCCTATTCTTTAGTTGACTTATTGTTGAATAATGATTAATAAACTTAATAAACCAATTTATTACGATTCATGGGATTAATTAATCATTAATTAACTTAAAGAGTTGTTAAGATTTAATTAGCAAATTTTCCTAATTAAGAGAGCAATAATTAAGTTGACTTGGTCAAATAATTAAGTTGACTTGGTTTGACCCAATTTGGCTAGTTCGTGTTTATATAGGTTAAGCGATTGACTTGGTCAAATAATTAAGTTGACTTGGTTTGACCCAATTTGTGACAATTGATCAATTTAGGGTGATCAGTAATCATGATGGGAGGTTTTGATGGGCTTGGTTCAATCTAATTTAGGTAGGATTAGAACTTGGCTCAAATAGGTCAAATTGGCCACTTTGGGTCAAGTGGACCAATTGGTTTTAGTTGGCTTGATTTTGGGTTGAGTTTGATTTAGTTGAATTTATATATGGATTTGGGATTGATATATAAATTCAATTGTAATTTGCTTGGGTTCAAATGGGTTTTGGTTCATTTGAACATTTCAAGTCAAGAGGGTTAAGTTGGGTTTAACTTGGGTTAATTTTGGTTTGGCTTGATGATAGTAGATTTTATTTATATTTGTGAATATGATTGAAAGTATGATTGATTCATGAGAAAATCAATTGAATTTGGGTTTTGGAATGAAGGAATTTGTTTAAGTCCATGGAGTTGGGTCATGTGGCTTAGGTTTGAAATTCGATTTGGTATAGTTTGGTTTGCTTTAGTTTTGATGATTTAAATGTATATTTTATTTAAATTTGTGAAGATGATTGAGAATATGATTGATTATGAAAATTGAGTTTGACTTAATTTGGATTAAGATTTGGCTAAGTCCATGGGATAGGTCATATGGCTTAGGAAGGGTTTTGATTTAATTTGATTTAGTTTAATTTAGTTTGATCATTTGAATAAAGATTTGATTAATTTTTAGGAAGATGATTGAAGATATAAATTGATTATGAGAAAATCAATTGATTTTGGATTGATTTAGATTATGATTTGGCTAAGTCCATGGGATAGGTCATATGGCTTAGGAAGGGTTTCAAGTTTAGATTTGATCATGGTCTTCAATCATTTAGTTTTAGGCTTTGGATTCGGATTTGGATTTGAATTTGATGTTTGAATTGAACTTGAGGTTAAGTTTGAGAAGTTGAAAATGGATTGGATTTGGGTCGTATGGTAAGTGGATTATCCTAATCCCTAAGGCATAACCTAATCGTATGGTTAACCCTTCTAAGTATTTAGGCTTAAGTTAAGTGTTTACCTAATTATTAGAAGTGACTTATGAATAGGGAAGTTTTAGTGTCTAGAAGACTCCTAAGTTTAAGATGTGAAGATTAAATCTGCACTCCAAAAGTGAGGTCAACAGGCCTTGGCTCCATAGTGTTGCCATTGGAGATAGATGATTGGAAGCGAAGCTAAGTTTCACATTATAGACTCGATATATCTTTCAACGCTTTGTTTGGAAGATCATGGATACATGAGAACAACATGGTTCCATTCTCTCTACATCAGTGTATGAAGTTCGTGAGAGGTGGGATTGTCTATTGTGTCAAAGGAGATCTCAAACTATTTACAGTTCACGAGGTCGGCATATATGAGGATGTGGCTTACTACCTCCCTCAAAATCAACAAGTCTATTCTCGCGAACTTGGCCAAAGTTTAAAAATAAAGAAAAAGAAAAGGAAAGAATAAAATAAAAAGAAAAGAAAAGAGAAAATAAAAAAAAGGGAGAGAAAATAGACTTGGAGGAGGAAGTGGAGAATGACATTAGATTCCACCCACATTTCGCTACTCCATTCGAACATATAGGTAGGATGACCTAACCTCCACTAGGAAGAGGAAGAGGCTAGTTCAGAGGATGTCCCAGGTGTGGAAAACCTTTTTATTGGCCACTCAATAGAAGATATGTCCCAACCACAAGCAGTACACCTATTATCCATATAGACTTAGAATCTAATTGATAGGATGACTCGTATATAGTTAGCACACCAGCTAGCTCTTTTCAACAGTATATTTCCTTGGAGGTGACACTTGAGCAAGATAATGATGTAGATCGGGCTCCAAAGTAAAGCATAAGTGTATCCAAATCTATATGTGAAACAGTTAGGCATCAGTTAGAAACCTTAGCTCTAACCCCACTTTCCTCTCAAAATCGAGGGTTTGGTAGTTAAGGAAGTCTAAGTCATTCAGGTGAAGACTCAGAGGTTCTTTCTAGGAGCATCATTATCAAGTCAAGAAGTTGATGTAGAAGTTGAGGATAGTTCATATAATGATTTAATAGAATTACCTTTTGATTGGTACTTGCCTTGTGTTCATTATTTAGCAAAGAAAGGGTTAATCCCACATACTTTGTCAAAGCACAGGTCAGACTACTCCGAAAAAATATGGATCAATAAATGCAAAAGCTCTCAATCAAAATAAGGACTACGATTCGGTATAGTGGGTCATGTCAATGATGACGATTACTACATAGTCATCACCACTTATTTGGAATTAGGTAGGTCCTTTTCAAATCACATTAACTCATATGAGGAGCTGTGCTTAGAAACTTCAAATGATCCAGATTATTTTGAAGTCAAAGATGCACCACCAGTGTTTGAAGAAGAGATCAAGTCACCATCAACGAGCTCAAAGAAATCAACTTAGGAACTAAAGAAGATCCACACCCAACATACATCAGCTCTTTATTGAATGAAATTGAAACCAACGACTTAGTTAGGCTATTGATTGAGTTTAAGGACTACTTGGCATGATGTTATGAAGAGATGCTTGGATTGGCTCTTAACATAGCGGTCCATAAACTAGCAAAATAGCCTACTGCTAACCCTATCAAGCAAGCTTCTAGATGCATACGATTAGACATAGAACAACAACTCATTACTGAACTCAAGAAATTGATCAATGTTGGCTTCATCCGAGAACAAAAATACACTACTTGGTTAGCTAGCATCATCTTAGTTAAGAAAAAGATTGGCCAAATTCACATATGAGTCGATTTTAGGGATTTAAATAAGGCATGTCCAAAAGATGAATTTTCACTACCAATCTTAAAGCTGATGGTGGAAATTTCCTCATCTCATACAACCTTCTCTTTCATGGATGACTCATCTAGATATAACCAAATAAAGATGGCCCATGAAGATGAAAAAAATACTAGTTTTAGAACCCCTCGAATCTCGCTATAAGGTCATGCCTTTCGCCTTAAAAAATGTCACTACATACCTGGGCTATGTCTCAAATCTTTGATGAACTCATTCATCATCAAGTCGAAATATGTCGATGATCTGTGGTCAAAAGTAGAGGAAAGGAAGACCACCTTATTAACTTGAGAGTAATTTTTGAATAGTTAAGAAAATTTAACCTCATTATGAACCCCCTGAAGTGTACATTCGGAGTTGCTTTAGGAAAATTCCTTGGATTTATTGTCCGATACCAGGGAATTGAAAATGATCTATAGAAGATCAATGTGATATTAGAAATGCCACCCCAAAAATTTTAACTCAACTTAGATCATTCAAAGGGCGGTTGGCATATCTAAGATGCTTTATATCCAACCTATCGAGAAGAAGTCAGCCATTCTTAGCACTTGTCAAATAGGATGCCAAGTTCAGGTGAGATGACAAGTGTGAGCATGCCTTTAAAGACATCGGGCATTTCCTGGTGATGCCGCCGGTTCTAACAGCCCCTATCTCGGGCAATTCACTCATACTTTAGACTGCTACATTAGATGACTCCCTTGGTGCTTTGTTGGCCCATGCCAATGATGAAGGGAAGGAAAATGCACTCTACTACCTCAACAATCGTCTAATCCCTGCTAAGGCTAATTATCCACCCATTGAGAACTATTTCCTAGCTTTAATCTTTCAATCCCAAAAGCTACAACACTACATGCTTTCTCATATGGTGAACTTGATATCTAGGATCAATCCACTATAGTATCTCATGATAAGGCCGATACTATCTGGATAGTTGGCATGATAGTCCATGATTCTCTCACAGTTTGACATTACCTTTGTACCCCTCTATTGGAAGAAAGGACAAAGCTGTGATTTTTTTATGACACATCCACTTCTCTCTTAATAATGATCATGAATAAATCATGAACTTAGGGGATACTAGAATTCCGCTAGGAGATGTACTTTGAGGTGCGGCTTCTCTCAAAAGGAGAAGAACAATAATCTACTATTCCAAGAAAGGTACGGGTAGGAATAGTTCTCTTAACTCTGAACCATAATGTGATGAGATTCTCATATCATCTATCTAATCCTTGAACCAACAACGAAGCCAAATATTAGACTCTAATTTCCTGTCTAGAGTTAGCCATTACTCTAAGCATCCAGAACATCAACTCTGAACCATTGCTGGGTCCTATAAGGTTATAAAGCCCAAGCTCAATGACTATCACCATGGAGTTATTAGCCCAAATCCTAGAGGTTAGCATTTTTAAGATTTCTCAATGAGAGAGTGTTGTAGTGTATGCTTTAGCCAAGGTTCCGAAGGAGTTGGGATGTCCAAAGGATGAGTCCATATCAATAAAGGTCCAAAATAGACAAATCTCATCCCTTATTGATATTGAAGTCATCAAAAAGTGCTCTCTTGAAGGGAAGGTTTCCATTGCAATGACGGATGAGGAGTTAGATTAGAGGCAACCATTCATGGATTACCTAAATAAAGGAAAAATTATCCCAAGCCCATCAGATGATGTAGAGAGCACTTTCCTATGGTCTTATGGATTGTGTCTTATACTGGCGGTCTTTTGATCATATGTGGTTACATTGTTTAGACAAGAACAAAGCCGATAAGAACATGACTGAGTTACACTTAGGATTATGTGGAGCCAACCAATCCGGTCTGAAGAAGAAAACCAAGATCAAGAAAATAGAATACTACTGGCCATCGATGATAAAAAGATTGCATGGATATGGCTAGGAGATGCCATAAATGGCCAATACATGGTGTGCTCCTACACCAACCACCCAACATTCTACATCCTACATTGGACTCATGGCCATTCGAGTGTTGGGGTACCGACATAGTGGGTCTGATTGATCCTCCTTCTTCCAAGGTCATCGTTCATCTTAGCTTCTTACTACTTTTCCAAATGAGTGAAGGTCATTCCACTCAGAGGTCATCGGCATGTGCTCATTTTTTAGGAACCATGTAATATATAGGTTTGGAGTGCCTTGATAAATTATATCTAATAATGGTATTGCATTCAAGAGCACCGAGATCAATAACTTTGCCTGGAGACATAATATAGATTAGAGATATTCTTCCATTAACTACCCAAAGTAAAATGGCTTAGCAGAATCCTTCAGTAAATCTCTCATCCAAATACTGAATAAGATACTTGACAACAATAAGGGATAGTGGCATGACCAGTTAGTTGAAACCTTGTGGGCTTATCGCACCACATATAAAACTCCAACTCAGTCTACTCTTTTCTCCTTAATGTATGGGACAAAGTTGTTCTACCATTAGAAGTCCAACTCCCATCACTAAGGATAGTTGTGGGTAGTAAGGTCACAATAGAGTAGAATGCCAAGTTGCAGTTAGAAGAGCTCGAAGGTTTGGAGGAGAGACATATGCGGGCATGCTAAAATCTCGAGTTGTATAAAGCTAAAATGATTCAAGCTCATAATAAATTGGCCTGTTCTATAGCTTTTCAAGTAAGTGAGCTTATTTTAGTTCTAACGAGACCGATTGTTGCCCGTCATAAATGGGTGGCAAGTTTGAACCCACTTAGGAAGGCCCTTTTACAATAAAGAAGGCTTACCAAGGAGGATCTTATCAACTTATTAATCATAAGGGAGAGCACCCAATGCTTCCAATTAATGGGCTCTACTTAAAGAAATATTATAAATTATGTTTAAATATAATTATCATCAATGAAAATTTTTTTTTATTTTGAATTCAATCTCTTCCATGTTGAAAGTATTCTTATTTGTGAATCTAGCATGATGTGCTTAGGGTAGGTGTAAGGAACCCAAGCGTTGTCTTATCCTTCATCGACACAAAAAAATATAAACTATACATAAAGTTATAAAATAAACACATATCTTTTGTCTTGGGCTACTCTGAGTTGAGATAACGCCCCCAACAGCACTCACTCAGTAGCTTCTCTAGGTTGGGTTGATGTGCTACCCTATTAGTGTGTCACCTTAGTGGTCTTCTTTCTTTGGAGGATGTAAGTCTGCCATGCTTTGCTTCCTTACATGACCACTGCACATCGATGAGTGCCTTATTATTTTGGTAGGCCTTACTACATGATAGGTACGCTACCTCAAGTTTGTTTCATTTAATAGGATGTGAATTTGCTATGATTTCTTCTTAGATTAACCTTCATGCACTAACTGGGTTGAGTATATTTGAGTTTTAGGATAAGTTCCCTAGGAGATCCTTCCCTCACTGCTTCAAGTTTAGGTCTAGTCCTACCTCAGTGTTCCCCACTTAGTTGTCTCTCTAAGTCAGATAGCATATATCTCATCGATGATAGACTATCCTGATGATCAGTTCCACTTAGAAAGTTGTAAGCTTACATGCTTTCTTTATATATTATTTGCACACTGACGGGCACCTTAGGTTGGTTGGTTCTCACTATGCTGATGGATACATCTCTCATGCTGATAGATACACCTTAGGTTGGTTGGTTCTGGCACCTTAGGATACACCACTCATGATAGATGTAAGTTTGCTATGCTTTATCCTTTAGTTTCCCACCATACACTTATAGGCTTTCTTTTTTAGGGCTCAGGATAACACCCCTAGCAGCACCTCCCCTGTGGGCACTATATTTTGATCATGTTCTTTGTGACCCCATTTAGGCACTACCCAAGTTACTACTGGATTGGACAGTTCCCCTTTCCTAGTAACCACCCATGTGGTTAGAGAATATGTCCTATGAATGTGTAGATTCTATCTTGGTCTAATAAATCTTAGATGGGTCAAGGCTGACATAGCCCCTTCTTAGTGTGGTCCCTCGCACACCAATTGGGTCCATGCAAACATATAAACAAAATATATATTCACTTATAGATTATGAGGACACCCTTAGTGATACCTTTTCCCAAGCAGGCATCCTATCTTTAGGGCAGTGTCAGCAAAACTCCATATAGGAATTGCTTGACTACTCTTGAGTTAATATAAGTCCCCAACAACATTCACTCAGTAGTCACCGCCAAGTCAGGTTTGATTTGTTGTGCTACCAATAGGCCAACCCAACGGTTGTTCCCTACTTTATAAGATGTAAGCCTGCTATGCCTTTTTCTTAGCATAGTAGTTGCACACTGAAAGGCAACCCCTTAGTTTGGATAGCTCTCCCGCTTAGAGATATCCCTTTGGATTTTAAATCGAGATAGACAAGTCAATATAGCCCCTCTCTGTCCATCGCACCCATGGTCCATAAATTAAATCTATCAAGTTTGATCAAGCTCGCACCCCCAACAAATATTCCCTCAATTCAAAATCAAACTAAACCAAGCAAAACACATCAAATCACATGAATTTAAGTTAACAAAAGTACCCAGCGATATTGACTCAGTAGACACCTTAGGTCAGGTTCAATTTGTTTATCCAACATGCCACTCGATTGTTCCTCACTTTAAGATGTAAGTGTCTTGCATTCTTCTAGCATAATCATGCACATCAAAGGAAACCCCTTAGGTTGGCTAGCTCTACCACAGTAGACTATCCTTTGGATTTGTAAACAGGTAGGTCAAGGATATAGCCCCTTCTCAGTGGATTCATCTCACACCAACATGGTCCATACATTAACTCAGATTAAATTAAACCCAATTTAATTTTCCTCAGTGGAGTTAAATTGAACTCTTCTCCTAGTGGAGCCCCAAATCATGTATAAATAAGTCAAGAAAATAAATAAAATTCAAAACCAACCTCCTAGTGGAGCCAAACTAAACCAACTCCCCTAGTAGAGTCTAAATCAAAGAAATCCAACCAAACTCTTATTCCTAGCGGATACATTCCCAAACAAATCTATGAAATCAAACTCAAATACCAATTCTTAGTGAATAGCTTAAAGCTACTTCCTTAGTGGAAAGTTCATATATCTCCCTTCAGCCCATATCTCTAGCAGATATGCCTCCACATCAACTAAAACAAATCAAATTTAAGCTGATTCGATCTTAATCCTTGATGGATTATAGATTCTTATCTTTAGAGGTTCTTCTTTCCAGAAATTATATAATCAAATCAAATATAAACTTTATCCCCAACATATTTTTTCTTATACCCTTGACATAGACCCTCATGTCATGTTCAATGCATGTGTGATCCCTAGCGGATCTTCCTCCATGTCACTGACATGGAATTCTCATCAAATTTTATTTCTTCTCTTACGTAGATGTTTAATACTTCAAACAAAAGCCTAACATTATATTTATTCATATTACATCATATTAACATTGTAATCAACATTTTATGATTTGTGATGGTGCAAGCTCAAACTAACTATACAATATCATACTAAACATATTATAGTGTGAATTAACACACTATATTATATTATAATATATGATGTTATATTATAATTTGCTATAATATAATATATTGTCTAACATTACACCTCATTAGAATCACTTAAAAGGAACCAATAAAATTTTCTCAAAATATGAATAATGTTCAATTTGGATGTAAAATTGTTATTTTTTATTAGAAATGGTATAAAATAGCATAATTTTGATGTTGCTTCTTGGTGTGCCATGAATTCAAAATTCTTCCATCTCAACCTTCAAATTAACATTTTTGTGAGTTTTAACCCTAATGTATTATAACAAAAGTAAAACATACTAAAATGTACAATAACATTTAGTTACACACCCCACATTCATATATATGTGAAGTTATATTGTTATGTATATTATATTTTAATATGCTTTCATATAATATATTATCTTACATTACAGCTTAAAATGAATCACTTTAAGCAAAAAAATTATAACATTTTTGTTGAAAAGTGAACATTTATGTTGAATGCATATTTCCATTCTTTTGATTAAATGACACACCATAGCACACCCCTAATGATATTCCCTAAAGTTTACCTTAAATTTGGCCAAATCCATCATCTCGACTTATAAATCGTATTTTTATGAATTATACTAGTACAAACTCTACTACTTCATACTATAAAAACTAAAATATGCTAAACAAAAGTAGTAATACACAATATTATGCTATACTGCATGATGCTACACTATGTTATGGCATCCTATATTATAATACACTATAACATATTATATTATATTATATTGCATATCACATCACAAGGGATTGCTTAAGATAAAAAAATATAAAATTTGTCTAAATAATAAAAGAATAAATATTTTAGAAATAATATATTATGATGCCATGCTCTACGTATTATGAATTTGGCCAAATTCCACCATTTTAAAGTCTAAATAAACATTTTTATAAATAATGCTATTGTAGGCTCAACTGCATGATCGTAAAATACTAAAAGAGTTTAAAATGCACAAAACAATATATTATGATATATGATGTTATAATATGCTACAACATTTAATATGTATTTTCAACATAAAATTTTACTTTTTAGACTACAAGTGGCATAACACACCTTTTGTACTACAACCTAATTCCCATTACAAATTTAATAAGTTTCATCATCGATTTATTAAATCAATATTTTTATGATTTATATTAATATAGGCAATACCATAATATACTAAAACATTTCAAAACATCTTATAACATCCAAAAACACATCACTACATGCTCAAATATATGATGCTATATTATACTATAATATATGGTATTATAATATGATTTAGGGTTAAGGTTTAGAATATTCAAATCTCTAATAGCCAAGGGAAAGTCTCTTGAGAAAATTTTCTTTAGCTACCATAACTATGTTAGGATTAGGTCATTCTTTAAATCTTTTCCTAATGACATCTTTATTCAAGGTTTAGGGTTTAGGGTTTAGGGTTAGAGTTTAGGGATATTTTAGGGTTAATTTAGAGTTTAGGGTTTTAGGGTTTAGGGTTTAGCATTTAGTGTTTAGGATTTAGGGTTTAGGGTTTAGTTTTTAGGGTTTAGTTTTTAGGGTTTAAGGTTTAAGGTTTTTAGGGTTTAGGGTTTTTAAGGTTTATGGTTTAGGGTTTATTATTTAGGGTTTTTAGGGTTTAGGTTTAGGGTTTAAGGTTTAGGGTTAATTTAGGATTTAGGGTTTACGGTTTACAGCTTAGGCTTTAGGGTTCAGAGTTTTTAGGATTTAGAGTTTAGGATTTAGAGTTAATTTAGGGTTTAACATTTAAGGTTTCAGGGTTTAGGGTTTAAGTTTTATACTTTAGGGTTTAGGGTTTAGGGCTTAGGGTTTAGGCTTTTGGGTTTGGGATTTTTAGGGTTTAAGGTTTAGGGTTAATTTAGGGTTTAGGGTTTAGGGTTTTAGTGCTTAGGGTTTAGGGTTTAGGTTTAAGGTTTAGGGTTAGGGTTAGGGCTTATGATTTATTGTTTAGTGTTTAGGGATTTTTAGGGTTTAGAGTTTAGTGTTATAGGTTTAAGGTTAGTTTTAAGGTTTAGGGTTTAGAATTTTTTTTTAAAAAAAAATTAAGTAAACCGATAGGTTTAGGTTTATTTTGTTTAGTTCATCTATTTTGTTTATTTTTGTTTATTTTATTTATTTAGGTTTTTTTATTATTTATTTAGTTTAGTTTATTTATTTTTAGTTTAAGTTTTTTATATAAGTTTATTTTTTAGGTTTAGGTTTTTGTTTATGTTTATTTTTTAGTTTATTTTTATTTTTATTTTATTTTTAAGGTTTAGGTTTAAATTTTTATTTTTGGGTTAGGCTTAGGTTTTTATTTATTTTTTAGGTTTAGGTTTTAGGTTTTATTTTAGGTTTATTTTTTTTTTTTTAGTTTAGGTTTAGGATTATTTTAGTTTATTTTATTTTATTTAGTGTAGGGTTTAGGTTTAGTTTATTTTAGGTTTAGGTTTAGGTTTATTTATTTTAGTTTAGTTTATTTTAGTTTAGGTCTAGGTTTATTTTATTTAATTTATTTTAGGTTTAGGTTATTTTTTCTTATTTTAGGGTTTAGCTTTTATTTAATTTTATTTTTTTTGGATTTACTTTTAGGTTTATTTTTTAGGTTTAGGATTTCAATTAGTCTTAATTTTCTTTTAAGTTTATTTTATTTTTAATTCATGTTTAGCTTTTATTTATATAAGACTTTTATTTTTAGGTTTATGTTATTTTTTTAGTTTAGTTAGGTTTTATTTATTTTATTTAGTTTAGCATATTATTTTTTAATTTATTTAATTTTTAGGTTTAGGTATATATTTTATTTTAAGTTTTATTTTATTTTATTTTATTTTATTCTATTTAGATTTATTTTTTTTAAGATTTATTTAGTTTAGGTTAGGTTTTTTAGATTTAGGATTTAGGTTTGGGGTTTAGGTTTAGTTTAGGTTTAGGGTTTTAGGGTTAGTTTAGGGTTTTTTAGGTTTAGGTTTGGGTTTAGGTTTAGGGTTTATGGTTTTTTATTTTAGGTTTAGGTTTAGGTTTTTTTTTTTAGGTTTTAAGTATTTATTTTAAGTTAATTGATTTATTTTTATTTATTTTATTTTATTTAGGTTTTATTTTAAGTTTTATTTTTTTTAGTTTATTTTTTATTTTATTTTTTATTTTATTTTATTTTAGGTTTAGGTTTTAATTTAAATTTTTATTTTTATTTATTTTTTATTTTATTTAGGTTTAGGTTTTATTTATTTATTTTATTTTTATATTTAGATTTTAGTTGTTAGGTTTTAGGGTTTAGGTTTTAGGGTTTAAGATTTAGGTTTAGAGTTTAGGGTTTTAGGTTTAGGGTTTAGTTTTAGGGTTTAGGTTTAGTGTAGGTTTAGGGTTTAGGGTTTAGGGTTTAGGGTTTTAGGGTTTAGGGTTTAGGTAGGGTTAGGGTTTTATCGTTTAGGGTTTAGGGTTTAGGTTTATAGGGTTTAGGTTAGTTTTAGGGTTTAATTTAGGGTTTAGAACTTGGGGTTTAAGGTCAGGGTTTACGATATAGGGTTTAATGTTTAGGGTTTAGGGTTTAGGTTTAGTTTTTTATATTTTTTTTAAGGTTTAAGTTTAGGTTTTAGTTTATATATTTATTTTATTTTTATCTATTTTTGGTTTATGTTTCTTTATTTATTTTATTTTTAGGTTTTATTTAGTTTATGTTTTTAGCTTTTTTGGGTTTAGGGTTTGGGTTTTAGGGTTTTGGGTTTAGTGTTTAGGATTTATGGTTTAGGGTTTAGGGTTTCAATTTAGGGTTTAGGGTTTAAGGTATAGGGCTTTAGGATTTAAGTTTAGGTTTAGGTTTTTAGTTTAGGTTTTTTTGTTTAGGGTTTTATTTAGGTTTTGGGTTTATGCTTTAAGGTTTAGGTTTTAGGGTTTATGTTTTACGATTTTGGGTTTAGATTTAGTTTAGCTTTTAGGGTTTAGGGTTTAAGCTTTTAGGTTCAGGGTTAGTTTAGGGTTTAGGGTTTAGGATTTAGGTTTTTATTTTTATGTTTAGGTTTTTATTTTACTTTTTTAGATTTAAGTTTATGTTTTTATTTTACTTTTTTAGATTTAGGTTTTAAGTTTTTATTTTAGGTTTATTTATTTTTTATTTATTTTTAGTTTTATTTTATTTAGATTTTATTTTAGGTTTATTTATTTTAATTTAGTTTAGTTTTATTTATTTATTTTAGTTTAGTTTTTATTTTATTTTAGGTTTAAGTTTTGTTTTAGGTTTATTTTTATGTTTTTATTTATTTATTTTATTTATTTAATTTAGGTTTTGGTTTTTTTATTTATTTTATTTATAGGTTTTATTTAGTTTAGGTTTCAGTTTTTAGGGTTTAGGGATTAGGGTTTAGGGTTTAGGGTTTAGGGTTTTGGGTTTAGGGTTTAGGGTTTGGGTTTAGGGTTTGGTTAGTTTAGGTAGGTTTAGGGTTTAGGGTTTAGGGTTTATGGTTTAGGGTTTGGGTTTAGGTATAAGTTTAGGTTTTAGGTTTAGGGTTAGTTTAGGGTTTGTTAGTTTTTTTTTTTCTTAAATTATGGTTAGGTTTAGGTTAATTTAGTTTTTTTATTAATTTTATTTATTTTATTTTTTTATTTAGGTTTATTTTTTTATTTTTTATTTATTTTAGTTTATTTTTTTAGTTTATGTTTTTTTTATTTAGTTTATTTTTATATTTAGGTTTTTTTTGGTTTATGTTTATTTTTTAGTTTAGTTTTATTTTTTATTTATTTTAGGTTTAGGTTTATGTTTATTTTTTATTTTTTTATTTTTATTTTATTTTTTTAGATTTAGGTTTTATTTTTAATTTTTAGGTTTAGGTTTAGATTTTTATTTTATTTTTGTAGGTTTAGGTTTTAGGTTTTTATTTTATGTTTATTTTTATGTTTTATTTTTTAGTTTAGGTTTAGGTTTATTTTTAGTTTATTTTGTTTTATTTAGTTTTGGTTCAGGTTTAGTTTTAGTTTATTTTAGGTTTAGGTTTATGTTTTATTTATTTAGTTTATGTTTAGGCTTATTTTTTATTTTTTATTTATTTTTAGGATTATTTTTTAGGTTTGAGTTTTTATTTAGTCTTTATTATATTTTATTTTAGGTTTATTTTATTTTTATTTTACATTTAGTTTTTATTTTATTTAGGTTTTTTTTAAGGTTTTTTTTTAGTTTAGTTTAGGTTTTTATTTATTTTGTTTTTATTTATTTTTTATTTTTTATTTTATTTTTAGGTTTAGTTTAGGTTTTAGTTTAGGTTTTTTTATTTTTTTTTATTTTATTTTGTTTATGTTTTTTAGTTATTTTATAGGTTTTAGTTAGTTTAGGTTTAGGTTTTAGGTTTTATTTAAGTTAGGTTTAGAGTTTATGGTTTAGGGATTGGGATTTAGGGTTTAGGGTTTAAGATTTAGGGTTTAGGGTTTTGGGTTTTAGGGTTTAGGGTTTACAGTTTAGGATTAATTTTAGGGTTTAGGTTTTAGGACTAGGGTTTATTTTAATTAAATCTATTTTAAAAAAAAATAAGAAAACAATTAAGTTTAGGTTTATTTAGTTTTTTTTTATTAATTTTAGTTTAATTTATTTTTTATTTTTATTTAGTTTTATTTTTTATTTTATTTAGTTTTTTTAGTTTAGATTTAGGTATAGTATTATTTTATAGTTTTGTTTTATTTTATTTTATTTTTTTAGGTTTAGGTTTTATTTTTTTATTTTAGGTTTAGGTTTAGATTTTATTTATTTATTTAGGTTTAGGTTTTAGGTTTTTTTAGGTTTATTTTATTTTTTTTTAGTTTAGGTTTAGGTTTATTTTAAGTTTTTTTATTTTATTTAGTTTAGGTTTTAACTATTTTAGTTTAGGTTTAAGTTTTTTTTATTTTTATTTTACGTTTAGGTTTTTTTTTTTAGTTTAGGGTTTAGGTTTTATTTTTAATTTATTTTTAAGTTTTATTTTTGGGTTTATTTATTAGGTTTAGGTTTTTATTTAGCTTTTAATTTATTTTGTTTTAGGTTTATTACTTCTAAATATATTATATATATTAGGTTTAATTTTATTTTATTTAGGTTTTATTTTAGTTTAGTTTAGTTTTTTATTTATGTTATTTTAGTTTAGTTCATACTTTATTTTATTTTTTTAGGTTTAGGTTTAAGTTTAGGTTTAGGTTTTAGTTTATTTTATTTATTTTATTTTAGGTTTTTTTTTAGGTTTTATGTAGTTTAGTTTAGGTTTTAGTTTTAGGTTTTTTTATTTAGGGTTTAGGTTTAGGTTTAGGTTTTGGGGTTTAGGGTTTAGGGTTTAGGGTTTGGGGTTTTAAGGTTTAGGGTTTACGGTTTAGGTTTAGGGTTTAGGGTTTAGGGTTTAGGGTTTAGGATTTAGAGTTTAGGGTTTAGGGTTTAGGATTTAGGATTTTTAAGGTTTAGAGTTTAGTGTTTAGGGTATTGGTTTTAGGATTAGGGTTTAGGTTTTAGTTTAGGTATAGAGAATAAAGTTCAATATTTCTTCTTTTTTATTTGATCAACCAATTAATATACTAAGTTTTAGACACAAGGATAAAATGAGCACACATATATAAACCTAGGTAGAATTTTATAAAGAATTTATATTAATTCTTTAGTTTAGTTTATATTTTTTAGGATCAATATATATTTTATTAATTATTTTTTAACTTACCACCACCTAGTATCCCCACCACCATTATAATAGTTTATTTATTTAGTAGTTTGGTTTATTATCATCAAGGTTATTGGTTTTTTTAGTTTAGGTTTAGTTTATTAGGTTTTAGGTTTTAGGTTTATTTTAAATTTATTTATTTTTGTGTTTAGGGCTTATTTAGGGTTAGGGTTTATAGGGTTTAGGGTGTTTAGGTTTAGTGTTTAGGATTTTAGGTTTATGTTTTAGAGTTTAGGGTTTATAGTTAGTGTTTAGGGTTTAGGGTTTAGGTTTTATGTTTAGGTTTTAGGGTTTAGGGTTTTAGGTTTAGTGTTAGTTTAGGGTTTAGTTTAGGGTTAGTTTAGGGTTTAGGTTTTAGGGTTTAAGTTTAAGTTTAGTTTAGGAGGTTTAGGTTTAGGGTTTAGTTTAAGGTTTAGGGGTTTAGGCTTTAGGGTTTATGGTTTAGGGTTTTGGGTTTAGGGATTTTTTTTATGGGAAAGTTAGAGTTTTATTACCATAGAAAATTTAATGTCCTTAAAGGGTAAAGCTCTAAAATTCTATTGTTCTTTGATAAAACATAAAGAGCTAAACTCATCTAAGTACATTAGAAAAGAAAAGAAAACAAAGAGCAAATAAAGAAAGCATAACAAAAAAAAGACCAGTAAGACTAAAACAAATCCTTAAAATAGTAGATGAGTTAGCAGTTTATGATATCTTTAGAAAGCAGATAAGCAAGATCCAGTAAGAACACTTGGGTTGGTAAAGACCATTTATAAAGTTCCAACTTATTAAAGAAACTTGTAAAACACTACAAAAAAAAAGTCATAGCTAAGGATAAGGAAAATGAAAAAGGAGGCTAAGAAGAGAATGATAGATTTTGGGATTATCTCAAGGGTAACAATACATATGAGCATCCAAACTTCATAAAGAAGGGTTACTATCATATGTAATGCTACCAAAGGAGATAAGAGGTAAGTAAAAACAAAGCCATTATAGCCATCATACCTAATACAAGGAAACAATGAAGGCATGTAGTAGGTTCTAGATTTGATTAAATAAAGAACAATTGATAGTAGCCATAGGTACAAAAAACTATAATAAACTAATTTAACCAGTTTAGTAACACCAACAGACATTATCCAAATACCCATCCAAGCTATAAACTAAGGAAAACTAGAACTAGCCATGAATAAGCACTAGGCCAATGCCAATTAACATAGAAATAACCAACAAAATAAAGATAAGAGCAGCAAAATTCCCAAAGTAGGTCAAACCAAGGGTTTACAAATGACTAACATTTTAAATGAAACCATCAACCAGTAAAAGTAGTTCAAGAGGGAGAACCAACAACCAATGCAAAAGAATAGATAGGCGGATCTCATCCACCAGTAGTAGGTAGTTTATAGGTTTAAAATACTAAGAACTAAGAAAGATAGAACCAGTTTAAGTAAGGTCCAAACATTTAGGTAAAATAAGTTTAGGATTTAGGGTGTAGGATTAGGGCTAAGGGTTTAGTGTTTAGGCTTTAAAATTTTGGTTTTGAGGGTTTATGGTTTAGGTTTTAGGGTTTAGGGTTGTAGGGGGTTTAAGTTTAGGGTTAGTTTAGGGTTTAGGGTTTAGGGTTTATGGTTTTAGGGTTTTAGGTTTAAGGTTTATGGTTTTTTAGGGTTTAGGGTTTAGGGTATAAGTTTAGGGTTTATTTTAGGTTTAGGTTTTTTTTTAAATTAAGTAAAATGGTAGGTTTAGGTTTATTTAGTTTATATAGTTCTTTTTTTATTTTAGTTTATTTTATTTTTTATTTTTATTTAGGTTTATTTTTTATTTTTATTTAATTTTGTTTAGGTTTTTTAGTTTAGTTTATTTTCTTGGTTTAGGTTTAGGTTTAAGTTTATCTTTTATTTTATTTTTATTTTCATTTTATTTTTTTTGGTTTAGGTTTTATTTTTTATTTTTAGGTTTAGTTCTAGGTTTTTATTTTATTTTTTTTGGTTTAGGTTTTTATTTTAGGTTTATTTTTAAGTTTTATTTTTTTAGTTTAGGTTTAAGTTTATTTTAGTTTGTTTATTTTAGGTTTAGGATTTTTTTAGTTTAGGATTTAGTGTATATTTATTTTATTTATTTTTTATGTTTATTTTTTTAGGTTTAGGTTTTTATCTAGTTTTTATTTTTTTATTTTTATTTTATGTTTTATTTTTATTTTATTTATGTTTTTTATGTTTTTTTTTGTAGTTTTGATTAGGTTTTATTTTATTTGATTTTATTATTTTATTTAGGTTCTAGTTTTTTATTTATTTTATTTTTAGGTCATATATTATTTTATTTTTTTATTTTAGGGTTTAGGGTTTAGGTTTTAGGGTTTTTTAGAGTTTAGGGTTTAGGGTTGGGTTCTTTAATTTTATTTTTATTTTTATTTTATTTTTTTAAAATTAAGTAAGCTCGTAGGTTTAGGTTTATTTAGTTTTTTAGATTTTATTTATTTTTATTTGTTTTATTTTTTATTTTTATTTAGATTTATTTTTATTTATATTTAGTTTTGTTTGTTTATTTTAGTTTAGGTTTTTTATTTTAGTTTATTTTTTAGGTTTAGTTTTTGGTTTAGGTTCATTTTTTTATTTTAGTTTTATTTTTTTAAGTTAAGGTTTTAAGTATATTATAAGGTTTAATTTTTTTTAGTTTAGGTTTAGGTATAATTTATTTTCTTTTAGGTTTAGGTATTATTTTATTTAGTTTAGCTTTAGGTTTATTTTTTATTTATTTTAGGTTTAGGGTTTTTTTTAGGTTTATGGTTTAAGTTTTATTTTTTATTTATTTTTAGCTTTATTTTTTAGGTTTAGGTTTTTTTAGTTTTTATTTTATTTTATTTTTATTTTAGGTTTAATTTTTATTTTATTTAGGTATTTTATTTTTTAGTTTAGTTTAGGTTTTTATTTATTTTACTTTATTTTAATTTTAATTTTATTTTATTTTCTTTATAGGTTTAGGTTTATGTTTAAGTTTTAGTTTAAGTTTTAGTTTAGGTTTTTAATTTATTTTATGTTTTTATTTATTTTGGTTTAGGTTTTTTTATTTATTTATTTTTTAGGTTTTATTTAGTTTAGGTTTAGGTTTTTAGCTTTTTAGGGTTTAGGGTTTAGGGTTTATGGTTTAGGGTTTAGGGTTTAGGTTTTAGGATTTAAGATTTAGGGTTTAGGGTTTTGGGTTTTAGGTTTTAGGGTTTAGTGTTTAGGCTTTAAGTTTTTGGTTTAGGGTTCAAGTTTTTGTTTAGGGTAGGGTTTATTTTAACAGAGAATAAATTCAGATTCAACATTTCTTCTTTATGATTTCATCAACCAAGTAACACAACAAGTTTTCTAAGACATAAGTCAAAAACCTTAGATAACTAGCACCATCTACTATAAATACACAGTTCCATATCGATTGATGGTTGGTGGTTCTTCAATTTAGTTCCCATCGAACAACCCTAATCTATCAAGTGGATCCACCATCATATCCCGTCTCTCCCTCACCACCATGGCGGTAACTTTTCGTTCTCCTCCACCTCTAACCACTTTCATTACCACCACCTCATATCCACTAGCACCTCAGATCACCCACCATTGTGATATCGCCTTTGGCTTCACCTCCACTGCCAGATCTAGACTGAGCCTAGTTGACAATGATGTTCTTATCGTCAAGGTTCTGCCCATTCTTAGGGTTTAGGTTTTTGCTTTAGGTTTATTAGGTTTTATGGTTTAGTTTTAATTTTTAATTTATTTATTTACTTTTGGTTTAGGTTTAGGGTTAGGGTTTAGGGTTTAGTGTTTAGGTTTTTAGGTTTTATGCTTTTAGGGTTTAGGCTTTATGAATAGGGTTTAGGGCTTATTTTTTTGAATTTAGGGTTTAGGGTTTAGTGTTTAGCTTTTAGGGTTTTGGGTTTAGGGTTTTTAGGGTTTAGGGTTAGATTAAGTTTTAGGGTTTAAGATTTAGGATTTAGACTTTAGGTTTTTAGGATTTAAGGTTTAGTGTTTAGGGTTTAGGATTTTAGGTTTTAGGGTTGTTAAATTTAGGTTTAGGATTAGAGTTTAGGTATTTCTTTTTGCGGAGGGTGAGGCGAGAGGATAGGTGGAATAAAATTAAATATTTTATTTAGGTTTAGGTTTAGGTTTTAAGTTAAGGTTTAGTTTAGTGTTTAGGGTTTAGGGTTTAGGTTTAGGGTTTTAGGGTTTAGTGTTTATGGTTTAGGGTTTAGGCTTTAAGTTTTTAGTTTAGGTTTCAAGTTTTTGTTTAGGGTAGGATTTTTTTTAACAGAGAATAAATTCAGATTCAATATTTCTTCTTTATGATTTCATCAACCAAGTAACACAACAAGTTTTCTAAGACACAAGTCAAAAACCTTTGATTACTAGCACCATATATTATAAATACACAGTTCCATCTGATGGGTCGGATTGGTTGTTCTTCAATTTCTCCAGTTCCCATCAGAACCACCCTGATCTCTCAAGTAGCGGGATCCACCATCACATCTCCGGTCTCTCCCTCTACCACCACCACGGCAGGTAACTTCGGTTGCTCCTCCCACCTCCATAACCACCACTGCTCTGACCACCACCTCCATATCCACTTGCATCTCTAGATCCCCCACCACCACTATGATAACTACTGCCTTTGGCTTCACCTCCACTACCAGATCTAGACTAAGCCTGGTTGACAATGATGTTCCTATCGTCAAGGTTCTGCCCATTCTTAGGGTTTAGGTTTAGGTTTAGGTTTATTAGGTTTTATGGTTTAGCTTTAAATTTTAATTTATTTATTTACTTTTGGTTTAGGTTTAGTGTCTGAAGTTTAGAGTTTAGGGTTTAGGGTTTAGTGTTTAGGTTTTTAGGTTTTATGCTTTTAGGGTTTATGCTTTACGATTAGAGTTTAGGATTTATTGTTTAGACTTTAGGGTTTAGGGTTTGGTGTTTAGCTTTTAGGGTTTAGGGTTTAGGGTTTTTAGGGTTCGGGGTTAGATTAAGTTTTAGGGTTTAAGATTTAGGGTTTAGACTTTAGGTTTTCAAGATTTAAGGTTTAGTGTTTACGGTTTATGATTTTAGATTTTAGGGTTGTTTAGGATTTAGGGTTTAGATTTTAGGGTTTTGCAGGGGGGGGGGGGGGAGTGGTGGGGAGGGGGTGGTGGTGGTGGTGATGTTAGAATTTTGTTACCATAGAAGGAAAAGATACAATGTTCTTAGAAGGGTTAAAGCTCTAAAATTCTCCTCTCAAAGCTACAAGAATCATAAAGAGCTAAAGCCATCATCTAAGTACATTAGAAAAAAAAGCAAAACAAAATAGCAAATACAATAGCTAAAAATCATAAGAGAAAAAGACACAGAGTAAGACTAAAATAAATCTTGAAAATAGTAAAAGAATGAGTCAACAACAGTTCAAGATTTCCTTGAGAAAGCAAGATGAGCGAGATCCATAGTAACAACACTTGGGTTGACTGAAAATGACCATTCCCTGTAAAGTTCCAACCTATAAAAGAAATCAGAACACTACAAAGGCAAAAGTGATAGCTAAAAAGGATAAGGATAAAGAGAAGAAAAGGAGACTGTTGAGAAAGAGAATGCTCAGGCTCAATTTGGATCATCTCAAGGGGCAACAATACATATGAGCATCCAAACTTTATAAAGAAGGGTTACAATCATATGCAATGCTACCAACTTGAGAGAATAGATGAGTAACATCAAATCCATCATAGTCAGCATACCTGATACAAGCAAACATCCAAGGCCAATAGTCAATAGTGTTCTAGATCCTGCACCATTTAATAAAGAGAAGCCAACCAACAACTAGCTAGCAGCCAAACCACCAAACAAAAACTACAACAAACTAATCACAATAACCCAGAGAGAGGCTAGAACAAAGTAAAAAACATCAACAATAACCATTATCCAAATACCAATCCAAGCTCCAAACTAGGGAAAACCAGAACAAAAAATCAACAAGCACCAGACCCATGCTAATTAATAGACAAATAGCCAACACATCCAAGATAAGAGCCCTCAAGCTAAAGTCCCAACAAGTAGCAGTAACCAAGCCAAACTAGGGTGAGCAACCATAAATGATTAAACAACTCAAAAATGAAACCATCAACTGAAGGAAACATAAGATGTAGCCAGTGTAAATCAACAGAAGACAAGACAACCACACTAAAGGTGGCCAAAGGTAGCCACCAAACACCAGAAACCAAAATGTCCATTCCAAAAGGATCAACCAAGGTTCAACCAGCACAACAAAAGGCTCCAACAAATTTTCCAAGAAGAAAAAAGACCAACAAGCAAAATATCAACCAACCAAGATTCTAAGGACAACTAAAAGTCCTCCAACCAAACAAGCTATGTAAAATATCCATAAGGCAACCACTAGAGAACAACCCATAATACATAACCAATAAAAAAAGCATCCCTAGCAGCCAAGGAAAAGTAGAAAATTGATAAAGTACCATAAAATAGAAAAGAAGCACAACAACCATAGAAAGGCAATAGTAGTAACTAATTAGACATAAAAAAACCAAACTTCCCAAAGAACAAATACTAACTACATGAAGCAATAATAACAACACAAAATGTGCTACAATTAATGCACCCAATATAGGCTAATCCCAGGAGAATAACCAAATGCAAAACCAAAGAAAAGGATGGATCTAGCAATAAACAATAAGAAACTAGAAGGCAAACCCAAAAAAGTAGCCATGAAATTCTTCAAAAGAAGGTTCAGAAAGGCAATAACCAACAGTAATTCCCACTAGAAAGGCCACCCATCCAACCATGAAAAACCAACAAAAAGTAATTGAGTTCAAGAGGATAGCCAACAAACTAACTAGTGCAGAAAATAGAATAAAGCTAGAGTAGAAACCATCTCATCCACCAATAACCAGAGTAACAAGGCATATGATCTAGTCTCTTTAGGGAGTGAGTTTAAAGACTTTAGGGTTAGGGTTTTGGATTTTGGGTTTAGTGTTTAGGCTTTAGGGTTTAGGGCTTTTAGGGTTTAGGGTCTAGGGTTTAGGGTTAAAGGTCTTTTTTTAAATTAAGTAAATGGATAGGTTTTGGTTTATTTTATTTTATTTTATTTATTTATTTTTTTTTTATTTTATTTATGTTTATTTTATATTTATTTAGTTTAGTTTATTTATTTTAGGTTTATTTATTTATTTTAGTTTTTAGTTATATTTTATTTTAGGTTTAGTTTAAGTTTATTTTAGTTTTATTTTATTTTATTTTGTTTAGGTTTTATTTTTTATTTTAGGTTCAAGTTTTATTTATTCTTAAGTTTAGATTTTAGGTTTTATTTTAGCTATATTTTGGTTTTATTTTTAGTTTAGGTTTAGGTTTATTTTGAGTTTATTTTATTTTATTTAGTTTAGTTTAGGTAGAGGTTTAGTTTACAGGTTTAGGTTGGTTTTATTTATTTTATTTTAGTTTATTTTATTTTAGGTTTAGTTTATTTTATTTTGTTTATTTTATTATTCTTTAGGT
Organism: Cymbidium sinense; assembly: GCA_021442155.1. Classification (NCBI taxonomy): domain Eukaryota; kingdom Viridiplantae; phylum Streptophyta; class Magnoliopsida; order Asparagales; family Orchidaceae; genus Cymbidium; species Cymbidium sinense. The sequence continues at coordinate 301,509,404 of CM038214.1, read as the reverse complement.
ATAGTTTTTTTAGTTTAGGGTTTAGGTTTTATTTTTTTTATTTTATTTAGGTTTTATTTTTTTATTTTATTTTAGGTTTATGTTTTATTTAGTTTTATTTTATTTTATTTTAGGTTTATTTTATTTTACATGTTTTTTTTATTTAACATAAAGTCTTTATTTTAGGTATTATATTTTAGTTTATTTTATTTTTAGGTAGGTAGTTTAGTAGTCTTATTTTATTTATGATTGATCTTTATATATATTAAGTATTTATTTAGTTTTTATCTTAGGGTTGCATTAGGCCCAGGAGGCTCATGCCTATAGGGCCCAAGATTTTAGGTGGCTGGCCCAGGGTCAGTTTGGGTCAGCTTATGGGGTCAGGGCTCAGGGGATCAGCCTGTGGATTTAGTCATGGTGAGAGAGTCAAAAAACCAGTCATGGAAAGTAGGGTAGGGCCCAGGGCTCTAACCTGGCCCATTATCAGGGTCAGGGCCAAGAGCCCAGGGCTTTTATGATAGGCCTGGGTCACTGCCTAGGTTAGTATTATGGTAGGGTCAGAATTTGTGGTACAGTAGGACTGGCCTAGGGTCATAACTAGGGCGAAATTTCCAGGCCAGGGTTTGGGTTTAGGAAGGTTAGGGTTTAAGAGGCTTAGGATTTAGTGTCCAAGTTTGGCTCTTTAAATTAAGCAAACCGGATGTAGGTTTATTTAGTTTCTTTTTTAATTAATTTTAGTTTTTATTTTGGTTTTAATTTAGTTTTTTTATTTATTTCAAGTTTTCTTTAGTTTGGGTTTTATTTTAATTTTTTTTTAGGTTTAGGTTTATGTTTATTTTATAGTTTAGTTTTGTTTTAATTTTATTTTTAGGTTTATTTTTTAAATTTTTAGATTTTATTATTTTATGTTTAGGTTTTCAGCTTTAATTTTAGGTTTATTTTAGGTTTAATTTTTTTAGTTTAGGTATAGGTTTGTTTTTAGTTTATTTTAATTTATTTAGTTTAGGGTTTATGTTTAGGTTTAGTTTATTTTAGGTTTAGGTTTAGGTTTTATTTATTTTAATTTAGTTTATTTTAGTTTAGGTTTAGTTTATTTTTAGAAATTTAGGTTTTATTTTATTTATTTTAAGATTTATTTTAGGTTTATTTTAGGTTTAGGTTTTATTTAGAGTTTATTTTATTTTAATTTAGGTTTTATTTTACATTTAGTTATTATTATTTGTTTTTATTTATTTTATTTATTTAGTTTAGTTTAGATTTATTTTATTTGAGTCTTTTATTTATTTTATTTATTTTAGCCCAGGTTCACGCCATTTAAGTTTTATTTTATTTAATTATTTAGGTTTAGGTTTTTATTTATTTTATTTTAGGTCCCATTTAGTTTAGGCCTAGGTTTTGTAGGTGTGGTGGTTTAGGGTTAGCCCAGGGCTCAGGGTTTAGGGCTTCAGGTTTAGGGCCTGGGTGTGGCCCATGACTGCAAGTAGGGTAGTAGATTATTTTGGGTTTGTGTAGCCTAATTTTTTAAATTATTATTTTTTGGTTTTATTTGTTTAAACAGCAAATTTAGGTTTAGGTCACTTAGTTTTTTTGTTAGTTTATTTGACCTTTTATTTTGATTTTGGTTTATTTTATTTTATTTTAGTTTAGTTTATTTTATCTTTTTGGGTTTATTTATTTTAGTTTAGGTTTAGGGTTTAGTTATTTTCATGATTAGTTTAGGTTTAGGTTTATTTTTAGTTTATTTATATTTATTTTAATTTTAAGCTTAGGTTTATTTTTTATTTTACTTTTAGGTTTAGGTTTTAGGTTTTATTTTAGGTTTATTTTAGTTTCATTTTTTATTTAGGTTTATGTAAATTTTAATTTATTTTATTTTATTTAGTTTAGGTTTAGTTTATTTATTTAGGTTTTGGTAGGGTTTATTTTTGTTTTAGTTGTTTATTTAGTTTAGGTGTAGATTTTATTTATATTTTATGTAGGTTTTTTTCTTTTAATTTAGGGTTTAGGTTTTGTTTTATTTATTTTAGGTTTATTTTTTTATGATTTTTTATTTAGTTTTATTTATTTATTATTTTATTTTAGTATTTAATTTAGGTTTTATTTTAATTAGTTTAGGTTATTTATTTTATACTTTTTGATTTTCTTTAATTCACGTTAGTTTAAATGAGTATGTGTACTATTTATTTTGTTTATATCTTACATTTTTTATTATTTTATGTTTATTTATAGGCTCAGCTTTTAGCTTTAGGCTCATGGATCTTTGCTGCCTAGGCTCAGGCTCAGGGCCCAGGGTGGGATTTGGGCCCAGTAAATCAGACTTAGGGATCACCACTCAGGGCCCAGGGCCCAGGGCCTTGTGGCCTAGGGCCCAGGGCCCAGGAGCCCAGAGCCCAGGGCCCAGGGTTTGGCTCAGGGCTCAGGGTAGTGGCCCATTCAGGTCACCCAGATTTGGTGGGTAGTGGCCTTCTCAGTCCATGACTAGGGCCTGGGATCAGTGTCAGCTCAGGGTTTAGTTTAGGATTAGGGCTCAGGCTTTGCCTAGGCTCATTTTATTTGTGGCCTAGGTTTCAGGTTAAGCATTTATCATTTGGGGCAGGTTTTGTCCTTTTTAATTAAGCAAATGATAGTTTAAGTTTATTTTAATTAATTTTTTTATTTATCTTTAGTTTATTTTATTTTATTTTATTTAGGTTTATTTTTTTTTTTATTTAGTTTAGTTTATTTATTTTAGGTTTATTTTATTTTATTTTAGGTTTTATTTTTAGTTTATTTTTTTTCATAGTTTTTATTTTATATTTTCTTGGTTTAGTTTAGGTTTATTTTTTTACTATTTAGTTTAGTTTTATTTTTATTTTATTTTAGGTGAGGTTTTTTATTTTAGGTTTAGGATTTAGGTTTTCATTTTAAGTTTATATTTTGGTTTTATTTTTTAGTTTACGATATTTTATTTTAAGATATTTTATTTTATTTTATTTTGAGTTTAGGTTTAGTTTATTTTATGTTTAGGTTTAGATTTTAATTATCTTACTTTAGTTTATTTTGTTTGGTTTAGTTTATTTATTCATTTATTTTAGGTTTTGGATTTTTAGTTTAGGGTTTAAGTTTTTTTTATTTTAGGTTTATTTATTTATGTTTTTTTTTTTAGGTTTATTTTTTTTTATGTTTATTTTTATTATATTTAGGTTTTTTTAGGTTTATTTTATTTTTAGTTTAGTTTAGGTTTATTTTATTTTATTACACTTTAGTTTTATTTATTTATTTTTTATTATGTTTAGGTTTAGTTTAGGTTTTACTTTGTTTTTATCTTTTATTTTATAATTTATAGGTTCAAGTTTATTTATTTTATTTTAGGTTTTATTTAGTTTAGGTTTAGGTTTTAAGTTCTTCCAAGCCCATGGCCTAGGGTTTAGGGCCCAGGGTAGGGTAGTGTTAATAGTCTGCCTGGGTGAGCTCAGCCTAGGGTCAGTACTTGTAGGTAGGGTTTAGGGTTAGTTTTGGTTAGGGTTTGTATGGCTTAGGATAAGGCCTAGGGTTTAAGTAGGTTTAGGGTTTTGTTTCTTTAAATTAAGCAAACCAACAAGTTTAGGTTTATTTAGTTTATTTTTTATAAAGTCTTAGTTTATTTTATTTTATTTATTTAGGTTTATTTTTCATTTTATTTAGTTTTGTTTATTTTTTTAGGTTTTTTATTTTAGTTTACATTTTTTTATTTTAGTTAATTTTTTTGGTATATGTTTAGGTTTATGTTTATTTTTTAGTTTATGTTTATTTTTTAGTTTTATTTTAATTTTATTTAATTTTTTAGGTTTAGGTTTTTATTTTATTTATTTAGGTTTAGATTTTAGGTTCATTTTAGGTTTTATTTTTTTTTAGTTTACATGGATTATATTTAGTTTATTTTATTTTATCTAATTTAGGGTTTTGGTTTAGTTTATTTTAGTAGGTTTAGGTTTTATTTATTTTAGTTTAGTTTATTTTAATTTCAGCTTTAGGATTTTTTTTTTTTTAGTTTGGTTTTAAGTTTTATTTTATTTTTTTAGGTTTATTTTAGCTTTATTTTAGGTTTATTTATTTTATTTTATTATTTTAGGTTTATTTTATTTTATTTTACATTAGTTATTATTATATTTATGTTTTTTATTTTTAGGTTTATTATATGTTAGTTTAGTTTTAGGCTTTTATTTATTTTATCTGAGTTTAGTTTTATTTTATCTTTATATTTCTTTTAGTTTAGGTTTACTTGGGTTTTATTTTATTTATTTTATCATTATTTATCTTGGTTTAGGTTATTTTATCTTATTTTAGGTTTATTTAGTGGGTATGATTAGGTTTTATGGTCAGGGTAGGGTTAGGGCTCAGGGCCTGGAGTGTGTGGCTCAGGATCAGGTAGGGTCAGGTATGGTTTAGGGCCTAGAGTCTTGGTTTAGGGTTTAGGGTTAGGCAGTTGCAGGCTCAGGTTTAGAGTCAGTGGTAAGGATTATTTTAGGGTTTAGGGTTAGAGTTATTTTTTAGAACTTTTTATATATTTTCAATTTTATTTAAATTAAGTAAACTTAGTTTAGGTTTATTTAGTTTATTTTATTTATTTAGTTTTTTATTTTATTTTAATTTTGTTTAATTTTCTTTTATTTAGCTTTGTTTTATTTATTTTAGTTTTATTTATTTTAGTTTAGGTTTTCATTTTAGTTTATCTTTTATGTTTAGGTTTAGGTTTTTAGTTTAGTTATTCTAAATTTAATTTATTTTATGTTTATGTTTTTATTTTATTTTAAGTGTAGGTTAGGTTTATTTTCATGTTTTATTTTTAGTTTAGGTTTAGGTTTATTATTAAATTATTTTATTTTATTTTAGTTTAGGTTTAGGTTTAGTTTATTTTAGGTTTTATTTTATATTTATTCTAGTTTAGTTTATTTTAGTTTAGTTTTAGATTTATTTTATTTTATTTTAGGTTTAGGTTTTTTTTAGTTTGGGTTTACATTTTATTTTTATTTAATTAGTTTGTGTTTTAGGCTTAGATATTTATTTAGTTTTATTTTATATTTTATTTTATTTTTGGTTTAGTTTATTTTGAATTTAGTTTAGGTTATTATATTTATTTTGCTTTGATTTTTATTTCTTTTTAGGTTTAAGTTTAGTTTAGGTTTAGGATCAAGTGAATTTATGTTTTATTTTATTTGATTTATATTTATTTAGTTTAATAATTTAGGTTTTAGTTGTGGTTTTTGTAGTGGCCCAGGGTTAGCCCAGTAGGTCAACGATCTGGCCCAGGTAGAGGCCCAGGGCTCAGGGCCTTAAGAGGTCAGGGTTGGGTTTGATTTAGCCTCAGGGCCCAGGGCCATCTTTAGCATTGGCCCAGGGCCTGGGCTCAGGCCCAGGATCAGAGGTGCTCAGGTAGGGTTTAGTGGAGGTCATGTCAGCCAGGGTCAGAGTTTGGGGAGAGATTAGGGAGGTCAGTGGGTTTGGCCTGGGGTCCAGTTTGGCCTGGGCCTGGCCCAGGATTTAGGGTGGTAGGGCCTGAGCCCATGTAGGTCTGGGGTTTTAGGGTATGGTAGGGCCAGCCCAGGACTCCATGGTCATTTAGGGTTAGGTCAAGCCCAGTGGCTCAGGGTTTTGGGGTAGGTCAGTTTGGGTAGGTAAGGCAAGTAGGGTAGGGCCTGGAGAAGATTTAGGGTCAGTCTGGGGCCCAGGGCTATTTTAGTGTTTAACTGCCAACCAACAGCAGAGTTTATTTAGTTTATTTTATTTATTTTAGTTTATTTTATTTTATTTATTTAGGTATTTTTTAATTTTAGTTTAGTTTATTTATTTAGTTTTATTTTAGTTTAGGTTTTATTTTAGTTTATTTTTTGGTTTATTTTATTTCTTGGTTTAGGTTTAGGTTTATTTGTACTTTTTAGTTTAGTTTTATTTTTATTTTATTTTTTAAATTTAGGTTTTGTTTTTTATTTGTAGGTTTAGTTTTTAGGTTTTCATTTTAAGTTTATTTTTGGTTTTATTTTTTAGTTTAAGTATAGGTTTATTTTTAGTATATTTTATTTTATTTAGTTTCGAGTTTAGGTTTAGTTTATTTTAGGTTTAGGTTTAGATTTTATTTATTTTACTTTAGTTTATTTTAGTTTAGGTTTAGATTTATTTATTTTGTTAATTTTAGGTTTTGGATTTTTTTTTTTAGTTTAGGGTTTAAATTGTTTTAATTTATTTTTTAGGTCTATTTTTTATGTTTAGGTTTTTTTAGGTTTATTTTTTTATTTTATGTTTATTTTTTATTATATTTAGGTTTTTTATTTTTAGGTTAATTTTATTTTTTAGTTTTGTTTAGGTTTCTACTTATTTTATTAAACTTTAATTTCTATTTTTTATTTTATTTTATTTTTAAGTTTTTGTTAAGGTTTAGGTTTTAGTTTAGGTTTTATTTTTTATTATTTATTATTTTATTTAGGTTCAAGTTTTTATTTATTTATTTTATTTTTAAGTTTTATTTAGTTTAGGTTTAGGTTTTTAAGTTTTTAGGGTCTATGGTTTATGGCTTAAGGTTTAGGGTTTAGGGTTGAGGTTTAGTGTTGGTTTATAGTGGTTTAGGTAGAGTTTGGGTTGTAAGTTTAGGGGTCAGGTTTAGGGTAGGAGTTGGGTTTAGGGTTTAGGGTTTATGGCTTAATATTTGCTTAGGGTTTAAGGTAGGTTTAGGGTTTTGTTTCTTTTAAATTAAGTAAACGCAAGTTTAGGTTTATTTAGTTTATTTTTTATTAATTTTATTTTTATTTTTTTTATTTTTATTTAGGTTTCTTTTTCATTTTTTTTAGTTTTATTTATTTTTTTTTTAAGTTTTTTATTTTAGCTTACATTTTTTAATTTTAGTTTATTTTTTTGGTTTAGGTTTAGGTTTATGTTTATTTTTTTAGTTTATGTTTATTTTTAATTTTAGTTTTATTTTTATTTTATTTTTTAGGTTTAGGTTTCTTTTTAGGTTTAGGATTTTATTTTATTTATTTAGGTTTAGATTTTAGGTTTTGATTTTAGGTTCATTTTAGATTTTATTTTTTAGAATAAGTATAGGTTTATATTTAGTTTTTTTTATTTTATCTAGTTTAGGGTTTAGGCTTAATTATTTTAGGTTTATGTTTACATTTTATTTATTTTAGTTCAGTTTATTTTAATTTTGGTTTAGGTTTATTTTTTTGTTTAGGGTTTAGGTTTTATGTTTTATTTATTTTTAGGTTTATTTTTTAGGCTTAGGCTTTTGTTTCATTTTTATTTTATTTGATTTGAGATTTATTTTATTTTTATTTTACATTTAGTTATTATTTTATTTATGTTTTTTTTATTTTTAGGTTTATTATATGTTTTAGTTTAGTTTAGGTTTTTATTTATTTTAATTGATTTTAGTTTTCATTTTTTTTTATTATTTTATTTTAGGTTTAGTTTTAAGTTTAGTTTAGGTTTTATTTATTTTATTTTACATTTATTTAGTATTTTTTTTAGGTTTTTTTATGGTTTCATTTATGGCTTAGGGTTTAGGGTCTTGGGTTTGTGGTTTGGGGTTAGGGCCTAGGGTTTGGGTCTTTATTTTAGGGTTAGGGTTTAAAGTTTAGTTTAGGGTTTTGTTTAGGGTTTAGGGTTAGTTTAGAGTTTAGGGATTATTAGTGTTTAGGGTTAGTGTTTATTTTAAAACTTTTATATATTTTCAATTTTTATTTAAATTAAGTAAACTTATAAGATTAGGTTAATTTAGCTTATTATTTATTTTAGTTTTTTATTTTTACTTTAATTTTGTTTATTTTTCTTTTATTTAGCTTTATTTATTTATTTTAGGTTTATTTATTTAGTTTAAGTTTTATTTTAGTTTATTTTTTATGTTTAGGTTTAGGTTTTTTTTAGTTTAGTTTTATTCTAAATTTAATTTTAGTTTTAGGTTTATGTTTTTATTTTACTTTTAGGTGTAGGTTTTAGGTTTTATTTTAGCTTACTTTTAGGTTTAATTTTTTATTTTAGGTTTAGGTTTATTGTTAGTTTATTTTATTTTATTTAGTTTATGTTTAGGTTTAGTTTATTTTAGGTTTTGTTTTAGGTTTTATTTATTCTAGTTTAGTTTATTTTGGTTTAGTTTTAGGTTTATTTTATTTTTATTTTAGGTTTAAGTTTTTTTAGTTTAGGGTTTACGTTTTATTTTTATTTAATTTTAGGTTTGTTGTTTAGGCTTTCATTTTTATTTAGTTTTTATTTTATTTTATTTTAGGTTTATTTTATTTATATTTTTGGTTTAGTTTTTAATTTTATTTAGGTTTTTTATTTTTTAATTTAATTTAGGTTATTATTTATTTTATTTTACTTTAGTTTTGATTTTTTATTTTATTTTCATTTTAGGTTTAGGTTGAGGTTTAGTTTTAGGTCTAAGATTAAGTTTGAATTTATGTTTTTATTTTATTTTATTTTGATTTAGATTTATTTATTTATTATTTTTAAGTTTTATTTAGTTTCAGTTTAAGTTTTTAGCTTTTAGGGTTTATCATTTTTTTATGTTTAGTGTTTAAGGTTTAGGGTTTTGGATTTAGGGTTTAGGGTTTAGAAATTAAGGTTTTAGGGATTAGGGTTTTGGGTTTATGGTTTAGGGTTTTTTGGGTTTTGGGTTTAGGGTTTAGGTTTTAGGGTTTATGGTTTGAGGGTTTTGGTTTAGGGTTTAGGTTTAGCTTAGGGTTTAGGATAGTTTATGGTTTAGTATTTCAGTTTAGGTTTAGTGATTAGTGGGGTTTACTCAGTGGTAGGGTTTAGGGTTTAAGTCAGGGTTAGTAGGGTCAGTAGTTTGAGGTTTAGGGTTTTAGGGTTGAGGTGGTAGGGTTTAGGGTTGTTTTGGTTTGGTGGGTTTAGGTCTTTGGGAGAGTTTGGGAAGGTTTAAGATTTAGGGTTTAGGGTTTGGGTGTTTAGGGTTTAAATGTTTTTGTTTAAATTAAACCGACAGTTTAGGTTTATTTTAGTTTATTTTATTTTATTTAGTTTATTTTATTTTTTTTATGTTTATTTAGTTTTATTTTAAAATTTTATTTAGTTTAGTTTTTTTACTTTTGGTTTATTTATTTTTATTTAGTTTTTTTATTTCAGTTTATTTTTTGGTTTAGGTTTTTTATTTTAGTTTATTTTCTTGGTTTAGGTTTAGGTTTATGTTCATTTTTTTGTTTAGTTTTATTTTTATTTTTATTTTTTTAGGTTTAATTTTAATTTTTTAATATTCATTTAGGTTTTAGGTTTTCATTTTAAGTTTTTTTTTTGGTATTATTTTTTAGTTTAACTACAGATTTATTTATATTATATTTTATTTTATCAATTTTAATTTAGTTTATTTTATTTTAGGTTTAGACTTATTTTTTTATTTATTTTAGGTTTAGTTTTTTTTTTAGTTTAGTCTTTAGAGTTTTTTAATTTATTTTTAATAATATTTTTTAGGTTTAGTTATTTATTTATTTTTTATTTTATTTTATTTTAGGTTTATTTTATTTTTATTTTATGTTTAGTTTTTATTTTATTTTGGTTAATATTTTTATGTTTATTTTATTTTTTTAGTTTAGTTTAGGTTTTTATTTATTTTGTTTGAGTTTAGTTTTTATTTTTTATTTTGTTTTATTTTTAAGTTTAGGTTTAGGTTCAAGTTTTAGTTTAGGTTTTTATGTTTTTTATTTTATTATTTTATTTAGGTTGCAGTTTTTTTATTTATTTTATTTTTAGGCTTTATTTAGTTTATGTTTAGGTTTTTTAGTTTTATGGTTTATGGTTGGTTTAGGGTTTATGTAGGGTTCTGATTTTTTAGGGGTTTAGGGTTTAGGGTTTTATGGTTTAGGGTTGAAGGTTTAGGGTTCAGAGTTTAGGGTTTAGGAATAGTTTTAGGGTATAGGTTAGGGTTTTTGAATTTTCATTTTTTGTTTTCTTAAAAGTAAACCCCGTAGGTTTAGGTTTATTTAGTTCATTTTATTTTTTATATTTATTTAGGTATATTTTTATTTTTATTTAGTTTATTTAATTTATTTATGTTTATTTATTTTTGTTTAGTTTTTTATTTTAGTTTATTTTTTAGGTTTAGGTTTAGGTTAAAGTTTATTTTTTAGTTTAGTTTTATTTTTCTTTTATTCTTTAGGTTTAGGTTTATGTTTTTATTTTATTTTGTTAGGGTTAAGTTTTAAGGTTTACGATTTATGGTTTAGGGTTTAAGGTTGTAGGGTTGTAGGTGGGTAGGGTTTAGGTTTGGGGTGGGTTTAGGATTATGGTTTTAGTGTGATGGTTTAGGGCTTAGGGTTTAGGGTTTTAGGGTTTAGGGTTTAGGGTTTTAGGGTTTAAGGTTTAAGGTTAAGGGTTTTATGTTTATTTTTTATATCCAGGATTGTTTAGGTTTTTAATTTATTATTGTTAAGTTTAGTTTTTATGATTTTATTTTAGGTGTATTTTTAGGTTTCTTTTTTAGTTTAGGTTTATGTTTATTTTTAGTTTATTTTATTTTATTTATTTTACGTTTAGGTTTCGCTTTAGATTATTATAGGTTTCGATTTAGGTTTTATTTATTTTAGTTTATTTTATTTTAGTGTAGGTTTAGATTTAATTTATTTTTATTTTAGGTTTGGTTTTTTTTTAGTTTAGGGTTTAGGTTTTATTTTTATTTAATTTATTTTATGTCTATTATTTAGGTTTAGGTTTTTATTTTTTTAGTTTATTATATTTTTGTTTTTTTTATTTTTATTTTATGTTTTGTTTTTATTTTATTTAGCTTTTTTATTTTTTAATTTAGTTTAGGTTTTTATTTATTATATTTTATTTAGTTTTTATTTTTTATTTTATTTTCTTTTTAAGTTTAGGTTTAAATTTATGTTTTAGTTTATGTTCTTATTTTATTTTATTTTATTATTTTATTTTGGTTTATATTTTTTAAATTATTTTATTTTTAGGTATTTTTTAGTTTAGGTTTAGGTTTTTAGCTTTTTAAGGTTTAGGGTTTAGGGTTTAGCGATTTGTTTTTTTGAGTTCAGGGTTTAGGGTTTAGGGTTTATGTTTTATGGCTTAGGGTTTAGAAATTAGGGTTTTAGGGTTTAGGGTTTAAGGTTTATGGTTTAGGGTTTAGGTTTTATGTTTAGGGTTCACGCTTTAGTCCAGGGCTTTTTAACATAGAACAAATTCAATTTCAATATTTCTTCTTTTGTTGATATATTTCTTTATTATTTATTTTAGTTTATTTTATTTTATTTTTTTATTTATGTTTACTTTTTATTTCTACTTAGTTTAGTTTATTTATTATATGTTTGCTTATTTTAGTTTAGGTATATTTTTTAGCTGAGTTTTATTTATATTTTATTTTTTAGGTTTAGGTTTTTTTTTTTTTTTGATTTAGGATTAGGTTTTTATTTTATATTTTTAGGTTGAGGTTTTAGGTTTTTATTTTAGGTTTAGTTTTATGTTTAATTCTTTAGTTTAGGTTTAGGTTTATTTTATATTTTATTTTATCTTATTTAGTTTAGGTTTATTTTAGGTTTAGGTTAAGCTTTTATTTATTTTAGTTTATTTTATTTTAGTTTAGGTTTAGTTTTTTTTATATATTTTATTTTAGGCTTAGGTTTTTTTTAGTTTAGGGTTTAAGTTTTATTTTTATTTATTTTTAGATTTAGTTTTTAGGTTTATGTTTTTATTTACTTTTAATTTTATTTTATTTTAGATTAATTTTTTTCTTATTTTTTGTTTTTATTTTTAAGTTTTATTTAGGTTATTATTTATTTTAGTTGAGTTTATTTTTTAATTTTTTTGTTTAGGTTCAGGTTTTAGTTTAGGTTTTTATTTTATTTTATTTTACTTAGGTTTAGGTTTATTTATTTATTTTATTTTAGGTTTTAATTAGTTTATGTTTTTTTTAATTAATTAGTTTAGGTTTAGGTTTTTAGGTTTTTAGGGTTTAGGCTTTAGGATTTAGAATTTATGGTTAGGGTTTAGGGTTTAGGGCTTAGTGTTTAGGCTTTAAGTTTAGGGTTTTAGGGTTTAAGTTTAGGGTTAGCTAAGGTTTAGGGTTTAGTTAGTTTAGTTAGATTTAAGGTTTTAGGGTTTAAGTTTAGGTTAGTTTAAGGTTTAGGGTTAGTGTTTTAAGTTTAGGTTTAGGTTTAGGTTTAGAGTTGAGTTTTAATTTAAGTTTAAGTTAATTAGTTTAGGTTTAGTTTTATTTTATAGTTTAAGGTTTAGAGTTTAAGGTGGTTAGAGTTAGTTTGTTTAGGGTTTGAGTTTAGATTTAAGTTTCTTAGGTTTAGGTTTTAGGTTTTAGGTTTAGGTTTATGATTTGTTTAGGTTTAAATTTAGTTTAGGTTTAGGTTTATAGTTTAAATTTAGAGTTTATTTATGGTTATTTATAGTTTAGGGTTTATATTTATTTATTTTAAATTTATTTAGTTTATTTAGTTTATTTTTATTTATTTTAGTTTTATTTTATTTATTTATTTTATTTTTATTTTATTTAGTTTAGTTTATTTATTTTAGGTTATTTATTTTAGTTTATTTTAGGTTTAGTTTTTATTTTATTTAGTTTATGTTTATTTTATCTTTTAGGTTTAGGTTTTATTTTTTATTTTTTAGGTTTAGGTTTAGTTTTTATTTTAATTTATTTTTTTTAGGTTTAGGTTTTAGTTTTTTATTTTATGTTTATTTTTAGGTTTTATTTTTTAGTTTAGGTTTAGGTTTAATTTTAGTTTATTTTATTTAAGTTAGTTTAGGTTTAGTTTATTTTAGGCTTTGGTTTTATTTATTTTAATTTAGTTTATTTTAGTGTAGGTTTAGGTTTATTTTATTTTTATTTTTTGTTTAGGTTTAGGTTTATTTTTAGTTTATTTTATTTTAGTTAGCTTAGGTTTAGTTTATTTTAGATTTAGGTTTTATTTATTTTAATTTAGTTTAGGTTTTATTTTATTTTATTTTAGGTTTATTTTATTTTTATTTTAAGTTTAGTTTTAATTTTATTTACGTTTTCTATTTTCTAGTTTAGTTTAGGTTTTATTTTTTTTAGTTTATTTTTTATTTCTTATTTTATTTTCTATTTAAGCTTAGGTTTAGGTTTAGGTTTATGTTTTAGTTTATGTTTTTTTAATTTTATTTTTTATTATATTTTGGTTTACATTTTTTTATTTATTTTATTTTTAGATTTAGTTTAGGTTTAGCTTTTTAGCTTTTTAAGGTTTAAGGTTAAGTGTTTTTTTTTTTGGATTTAGGGTTTTGGGTTTAGGGTTTTAGGGTTAAAGGGTTTAAGGTTTAGAGTATAGGTTTTAAGGTTTAGGGTTTAGGGTTTTTAGGGTTTAGGGTTTAGGGTTTAGGGTTTAGGGTTTAGGTTAGGTCTAGGGTTCAAGTTTTGGTTTAGGGTTTAGGGTTTTTATATTTTTTTAATAGAGAAAAAACTCATATTTAACCTTTCTTCTTTTCAATTTCATAAACCAAGTAAGTCACCAAGTTTTTTATGACATAAGCGATGACATAGATCTAAAAAGAGCATGCATAGAGGAAATCAAAAACTCTAGATAAATAGAACTTTCTCTATTGTAAAGACATAGTTCCTTAAGTAGCAGATCGGATCAGTCGTTCTTCATTTTCTCCAGTTCCCATTAGAACCACCCCGGCCTCTCGAATAGCAGAATATACCATCATATCCCCGATCTCTCCCTCCACCACCCCAGTTGTAACCTCATGCTCCTCAGCCTCACCATAACCACCACCTCCCTTCGACCAGCACCTCCAGATTCCTCACCACCATTGTGAAAATCTGCCGCCTCCGCCTTCTTCTCCACTGTGAGATCTAGACTAAGCTTGATTGACAGTGATATTCTTGCCGTCAAGGTTCTACCCATTCTTAGGGTTAAGGTTTTAGTTTAGGTTAACTTTTTAAATTTATTTAGTTGCTTTAGGTTTAGGTTTAGTATTTGGGGTTTAGGGTTTAGGGTTTAGGGTTAGGGTTTAGGATTAGAGTTTATGGTTTAGGGTTTAATTTTTGGGTTTTAGGGTTTATGCTTTTAGGATTTAGGGTCTAGGGTTAGGGCTTAGGGTTTAGGGTTTAGGGTTTAGGGTTTAAGGTTTTTTAGGGTATACAGCTTAGGGAATAATGTTTATGGATGTAGCTTTATGGTTTAGGGTTTAGGGTTTATGTTATTTTTTTATTTAAAATTAAAATAAGGTAGGTTTATGTTTATTTAGATTATTTACTTTATTTTTATTTATTTTAGTTTTTTATTTTTTATTTTATTTAGTTTAGTTTATGTATCTTAGGTTTATTTATTTCATTTTAAGTTTTTATTTAGTTAATTTTTTAGGTTTCAGTTTAGGTTTTTATTTTATTTTTTTAGGTTTAGGTTTTAGGTGTTTTTTAGGTTTATTTTAAAGGTTTCATTTTTTAGTTTATTTTATTTTATTTAGTTAAGATTTAGGTTTTATTTAGTTTATTTTAATTTATTTTAGTTTAGGTTTAAGGTTATTTTATTTTGTTTATTTTATTTTTATTTTAGGTTTATGGTTTTTTTTAGTTTTGGGTTTTGGTTTTATTATTAATTTATTTTTTAAGTTTAGGTTTTTATTTAATTTTATTTTATTATATTTTAGGTTTATTTTATTTTTATTTTACATTTAGTTTCTTTAATTTAAGTTTTTTATTAGGTTTATTTTATTTAGTTCTTTAGTTTAGTTTAGTTTATTTATTTTAGTTTATTTTTAGTTTAAATTAGGTTTAGGTTTATTTTTTTTTAGGTTTATTTTTAGGTTTTATTTTTTTTTATTTAGGTTTAGGTTTATTTATTATTTTATTTTAGTTTAATTTTAGGGTTTTATTAGGTTTAGTTTTAGTTTATTTCTGGGTTTAGGGGTTTAGGTTTAGGGTTTATTTAGTTTAGGGTTTAGGTTTTTTTTAATTAGTAAAAATAGGTTTAGGTTTAACTTAGTTTATTTAGTTTTTTTATTTTTAAATTTTTTAGTTTATTTTTTATTTTATTTAGTTTAGTTTAACTTATTTTAGGATTATTTATTTTAGTTTAGGTTTTTTATATAGTTTATTTTTTTTAGGTTTAGGTTTTGGTTTATGTTTATTTTGTTTAGTTTATTTTTAGGTTTTGTTTAGGTTTTATTTTATTCTTTTAGGTTTAGGTTTAGGTTTTATTTTAGGTTTATTTTAGGTTTTATTTTATATTTAGGTTTAGGTTTATTTTAGTTTATTTATTTTATTTAGTTTAGGGTTTAGGTTTAGTTTATTTTAGATTTAGTTTTAGGTTTTTAATTTAGTTTTGTTTAATTTAGTTTTATTTTATTATAATTTATTTATTTTAGGTTTAGGTTTTTTACTTAGGGTTTATGTTTTATTTTTATTTATTTTAGGTTTATTTTAGGTTTAGGTTTTATTTAGTTTTATTTTTTTATTTGAGGTTTATTTTATTTTTATTTTATGTTTAGTTTTTATTTTATTTATGCTTTTTATTTTTAGGTTTATTTTATTTTTAATTTAATTTCGGTATTTAGTTATTTAGTTTTTATTTAGTTATTATTTTTCATTTTATTTTATTTTTAGGTTTAGGTTTAGGTTTAAGTTTAGGTTTTTATTTATTTTATTTATTTTTTATTTTATTTAGGCTTAGATTTATTTATTTCTTTATTTATTTTTAGGTTTTATTTAGTTTAGGTTTATGTTTTAGGTTTTTTAGGGTTTAGGGTTTAGGGTTTTAGTTTTGGTTTGGTTTAAGGTTTAGGGTTTTGGATTTAGGATTAGGTTTTAGGGTTTAGGGTTTAGGGTTTTGGTGTTTTTTTAAGAACAAATTCATATTCAACATTTCTTATTTTTGATTTCATCAAAGTAACAAACTAGGGAAGTGAAATCAAATGACCTCCCAGGGGCTAGCTAAAGCCTCGTGTTCTGAGATGTCGGACTATATACCCATTACCATTCAATCTTATATAAATCGACACATGAATAGAGAAAGAGAACTCAACATTCATACACTTAAGCTATAAGCACATGCATTTCTTATGTATTTATAACTTTCATCATAACACATATTATTATTCATTTATAAGCTTTTGAAAAATACATTTGGATTTAATTGTGATAATATGCATATAATAAATTAAATCAACACATGTAAACTTACATAAAGGAAATCCATTTTATTTTACTTGATTTTAAAAGATGGATGCATTTAATTCAAATGACATACCAAATTTAACATGATTGGAAATAGGACAAAATCAAATATAAGCATGTGATTCATTCAACCAAAGTAGTTCTTAAGGAAAATCAAATCAAATAAGATTATTTAAATCAAACCAAAGCTTCTTTATTAATTAAGTTTTGGATTTGATTTGATTTAAAGAGGAGAAGAAAAATCATCACTTATTTTTTTAAACCCATTCCCAGATTAGTGATTAGATATAATTTAAGGAAATATAATTAAGTTGAATTTTTTGGGTTTATGAAGTTGAACCCTTAATTAGATGAATTTATTATGCTTACCTATGTCACCTTAAAGTAATTAACTAAATAATTATGAGCCAACATGATATTCATGGAAAATAAACTTGCAATGATCTAGGAAATAAAAGGGGCCTAATGTGGCTCATGATGTTAATTATGATTAAG
Organism: Cymbidium sinense; assembly: GCA_021442155.1. Taxonomy (NCBI): domain Eukaryota; kingdom Viridiplantae; phylum Streptophyta; class Magnoliopsida; order Asparagales; family Orchidaceae; genus Cymbidium; species Cymbidium sinense. The sequence continues at coordinate 301,492,816 of CM038214.1, read as the reverse complement.
GGACTTAATTAATTACTCTTATAGTTAATTTCATTAAACTCCTTTAGGTTATTAAACACTAAAGATCTACCTCATGATTTAATTAATTACGATGCGATGTGATTATGATTTCAATTTGATTAAGTGATTTAATTAATTGGTTAAATCTTAATTAATTTCATTCTAAAAATGGTGAAATGAACTTGGGAAGAGGTCCCAACCCTATTCCTTAGTTCACTTATATTGATAATGATTAATAAACTTAATTAACCAATTTGTTATTGTTCATGGGATTAATTAATCATTAATTAACTTAAAAAGTATTTAAGGTTTAATCGGTCAATTTTCCTAATTAAGTGAGCAATAAATCCAAATAAAATCATGGGTGGAAGAGTCATCCCATTAAATTAACCCACAAAATTTGGGATTAATTGCTCAAGTAATTAAAGTAATTAAGCTAATAAATTTTTGTAATTAAACTTAATTAAATATTAATTCTACTCAAAATAAGTTAAGATCATTTTTAATTAACTCTCCTTTAAAATACTTTTAAAATGAGTATTTATATGCATTTGTTTTATTTCTCTATGATTTTTTTATGATTTTTAGAAGTTTACCATTAAAATGATTAATTAAAGCCTAATTAAAGCTTAATCTATTGGCCACATGGCTTTGATTGGCTACTTAAAACTTATCTGACTCGGTGCCCATGTGCCGGTGGCGGACACGCTTTCTCGTCCACCATCCGATCTAAGATCGGATGGCTATGATTAATCCCACAGCTTAGTATGATTAAATCAGATCGATCTAGTGTAACTAATCGCGATGATTTTTTTGATCACGAGCGGTCATCTAACATTAGGAGAGTAAGGAGAATAGAGTCTACCATTGATCACTTGATCGAACTTACGAGCTTAGATCAACTTCAAGGATCCACCTTCGCGACATCGATGAGGAGGGATCCAGTCAAGATGTTGAGATGCAAGTTTTCTTTAAAAAGCTCCCAACCCATTTTGGGGTCGGTTTTGGATGTGCATACCTCATCAAAACTCAAGATGATGAGATTGAGGAAGCTTCATCTAGTGGAGCGAAGACTGAGTAGTTGGATCAATTCCTCGACATTCTCTTAGAAGGCCATGAATTGATGATTTGGAGCTCATCTTTGATCGAAGTCCCACCTCCGGTGCTCAGAAAGCTTGGGAGATGATTCGTTCTTACTTGATGAGGAGCCTAGGAAGGTGCACATTAATTTGAGTTTGATGGAGAAATGGGGAAGTTAGGTCAAAAATGGGAGTGTCTTATTTTGAGATGGATGGGAATTGCATTTCTTGATCGAGGAATAAGTTTGGGAGCTTAAGGAATGGCTCTAGCAGGTCGTGTTGGTCAACTAGGGCTCTGAGGAATGATTTTTGTGTGTCTTTGAGTGAAAATGAGGGGGTATTTTTCTCCTTTCATCCTGATCGGACGGTGGGATCAGGTTTGGCTTATAGTGGCATACCATCTCGAGTCCTTCGGGAGGAGGTGAGTTGGCTTGGCTTGGTTGGTTGAAGGTGTGGATGTGGCTCAAGGAGGAATCATGGGTGTCCTATGGGTTTCAAATGCTCCAAAGGGGAGGTTGAGGTGATTTCACCTCTTGTGGGTCATGGTCAACGCAACCACCCCTTGGGGTTGGGCAGTGTCCTAGGTGCCTAGGTGGACCAATGGGAGAGTACCAAGTGGCCAAGGAATGGAAATGACCACTTACATGGGTGATTTGTCTAATGATACCCTTGACCCAAGGGTAGAATGATCATTGGCATTGGATTTGACAGATTTGAAATAATCTAAAAGTGGGTTAGCCCAAATTTCAAGTCAATTGGAGTTGATTTGGTTTGGTTTGGCTCAATTTGACTCATTTAGGTCAAATTAGGATGTTATGTGAATTGGTCAAATTGGATCAAACCAAGGGTTAGGTCAAGTTCATATGATCATTGGGAATTTTTTGGTTATATTGATTTGGTTTAGTTTGGCTTAGATTTCATTTTGGCTCATTTGAATTCATTTGGGTCAAATGGGTTAAGTTGACCAATTTGACCAAATTGGCCAAATTGGCTTGGGTTGGGTGTTGGTTTAGGTTTAGTTGACCAATTGAAGATGATTGTAGGTGTTGGTTTCGATTAATTTGGATTTGTATTTGGTTTTGATATAGGCCAACTTGAAATGTTAGGTTAATTTGGGGTAAGTAGGTCAATTGGGTTCAATTGGGTCCAATCATGGCTTTGGCCAAGTTCAACAATCAATTTGGAATGAACTTGAGCTATTGGTTGCAATCAATTTGGTTTATATTTAGATTTGACCCAATTTGGTCTTGTAGGTCAATTTGGGTCAACTTGGGTCAAGATGGACAATTGGATTTGGTTTAACTCAATTAAAGGCCAAGTCATATTCAAATATTTATTTTTATTTGGTATGAATCATTGGATTTGGTTTAGGTTACAATTTGGCTAGTTTGGTTCATATGGGTTAAGGGTTGACTTGGTCAAATGAGACTTGGTTTGACTAATTTGTTGATCAACCTAGGGTGATCAACAATCATGATGGTGATTATGATGGGCTTGGTTCAATCAATTTGGGTAGGATTAGAACTTGGCTCAAATAGGTCAAATTTGCCACTTTGGGTCAAGTGGACCAATTGTGTTTAGTTGGCTTGATTTTGGGTTGAGTTTGATTTAGTTGAGTTCATATATGGATTTGGGATTGATATATATTCAATTATTGACTTGGGTTCAAATGGGTTTCATCAACATTTCAAGTCAAAAGGGTTAAGTTGGGTTTGACTTGGGTTGATTTTTGTTTGGCTTGATCATTGAAATTTTCATTTATAATTGTGAATATGATTGAAGGCATGATTCATTCATGATAAAATCAATTGAATTTGAGTTTTTGAATGAAAGAATTTGGCTAAGTCCATGAAGTTGGGTCATGTGGCTTAGGTTTTGATTTTGATGTGGTTTATTTTAGTTTTGATGATTTAAATGTATATTTCATTTAAATTATGAAGATGATTGAAAATATGATTGATTGTGAGAAAATTAATTGAGTTTGACTTGATTTGGATTAAGATTTGGCTAAGTCCATGGGATAGATCATATGTCTTAGGAAGGGTTTTGATTTGATTTGATTGAGTTTGATTTAGTTTTGATAATTTGAATGTTGATTTGATTTATATTTAGAAAGATGATTGAAGATATAAATTTATTATGAGAAAATCAATTAATTTTGGATTGATTTGGATTAATATTTGGCTAAGTTCATGGGATAGGTCATATGGCTTAGGAAGGGTTTCAAGTTTGGATTTGATCATGAGTTTCAATCATTTGGTTTTGGAATTTGGGTTTGGATTTGAATTTGAATTTCATGTTTGAACTTGAGGTTTGGTTTGAGAAGGTGAACATGGATTCGATTTGGGTTGTAGGGTAGTTGGATTATCCAAATCCCTAAGGCATAACCTAATCCTATGGTTAACCCTGCTAAGTCTTTAGGCTTAGTTTAGATGTTTAACTAATTGTTAGAAGTGTCTTATGATTAGGGAAGTCTTAGTGTTTAGAAGACTCCTAAGTCTAAGATGGAAAGATTGAATCTACGCTCCAAAAGTGAGGTCAACAGGCTTTAGCCTCCATAGTGTTGCCCTTGGAGATAGATGATTGGAAGACCGAAGCCAAGTTTCACATTATAGACTTGAATACATCTTTCAATGCTTTGCTTGGGAGACCATGGATACACAAGAACAATATAGTTCCATCATTTCTATATCTGTGTATGAAGTTTGCCAAAGGTGATATCATCTACTGCGTTGAAGGAAATCTCAAACCATTTATAGTTCATGAGGTCGGCATATATGAGGATGTGGCTTACTACCTCCCTTAAAATCAACAAGTCTATTCTCTCACGAACTTGGCCAATGTTTAAAAATACAAAACAAAAAAAAAAGATATAAGAAAAGGAAGTGGAGCTTGACATTAGATTCCACCCACAGTTCATTACTCCATTCGAATATATGGGTAAGACAACCTAACCTCCACCAGGTAGAGAAAGAGGCCATTTTGAAGGTAGTCCTAGGGGTGAAAAGCCTCATTATTGGCCACCAAATAGAAGATATGTCCCAGCTACCAGGAGTACACCTATTATCCATATAGACTTAGAATTTAGAGTGGATGAGTATTATATGGTTAGCACACCAGCCAGCTCTTCTAAGCAGTAGATTCCCTTCAAGGTGACATTAGATTGGAAGATTGAAGCCAAGTTTCATATTATAGACTAGGATACATCTTTGAACATTTTCTTGGGAGACCATGGATACATGAGAACAACATAGTTCCATCCTCTCTACTTCAGTGTTATGAAGTTGGTGAGAAGTGGGATCATCTATTATGTCAAAGGAGATCTCAAGCCATTTATAGTTTGCAAGGTTGGCATATATGATGATGTGGCTTACTACCTCCCTCAAAATTAACAAGTTTATTCTCGTAAACCTGGCCAATGTTTAAAATTAAAAGAAAATTGAAAAGAAAAATAAAAAGAAAGAAAAGAAGAAAGAAAAGGAAAGAGAAAATGAAAAAGAAATTAAAAGGGAGCTGAAATAGAATTGGAGGAGGAAGTGGAGCTTGACATTAGATTCTACCCACAGTTTATTACTCCATCTGAAAATATGGGAAAGATGACCTGACCTCCACCAAGAAAAGAAGCAGGCTAGTTTAGAGGCAGTCCCAGGGGTGGAAAACTTCTTTGTTGGCTACCCAATAAAAGATTTGTCTCAGCTACCCGAAGTACACTTGCTATCCATATAAACTTAGAATCTAGTTCTCCTTAGAACTAAAATAAGCTCTCTTACTTGAAAAGCTCTATGATAGACCAACTTGTTGTGAGCTTGAATCATTTTAAATTTATACAACTTGAGGTATTGGCATGCTCACAGGCATCTCTCTTCCAAACCTTCGAGCTCTTATAACCACAACTTGGTGTTTCTCTCTGTTGTGATTTTTCTACCCACAATAATCCATAGTGATGGGAGTTGGACTTCTAATGGTAGAATGGCTTCAGACCCATACACTAAGGAGAAAGGAGTAGATTTGGAGTTTTATGTGGTGAAGTAGACCTACAAGATTTCAACTAACTACTCATGCCACTATCGCTTGTTATTATAGATTGTATTCTTTAGTATTTGGATGAGAGTTATGTTGAAAGCTTCTGCTAAGTCATTTTTTCTCGGGTAGTTGATGGTAGAATATCTCTAATCTATGATATGTCTCCGGGAAAAGTTGTTGATCTCAGTTCTCTTGAATGCAGTACCATTATTAGATATAATTCATCGAGGCACTCCGAACTTATATACAATATGGTTCCTAAAAAATAAACCACTTGCTAAATTGTGACCTCTTTGAGTAGAATCACCTTTACCCATTTGGAAAACTAGTCAGTGGAAGTTAAGATGAACCGATGACCCTTCGAAGATGGAGGATCAATCAAGCCCACTATGTCGTCCAACACTGAATGGCTATGAGGCCATTGTAGGGATGTAGAATGTTGGGTGGTGTAGGACCATGGTGTATTTGACATTGGTGGCATCGCCTAACAATATCCATGCAATCTTTGATCATCTATGACCAGTAGTATCCTTATTTCTTGATCTTAGCTTTCATCTTCGAATTGAATTGGTTGGCTCCACATAATCCTGAGTGTACCTTGGTCACGCGATCTTATAAACTTCATGCTTATTTAAAACAAAGTAACCATATATGATCGAAGGCGTTGGAATAAGACACCATCCATAAGAGCATTGGAAAGTGCTATATGCTTCATCTGATGGGCTTGGGACTTTCCTTGAGGTAGTTTTCCTTTATTTTGGTAATCCATGAATGGTTTCCTCCATCTAACTCCTCATCCTTCTTGGCAATGATAACCTCCTTCAAGAGAACTTTTGATGAGTTCTATATCAATAAAGGATAAAACTTGTTTATTTTGGACCTTTATTGATATGGACTCATCCTCTAGACATGCAAACTCATTGGAAAGCTTGGCTAAAGCATACGCTATGGTGTTCTCTTCTTGAGGAATCTTATAAATGGTAACCTCTGGGATTTGGACCAACAACTCCATGGTATTCTTGTGGTAGTGATGGAGCTTGGGCTTTATTACCTTATAAGACCTAGTGATTTGGTTGATAACTAGCTGAGAATCCCTTAAGATGTTGATATTTTAGATGCTTAGAGTAATGGCTAACTCCACAATGAAAATCATAGCCTCATATTCAGCTTCATTGTTGGTGTAAGGATTGGACAAATTAAATAAGAATCTCATCACATTGTGGTCCAGAGTTAAGAGAACTATTCCTACACCTGCCTTTCTTGGAATAGTAGATTATGGTTCTTCTCTTCTTTGAGAGAAAGCTTCACCATCAAAGTACATCTCCCACTAGTGAATTCTTGTATCCCCTAAGTTCATGATTTGTTCATTGGAGAGATCATCACTAAGCATAGATTCAACAGGAAGTGGGTGTGTTGCTAAGAAATCTGCTAGCATTTGTCCTTTCACCGCCGGAGGGTATGTCAAATTGTGAGAGGATCATGGACCACCATGCCAACCGTCCATAGTGTCGCCATGTCATGAGATACTATAGTGGATTGATTCTAGAGATTAAATTCATCTTATGAGGAATCATGTAGTGCTGTAGTTTTGGGATGCAAATATTAAGGCAATGCTTCTCAATGGGTGGATAATTAGCCTCAATAGGGACTAGATGGTAGGAGGTAGTAGAGTGTGTTTTTACTTCCCTTCATCATTAGCTTAGCAAAACAAAGCACCAAGAGTTATCTAATCTAAAGTAATGTAAGGTCAGTGGCTTTCTCGGGATAGGGGCTGCTAGAACTGGCAGCATCATCAAGTAATGCTTGGAGTCTTTGAAGGCATGCTCACACTGATCATCCCACTTAAACTTGGCATCCTTTTTGAAAGGCACTGAGAATGGCTGACATCTTTCTGATAGGTTGGATATAAAGCATATTAGATACTCCAACTACCCTTGGAATGATTTGAGTTGAGTTAAACTTTTAGGGGATGGAATTTCTAATATCGCCTTAATCTTCTCTGAATCAATTTTGATTCCCTAGTGTCAGACAACAAACCCAAGGAATTTCCCTAGAGCTACTCCGGATGCACACTTAAGGGGGTTTATTTTGAGGTTAAATTATCTTAACTATTCAAAAACTACTCTCAAGTCAAAGAGATAGCCTTCCTTTTTGGTACTTTTGACCATGAGATCATTGATATAACACTACTTGATGATGAATGAGTTCATCAAAGATTCGAATCATAGCTCGCTGGTATGTAGCATAGGCATTTTTAAGGCTAAAAGTCATGACCTTATATTAATATATTCCTATTGGATTCTAAAAGTAGTGTTTCTTTCATCTTAAGGGGCCATCTTTATTTGGTTATATCTAGATAAGCCATCCATGAAAGAGAATACTACATGAGATGAGGCAATGTCACTAGGATTGGTAGTGGAAATTCATCTTTTGGACATGCCTTATTTAAATCCCTAAAATCGATGCATATGTTAATTTGACTATTCTTTTCTTAACTTGGATGGCGTTGGCTAAATAGGGGTATTTTTCTTCTTGGATGATGCTAGTATCAATCAATTTCTTGACTTCATAAATGAACTATTATTTTATGTCTAATTGCATGCATCTATGAGCTTATTTGATAGGGTTAGGCTCTATTGCTAGTTTATGGACTACTATGTTAGAGCTAATAATCATCTCTTCATAACTCCATGCAAAGGTCCTTAAACTCAGTCAATAGCCTAACTAAGTCATTAGTTTTAATTTCATTCAACAAAGAACTCATGTATGTCAAGCGTGGATCTTCTTTAGTTTTTATGTTGATTTCCTTGAGCTCGTTGATGGTTGACTTGATCTATTCTTCAAACTCTAGTGGTGTATCTTTGACTTCAAAATCAATTGGATCATCTGAAGTTTCTAAGCATAGCTCCCCATATGAGTTAATTGATTTGAAAAGAACCTATCAGATTCCAAATGACTAGTGATGACTAAGCATTAATCATCATCATCGATTGAGCCCACTATACTGAATCCCAGTTTAGATCTTGATTGATAACTTTTCCATTTGTTCTTCCATATTCTTTCAAAGTAATCTGACATGTACTTTGACCAAGTATGTGGGATTAACCTTTCTTTTGCTAATTACAGAACACAAGGCAAGTACCAAACGAAAGGTAATTCTAATAAATCTTTATTTGAATTATCCTAGAAAGATGCTCCCAGAAAGAACCTCTAAGTCCTTACACACAATAAGATACGCTAACCCTATCAAGCAAGCTCCTAGGCATATGTGATTAGATATAGAACAACTGGTCATTTATTAAGTCAAGAAACTAATCAATGTTGGCTTCATCTGGGAAGAAAAATACCTACCTTGTTAGCCAACATCATCCTAGTTAAGAAAAAATGACCAAATTCACATATACATCAATTTTAGGATTTAAATAAGGCATGTCCAAAAGATGAATTTTCATTACCAACCAATGATGGTGAACATTGCCTCATCTCATATAGTCTTCAATTTCATGGATGGCTCATCTGGATATAACCAAATAAAGATAGACCCTGAAGATGAAAGAAACACTACTTTTAGAACCCTGATTAGAATTTATTGCTATAAGGTCATGCCTTTCAAACTTAAAAATGCTAGTGCTACAAACCAACGGGCTATGACTCAAATTTTGGATGAACTCATTCATCATCAAGTCGAGTGCTATGTAGATGATCTCATGATCAAAAGTAGATAAAAGGAATAATACCATGTCTTTGACTTGAGAGTAGTTTTCGAATAGTTAAGATAATTTAACCTCAAAATGAACCCCCTGAAGTGTAATTCTAGCTTTAGGGAAATTCCTTGGGTTTGTTGTCTGACACGAGGGAATCAAAATCGATCTAGTGAAGATCAAGGTGATATTAGAAATGCCACCCCCTAAAAGTTTAACTCAACTCAGATCATTCCAAGGGTGGTTGTCGTATCTAAGATGCTTTAAATCCAACTTGTCGAGAAGATGTTATCCATTCTCAGCACTTGTCAAAATAAATTCCAAGTTCAAGTGGGATAAAAGTGAGCATGCCAAGACATCAAGCATTATCTAATAATGTCACGTTGATTCTAGCACTATCCCGGTAAGCCGCTCATACTTTACACTACTATGTTAGATGACTCCTTGGTACTTTGTTGGCCCAAGCCAATGAGAAGGAAGGAAAACACACTTTACTACCATAGTCATTCTAATCCCTACTTAGCTAATTATTATCCCATTAAGAAGCATTGACTAGCTTTAATCTTTGAATCCCAAAAATACACTACATGCTTCCTCATAAAAAATGTAATCTCTAGGATCAATCCACTAGTATCTCATGACATGGTCAACGGTATGTGGATGGTTGGCACGATGATCCATGATCCTCTCACAGTTTGACATTACTTTCATACCCCTCAATGTGGTAAAAGGAAAAGCAGTAGCAGATTTCTCAGTAGCACACCCACTTCTTATTGACTCTATGCTTAGTGATGATCTCCTCGATGAACAAATCATGAACTTAGGGGATACTAGCATTCACCATTGGAGATGTACTTTGATGGTGTGGCTTCTTCTCAAAGAGGAGATGAACCATAATCTACTTTTCCAGGAAAGGTAAAGGTAAGAATAGTTCTCTTAACTCTGGACTGTGATGTGATGGATTCTCATATCATCTATCCAATCCTTGCACCAACATCGATGCTGAATATGAGGCTCTAATTGCTAGTTTGGAGTTAGCCATTACTCTGATAATCTAGAACATCAACATCTTTGGGGATTCTTTATTCAACAAATCATTGGGTCCTATAAGTTTATAAATCCAAAGTTCCATCACAACCATAAGTACACCATGGAGTTGTTGGCCCAAATCCCAGAGGTTACCATTTATAAGATTCCTCAAGGAGAGAATGTCGTAGCGCATGCTTTAGCCAAAATAAATAAGTCTTATGCCTTATTGATATTGAACTCTTCAAAACGTACTCTCTTGAAGGGGAGGTTTCTATTGCCAAGAAATACAAGGAGTTAGATTAGAGGCAACCATTCATGGATTACCTAAATAAAGGAAAACTACCTCAAGAGAAGTCCCAAGCCTGTCATATGAAGCAGAGAGCACTTTCCCAAGCTCTTGTAAATGGTGTCTTGTACTGACAATCTTTCGATCATATTTGGTTACATTGTTTATACCAGCACGAAGCCCGTAAGATCGTGGCCGAAGTACACTCATGATTACATGGAGAAAACCAATCTAGTCCAAAGATGAAAGCCAAGATCAAGAGAATAGGGTACTATTGGCTATCGATAATCAAATATTGCATAGATATGGCTAGGTCATACCACCAATGTCAACTACGGTGTGGTCTACAACCACCCAACATTCTACATATTACATTAGCCTCAAGGCCATTCGAATGTTGGGATACATAGTGGGTCCGATTGATCCTCTTTCTTCCAAGGGTCATCGATTCATCTTAGCTCCTACTTACTACTTTTCCAAATGGGTGAAGGCGATTCGAGAGAGGTCATAGCATGTGCTCTAGCTTTTAGAATTGTATCATTACATGTATGGAGTGCCTCGATGAATTATATCTCGATAATGGTACTATATTCAAAAGCGAGATCAACAACTTTACCGAGGCATAGTATAGATTGGAGATATTCTATCATTAACTACGTGAGGGTAAATGGCTTAGTAGAAGCTTTCAATAAAATACTCATTCAAATACTGAAGAAGACACTCAACAATAATAAGAGATAGTGGCATGAGCAATTAGTTGAAGCCTTGTGGGCATACCGCACCACATATAAAACTCCAACTCAGTCTACTCCTTTCTCTTTAGTGTATGGGTCCGAAGCTATTCTACCATTAGAAGTATAACTCCCATCACTAAGGATAGCTATGGGTAGTAAGATCAAGAACACCAAGTTGTGGATAAAAGAGCTTTTAGGTTTGGAGGAGATATGCAGCATGCCAAAATGTCACATTGTACAAAGTTAAAATGATTCAAGCTCAAAATAAGTTGGTCCATCCTAGAGCTTTTCAAGTAGGAGAGCTTATTTTATTTCTAAGGAGGTTGATTATTTCCCATCGTACGATGGGAGGCAAGTTTGAACCCACTTGAGAAGGCCCTTTTGCCTTAGAGAAGGCCTACAAAGGAGGATCTTATTAGCTTATTAATCATAAGGGAGAGTTCCCAATGCCTCCAATCAATGGGCTCTACTTAAAGAAATATTATAAATCATGTTAGAAAATAATTAACATCAAAGAAAATTCCATTTCGAATTCAGTCTCTTCCATGTTGAAAGTATTCTTGTTTGTGAATTCACCATGATGTGTTTAGGGTAGGTGTAAGGAACCCGAGTGGTGTCATATCCTTCATCGATACAATGCAAACACAAACTACACATAAACATATAAAACAAACACATATCTTTTTGTCTCGGCTTTCTGAGTTGAGATAACATGCCCAATGACACTCACTCAATAGCTGCTCTAGGATGGGCTGACGTGCTACCCTACTAGTGTGTCACTGCTTTCAAGGATATAAGTCTGCTATGCTTTCCTTCCTTACTTGGCCACTGCACACCGATGATCACCTTATTAGTTTGGTAGTTCTTACTATGTGGCAGGTAAGCTACCTCATGTTGGCTTTGTTTAAGAGGATGTGAGTCTGCTATGCTTTCTTCTTGAATTAGTCTTTGTACACTGACTGGTTTGAGTATATTTGAGGTTTAGGATAAGTACCCTAGCAGCTCCTTCCCTCTTGACTGCTTCAAGTCTAGGTCCGGTCCTTCCTCGGGGCTCCCTGCTTAGTAGTCACTCAAGGTCAAATAATATCTATCCTGCCGATGACAGACTATCTCAATGACCAGTTCTACTTGGAAAGTTGTAAGCCTACATGATTTCTTTCCATATTTATCATTGAACACCAACGGGCAACTTAGGTTGGTTGGTTCTCACTATGTTGATAGATACACCTTAGGTTGGTTGGTTCTCGCACCTTAAGATATACCACTCATGGCAGATGTAAGTTTACTACATTTTCTCCTTGAGTTGGCCACCATACACCTATAGGTTTTTTCTAGGGCTCAAGATAACGCCCCTAGTAGCACCTCCCCTGAGGACACTATATTTGGATCACATCATTTGTGACCCCATTTAGACACTACCCAGGTTACTATGGATTGGACAGTTCCCCTTTCCTAGTAACCACCCCTGTGGTTAGAGAATCTATCTTATGGATGTGCAGATTCTATCTTGGTCCAGTAAATTTGAGATATGTTAAGGCTGACATAGCCCCTTCTTAGTGTGGTCCCTCACACACGAACAGGGTTGACATAAACATATACATAAAATATATATTCACTTGTGGATTAGGGTGACATCCCTAGCGGTAACTTTTCCCAAGCAAGCATCCTATCTTTAAGACAGTGTCATCAAAACTCTCTATAAGAATTTCCTGACTACTCTTGATATGTCCCTCATTCACTCAATTATTCTATGTGGGTTCAATTTGTTATGTTACCAATACGTCACCCTAGTGGTTGTTCACTACTTTAGAAGATGTAAGTGCACCGCCTCTTCCTAGCAGTCATTGCACACCAAAGAAACCCCTTAGGTTGGCTAGCTTTACCCCATGGTGGGTAGACTTTCCATTTGGATTTATAAATGCGAGATAGGACAAGTCCAATATAGCCCCTTCTCGGTGGGTTCGCCATATACACATGGTCCATAAATTAAATCTATCAAATTTGGCTGAGCTCACATCCCTAATGGATATGCCCTCAATTCAAACTCAAACTAAACCAAATAAACCATATCAAATCACATGAAATTAAGATAAAATTAATCCTGACTACTTTTAAGTTGATATAAGGTCAGGTTCAATTTGATGTGCATGTAACAGGTCACCCTTATGGTTGTTCCTCGCTTCAAAAGATGTATGTCTGCTATGCCTTCTTCCTAGCACAGTTGTTGCACACTAAAAGGAAACCCCTTAGGTTGGCTAGCTCTACCCCACAATGGTAGACTATTCATTTGATTTGAGATAGGTTTAAGGTAGATAGCCCATTCTTAGTGGGTCCATGCACCAACAAGGTCCATACACTAACTCAGATTAAATTAAACCCAATCTAATTTTCTCTAGTGGAGTTAAATCACACTCTTCTCCTTAGTGGAGCCCCAAATCATATATAAACAAGTCAACCAAACAAATCAAACTCAAAACCAACCTTCTTAGTGGAGCCAAATTAAACAAACTCCCCAGTAGAGTCTAAATCAAACAAATACAACTAAACTCTTATTCCCAGCAGATACATCCCCAAACAAATCTGAAATCAAACTCAAATCCCAATTCCGGGATAGCAAACACTTCCCTAGTGGAAGGTTTATATGCGATCCCTAATGAACTCGAGCCTATATCTCTAGTATGCCTTTGCATCAATTAAAACAAAAAATAAATTAAAGTCGATTAGATCTTAATCCTCTGTGGATTATAGATTATTATCCCTAGTGGATCTTCTTTCCACAAATCATATAATCAAATCAAATTCAAACCTTATCCCCAATAGAATTTTTTTTTCTATGCCCTCGACATAGACCCCTCACATGTCAGGTCCAATGCATGTGTGATCCCCTAGTGGATCTCCCTCCATGTCCTTGACATAGAATTCTCATCAAATTTTATTTCTTCTCTTATGCACACCTTTAATACTTCAACTAAAAGCCTAATAATGTATTAATTCAAATTACATCATCTTAACATTGTAATCAACATTTTATGATTTGCGTCGGTGCAAGCTCAAACTAACTATACAATATCATGCAAAACATATTATAGTGTGAATTAACACACTATATTATATTATAATATATGATGTTATAATATAATTTGCTATAATGTAATATATTGTCTAACATTACACCTCATTAGAATCACTTAAAAGGAACAAAAAACAAAATTTTCTCAAAATATGAATAATGTTCATTTTGGATGTAAAATGGTCATTTTCTATTAGAAATGATAACAATAGTAGAATTTTGGTGTTGTAACTTTGGTGTGTGCTGTGAATTTGGCTAAATTCTTCCATGTCAACCTTCAAATTAACATTTTTTTGAGTTTTGACCCAATGTATTATAACAAAAGTAAAACATACTAAAATGTACAATAACATTTAGTAACACACCATCACATTCATATAAATGTGAAGTTATATTGTTATGTACATTATATTTAAATATTCTTTCATATAATATATTATCTTACATTACACCTTAAAATGAATCACTTTGAGGAAAAAAAATTATAATATTTGGTTGAAAAATAAACATTAATTTTGGATGCAAAATTTCATTCTTTTGATTAAAAGACACACCATAGCACACCCCTAATGATGTTCCCTAATGCTTACCTTAAATTTGGCCAAATCCCATCATCTCATCCTATAAATCAATATTTTTATGAATTATACTAGTTTAAACTCTACTACATCATACTATAACAAACTAAAATATGCTAAACAAAATAGTAATATACAATCATATGCTATAATGCATGAAGCTACACTATGTTATGGCATCCTATATTATAATACACTATAGCATATGATATTATATTATATTGCATATCACATCACAAGGGATTGCTTAAGATAAAAAAATTGTAAAATTAGACTAAACAATAAAAAACTATATATTTTAGTCGTATCACTTACATATTTTAAATTGGAGCAATATATTATGATGCCATGCTCTACCTATTATGAATTTTGCCAAATTCTACCATTTTATAGTCTAAATCAACACTTTTATAAATAATGCTAGTGTAAGCTTGACTGCATGATTGTAAAATACTAAAAGAATTTAAAATGCATAGAACAATATATTATGATATATGATGTTATCCTATGCTACAACATATAATATTTATTTTGAACATCTAATCTGACTTTTTAGACTATAAGTGGTGTAGCACAACTTTGGTACTACAACCTAGTTCCCACTTCAAATTTAACAAATTTCTTAATCTAATTTATTAAATCAATATTTTTTATGATTTATATTAATATAGGCCCTAGGGCACAATACCATAATATACTAAAACATTTTAGAACATCTTATAGCATCTAACAACACATCACTACATGCTCAAATATATGATGCTACATTATACTATAATATATGCTATTATAATATGATTTAGGGTATTCAAATCTCAACTAGTCAAGCAAAGTCTCTTGAAGACATTTTTTAGCTACCATAACCATGTTAGGATTAGGTCATTCTTTAGATCAACAAGAACATCTTTATTCAAGGTTTAGGGTTTAGGGTTTAGTGTTTAGGGTTAGTTTAGGGAATAGGGTTAAGGGTTTAGGTTTGGTGGTTTATGGTTTAGGGTTGTAGTTTTATGGTTTAGTCTTTATGGTTTTGTTTTAATGTTTAGTGTTTAGGTTTTAAGCTTTTGGGTTTAGGGTTTAGGGTTTAGGGTTTAGGTTTAGGTTTAGGGTTTATGGTTTAGTGTTTAGGTTTGGTTTTTAGGGTTTAGGTTTAGTTTAGGTTGGGTTTATATTTTAGGTTTAGGGTCTAAGTAGTTAAGGTTTAGGGTTTAGGGTTTAATATTTTTTTAATAGAGAACAAATTCAGATTCAACATTTTTGCTTTTCAATTTTATCAACCGTAGCACCCCAAGTTTTCTAAGACATAAGCAATGACATTGATAAAAATGAACACTCATAGAGCAAATCAATAATAATTGATAGGTAGAACTGTCTATACTATATAGACATAGTTCCATAAGCAGCAGATCGGATTGGTCATTCTTCGCTTTTCCAACTCTCATGAACCACCCATGCCTCTAGTATGGATCCACCATCATATCCCCAATCTCTACCTCCACCACCACCACGACTATAACCTCTGTCACTCCTCCCACCTCCATAACCACCACTACTCTGACCACCACCTCCATATCCACCAGCACCTCAAGATACCCCACCACCACTGTGATAACCGTCACCTCCACCTTCGGCTCCCCCACCATATTTAGATTGAGCCTATTTGAAGGTGATGCTCCTACCATCAAGGTTCTGCAAATTCAGTGTAGAGATGGTTATTAGAGTGGGTTTTTGGGGTTTAAGGTTTAGGGTTATAGGTTTAGGGAGGTTTAGGGTTTAGGGAAGATTTTAGATGGGCTGGTTTAGTGTTGTGGAGGGTGGGGGTTTAGGGTTAGGCTTGTGGTAAAGTTTAGGGTTTAAGGATTTAGGTTAGTTTTAGGGAGGGTTTTTTCAAATTAAAAAAGGTGGTTATATATTTTGTTTTTAATTTGAGTTTATTTTATTTTATTTATATTATTTATTTTAATTAGTTTAATTTATTTTATGTTTATTTATTTTACTTGGTTTCTAATAGTTTACTTTAGTTTAGGTATTTTTTTAGTTGAGTTTTATTTTATTTTATTTTAATTTAAGTTTTATTTTTATTTTAAGTTTAGGTTTAGGTTTTATTTTATTTTTTAGGTTTATTTTATGTATTTTTGGGATTATTTTTTAGATGGTTTAGGTTTATTTTAGTTTATTTTATTTTATACTTTAGGTTTAGTTTAAGTTTAGGATTTATTTATTTTAGTTTTGTTTATATTTTAGTTTGTTTATCTTATTTTTATTTTTTAGGTTTAGGTTTTTAGTTTAGGGTTTAGATTTATTTTTTTTTTAGGTTTATTTTTTAAGTTTAGGTTTCTATTTTTTTTATTTTATTTTATTTTTGTTTGACTTTATTTTTATTATATGTTTAGTTTTTATTTTATTTAAGTTTTTTATTTTTTTAGTTTAGTTTAGGTTTTTATTTATTTTATTTTAGTTGAGTTTTTATTTTTATTTATTTTTTTTTTTTTAGGTTTAGGTTTAGGTTTTAGTTTATGTTTTAATTTTAATTTATATTTTGACAGTAGTAAATTTTATAGCTTTAACCATTTTAAGGACATTATATCTTTTCCTTTTATTGTAATAAAAATCTAACTTTCCCAAAACATACCCCCAAAACCTTAAACCCTAAACAACCATAGACCCTAAAACCCTAAACACTAAACCCTAAACCCTAAACCCAAACCCTAAACCTAAACCTTAAATCCTAAAACCCTAAACCCTAAACCCTAAACTAACTGTAAACCCTAAATCCTAAACACTAAACCCTAAACCCTAAACCCTAAACCCTAACCCTAAAACGTAAACCCTAAAACATAAAAGTAAAATAACCTAAAATCCTAAACCTTAAACCCTAGACCCTAAACCCTAAACCTTAAGCCTTAAATCCCAAACCCTAAACCTAAACCTAAAGTAACTAAATAAATTAAAAAATAAGCATAAACCCAAAAATTTAATAAACCTAAACCTAAACCTAAACCCTAAGATAAGAACCTTGATGGTAGAACATCAACGCCAACCATGCTTAATCTAGATCTAAAGGTGGAGGCTAAGGTATTGGTTATCAGGTGGGAGATCTAGGTGGTGGTAGCAGGTGGTTTGGAGGTGAAGAGGACGAAAGTTATAGTTATTGTGGTGAGGGAGAGATAGGGATATGATGGTGATCTTACTGAGAGGCCTGGGGTGGTTCTGGAATTGAGAAATGAAGATCGGCCAATCCATCTATGTATGGAACTGTCTTTATAGTTGAGAATTCTAGTTATATAGATTTTGGATTTTCTATGCTTTCATTTCTTATCTATGTTCTTGTGTCTTAGAAACTTTGGTGTGTTACTTGGTGAAATTGAAAAAAAAATGAAATGTTTAATCTAAATTTGTTCTCTATTAAAAAAAAAGCCAAAAACCCTAAACCCTAAACTTAAAGCTAAACCCTGAACCCTGAACCCTAAACCTACAACTGTAAACCCTAAACATAGACTAAAACCCTAAACCCTTAACTTTAAATCCTAAACCCTAAACCCTAAACCCTAAAACCTTAAACCCTAAGCCATAAACCCTAAACCCTAAACCCTAAACCCTAATCCCTAAACCCTAAAACCTACAAACCTAAACCCTAAACCCTAAACCCTAAATCCTAAACACTAAAATCCTAAAAACTTAAACATAAATTAAATAAAACCTAAAATAAAATAAATTAAAACCTAAATAAAATAAAAAAAATAAAATAAAATAAAACCTAAATGAAAACCTAAACCTATACCTAAAATAAAATAAAATAAACTTATAAAATTAAATTAAAATAAATAAAAACTTAAACTAAACTAAAAAATAAAATAAACCTAAGAATAAAATACTTAAACAAAATAACACTAAATCTAAAATAAAATAAAATCAACCTAAATAAAAAATAAAAAACCTAAAGGATCCTACTAGTGAGAGGCATTAGTGGTGGTTATGGAGAAGAGATGGAGAGAATAGTAAAGGGAGGATAGATCGTGATATAATGGCGATCCTACTAGTCGAGAGGCATTAGGGTTCCAATGCAATGGAGAAATTGATGAACTAACCCGACCATCATGGAACTATGTCTTTATAGTAGAGATATTTCTAGTTATCTAGGGTTTCTAATTTTCTCTATGCGTGCTCATTTTTGATCTATGTCATTGCTTTTATCTTAGAAAACTTGGTGTGCTACTAGGCTATTGAAATCAAAAAGAAGAAATGTTGAATATGAATTTCTTCTATGTTAAAAAAAACCTTAAACCTTAAACCTTAAACCCTAAACTAAAACTTAAACCTTAAACCAAAAACCTAAACCGTAAACCCTAAACCCTAAAATCATAAACAACACTAAACCTAAACCTAAACCCTAAAACCTAAACCATAAACCCTAAACCCTGCCCTAAACTTAAACCCTAAACCCTAAATTATAAACTCTAAACCCTAAAATGTAAACTAAACCCTAAACTAAACCCTAAACCCTAAATACTAAACTCTAAACTAAACACAAAACCATAAACTAATAAAATAAAATAAACCTAAACCTAAACTAAAATAAACTAAACCTAAACCCTAAACTAAACCTAAACTAAAATATTAAACTAAACCTAAACCTAAACTAAATAAATATAAACTAAACCTAAAAAATTTAAACTAAACCCTAAACCTAAAAAAAATAAACTAAACTAAACCTAAATATAAACCTAAACCTAAACTCTAAACCTAAACCTAAACCTAAACTAAACTAAACTAAAACCTAAACTTAAACTAAACCCTAAAACTAACTAAACCCTAAACCTAAACTTAAACCTAAACCTAAATATAAACTAAACCTAAATATAAACCTAAATTAAACCTAAACTAAAATACCTAAACCCTAAACTAAACCTAAAAACTAAACTAAACCTAAATAAATAAAACTAACTTAAATAACAAACTAAATCAACTGAACCTAAAATCTAAACCTAAACCTAAACTTAAACCTAAACAAACTAATCCTAAAACTTAAACCTAAACTTAAAACCTAAACTAAACTAAACTTAAAATAAACTATACTAAAACTCTAAACTAAATAAACCTAAACTTAAAATCTAAACCTAAACACTAACTAAACCTAAATAAACCTAAACCCTAAACTACCTAACTTAAACTTAAATCCTAAAACCTAAACTTAAGTCTAAACATGAAACCTTAACTAATTAAACCTAACCTAAACTTAAACCTAACCTAAACTTAAACTCTAATTCTAAACTAAAACTAACCTAAATCAAAACCCTAAACTAAACCTAAACTTTAAACTTATAAAACTTGAACTAAACCCTAAATTAAAATAAAACTTAAACCTAAACTTAAACTATAAATTAAACCTAAACCTAAACCTAAACCTAAACTAATAAAACCCTAAACCCTAAACCTAAACCTAAACCCTAAACCTAAGCCCTAAACCCTAAACCCTAAACTCTAAACCCTAAACCCTAAACCCTAAACCTAAACCTAAACCCTTAACCTAAACCTAAACTTAAAATTAAATCTAAAACTACACCTAAACCTAAACTAAACCTAAACCCTAAACCAAATGAATCTTAAACCTTAAAATGAAACCTAAAAAATCAAAAAAATTGTTGCCTAAACTCGGGTCATCGTGCTCTAGTGATTTCCTTTCCCCTCTCATTTTTAGCTTTTTGGCCCTATTTGCTAGCTATTTTGTGTGATTCTCACTGGATTCCTTCTTAAATTGATGAGTGCTAGTCTATTTTGTGTCTTCATTAGAGTGACACTGCATCTTCCATGATTCTTAGGGAAAATTGAAGGATCTTATGGATCCTACTAGGGAATCAACTAACATGGCTTTGACTACATTGAAATTATTCAAAAATGAAACATTTCAGTTTAGATTTCTCTCCCTAATATGCAAATTCCTTTCATTAACCATCAATTCCTTTTTGTTGTGGGTGCTTTATTTGGTCGGCCATTGTAAATTTATCAGGCAACGACTACAAAATCTCATCCTTCAGTGGCTAGAATCCTTGTTGAATTAGACATTACCAAGAAACACCCAAAAAAATCTAGTTGGTATCTAAAAATTATGATTATATGCAAAGATTTGAATTTGAAAATCTCCCTGTCTTTTGTTCTCATTGTAAAATCCATGGGCACGATAATTCTGAATGTTTCATTCATCATCCTCACCTAAAAAATAAAATTCCTGTTAAGGAAACTTCTATTCCTAACCCTAGGTCGATCACTATTAAATATCAAAAAGATACTTTAGAAGCAATGGAATTTTTGAATGTTCCTAATAAGGCTATTTTACCTCTTACATCTTCTGCACAATTGAAGGCTTCTAATGTGAATAATAATAGTTTTTCTAAACTTTTATATGATGATTCTATTTCCTCTGATTCAATCCCTACATTCTTGTCAGCTTTGATTGATGAAAATGAAGCTTTGATTGAGAATATAAATGAGGATAATAATGTTATGCATCATTCAAATTCAATGGACAATATGCCTTTAATACCTCATGATAATTAGGATGAAAAATTTGATTCTATTTTCCAAACAGGATTATTTAAATTCTCTTAAAGATTTGGCTTTGTCTAATAATTTGTGTCATGAAGAGGAAGGGATTGGTGTTCACACTTGCCTCTTAATAAATCTGTTTCTGCTCCCTCTCTTATTATTCCTAATGCTCATTTGGCTTTAATAAATTCTAATGTTGTGGAAGAAGGAGAACTCCTTTCTAATCAGGAGATTTCTCCTAAATCTAAGACTAATGTTGCTAAATCCTGATGATGATTATATGGGAAAAGAAAATGGTTTCCAAACTTATCATGCTAAAAAGGGAAAAAATGTTAAAATTTCCCTCCCAAATTGCTAAGAAACACTAGATCAGCTACAACCTCCCTCTCCTCTCTTAATTAACCTTTTCTTAACCCCTTTTTATTTCCTTATGTTTAATTTTATTGTTTGGAATGTAAGAGGGATTGGTACCCTCCCTATTTATAATTGTATTAAAATCTTTATCGTATACATTATATTTCCTTACTTATTTTTCTAGAGCCACTTATTCATGCTAACAAAATTAACCATGTTGCTAGAATGATCGATTTCAATAAATTTTTCTCTAATGTCAGTAATAAGAATTGGTGTTTTAGGAATAACTTTGTAGATGTTTCTATTCTTGATGATTTTCAATAAGTTATCAATACTCAAATCTCTTATGGTGATTATTGTGTATTGGGGTTAGATCCGTAGAAATCTTCTTTGGGATAATTTGAGGAATTTTTCTACCTCTATCAATAAACCTTAGTTTGTTGGTGTTGATTCCAACACTATTTTATTCACTTTTGAATGAAGTGGTGGTTTCTCTCCTAATATTCATTCCATGGAAAAATTTTCCAATATGATCCTTTATTATAATTTGATTGATATTGGTTTTAAAGGTTCTAATTATACTTGGTAAAACTCTAGACTTTGACAAAGGTTGGATCCGATTTAATACTCATTGGATTACTCAATGGCATATTACTTATCTATCATTTAACCGTAACCTTGTTTGATCATGATCCTATTTTGGTTTCTATTAAAGATAATTTTAATATATTAAAAATTCTCTCCTTTAGATTTAAGAACATGTGGATTCAACATATTGATTTTTTAATGTTGTGGTTAAATTGGAAGTTCTTTACATCGATAATTTGATTATGGATGAATAGACTTTGGTTTAAGCTAAGAGTTAAGCAAATCTAGTGGAATAAGCATTATTTTAAAATCATTTTGCTAATATAAAAGATATGGAAAAAATGGTTTGTGATCTTGAGGTCTATTATGTCCGATCCTTCTAAGATTAAGGACTAGAGAAAGATAAACTTATTTTCAAAATATAGAAGAGACTTATTGGCATCAAAAAGCTGCTAGTAAACATATTACGGATGGTGACAGCAATACTAGGTATTTCCATGCTTTAGTTAATAAAAAGAGAGCTTTAAATATTATTAAAAAAAATTAAAGATTACAATGGAGAATGGATTATGGAGAATAATGATATTAAGGATTTGGTTATTAAATAATTTAGAACTATGCTAAGTAAGAGTTGCTCTTATGAAGCTAGTTCTAAATTACACTTGATTTCTTCTATTATTACTAATGATGACTATAATTTGCTTACTATTATGCTTAATGAAGATGAAATTTTTAAAGTTCTTAATAGCATGAACATAGATTATGTTGCTGGTCTGGATGGTTTTACAACTCAATTTTTTCAAATTTGTTG
Source organism: Cymbidium sinense (assembly GCA_021442155.1). Lineage (NCBI taxonomy): Eukaryota > Viridiplantae > Streptophyta > Magnoliopsida > Asparagales > Orchidaceae > Cymbidium > Cymbidium sinense. Next base: position 301,470,023 of record CM038214.1, on the reverse strand, counting down.
GTTTATTATTAAAAATGATTTGATTGAGGATGTGCTTGATTTTTAATGGTAATCCTTTTATAGATATTTTTCTAGCACTTTTGTTGTTCTCATACTTAAGAAAGATAATCCACACTATTGGAGTGATTTTAGACCTATTAGTTTTTGCACCTTCTTCAATAAGTCGATTTCCAAAATTCTTGTCAACAAGCTTAGTCCTTTACTTCATAAGATTATCTATCTCAACCAAACTAGTTTTCTTAAAAGTAAATCTATTACTGATAACATTTTAGTTGCCCAGGAGTTAATTCATGACTTAGATGCTAAGACTAGAGGTGGAAACATTCTTTTCAAATTATATATTACCAAAACTTTTGATAATATCTCATCAAATTTCCTTTTCCATATTCTGAATTTATTTCAGTTTTCTGATAAATTTACTTTTCTTATTATAAATTATATTTAGAATGTCTAGTTTTTTATTTTTCTTAATAGGGAAGCTTTGGTCTTCTTTCCTTCTTCCCATGGCTTAAGATAAGGGGATCCTTTATCTCCTACTTTATTTATTATTGTTGTTGAGTACTTATCATGAGCATCAATGAGTTATTTTAAACAATCCTAGTATGTAATAGAACTCTTAGTGGTCTTCTGTTCCCACTTAAGTTTTGTAGATGATTTCATTATTTTTTGTAATGCTTCTATTCAACATATCAAGAACCTTAATATTTTTTTAAAGAAATTTGGTAGAGAAAGTGGTCTTTCTATCAATGATAACAAAAGCTATTTTATTATTTCTTCAAGTATCTCTAATAATATAATCAATCAAATATGGCATATTTCTAATTTTAAACATCAACACTTACCTCTTAAGTAGTTGGGTGCTCCCCTATTTAAAGGTCTAAAATGATCCCATCTTTTTGATGAGTTAATTCAAAAAATTTTAAATAAAATTTTTGTTAGGGGAATTCCATTTACTTTCCTTTGGTGGTAGGCACACTATTCTTAAGAGAACTCTTAATTGTATTCCTCTTTATTTGTTTCAAATTATTATTCCCACTAATTCTACTCTTATTAGAATTGATCGCTTGCTTAATAAATTTTTTTGGGGATCCAATAATTCTATTAAAAGAATGCATTGGGCATCCTCATATAAATGTTGTGGCCCTTTGGGTGAAGGTGATCTTAGTTGCAAACCTATTCGTGAAGCTATGGCTTTCTTCTCTCATATTCTCTGGTGGAATTTTAGAAAGAATGATAGCCTTTAGGCTAATTTTATGATAGAAAAATATTCCCAAGGTAAACACCCTCCTATCTGTGCTTATAAAGTTGGTGACTCTCTGGATTGGAAAAGGCTTTGCTCCATTAAATGGGTTGTCAAATCTTTAATATCTTTGGGTATTCATTCTCTCTTCTTCTTTTGGCAAGATAATTGATTGACAATGGCTATATTGACTCCTTTATCTACACACTCTACGCTAGTAAAAGTTAACTCTTTTGGCTTAATAACAATTGGAATGAAAATAAACTTGAGAACTACATTCATATTACTATTTTTGACAATTTTTTTACACATCACTATCTTTTCTAATAAACCTGATCAAATTCTTTTCAAGCTCTCTTACAATGGCAATTTCATTCTTAAAGAGGTTTGGAATTTTATTAGAAAAAAACAAAACACCTCTAATGTTTTCATTAAAATTTGGAACAATATCATTCCTATTTCATATTTTATTTTAGCTTGGAGGAGTTTGAATAACTTCATTCCTGTAGATTGCTTGCTCTGGCTAAAAGGGTTTTATTTACCTTCCAAGTGCTACTGTTACTTTCATATTGAAAATGTTAATCATGTTTTTATCAATGGTGATATTACTTGAAAACTTTGGATACGGTATGATTATTTATTTAACACTAACTATTTTCATGGCTCTCTTTCATTATATTAACTTCTTGAAGTTTATTTCCATAAAACTATGAAAGGTCATATGAAAGTTTTAATTGCTATCACCCTTATTTGGATCATTTGGATGTTTAGAAATGATGCTAAATATCAAGGCATCCCTATGAACCATAAAAGGATCCTTGCTAGAATTAAAGAAAAAATTCATGCTTTGTTTAATGCAAATTTAATTAGTAATCTTTATTTTAGAGGTTATAAATTTGTGACTAAAAATTTGGGTATCACTTTGCATAATGACCCTTTGTGCAAGAGTGTTAGGATTGTACACTAGATTAAGCCTAAAGAATATTTTATTAAGATCAATACTGATAGTTCCATTTCCCCAAACAAATATGGTTGTGGTGGAATTCTTAGGGATTCTAAAGGTACTGTAATTTGTGATTATGTGAACCCCCTCAAAGCTTGTTCTATTATTTATGCTGAGCTCATTGCTATTAATAAATCTATTGGTATTTGTTTAATCATAGGCCTCTTTAATATTTAGATTGAAGTTGATGCTCTTCATTTACTTGATATGCTCAATATTAATAAAATGGAGAATGCTGGCTTATTTTATCTTCTTAATCATACTAAAAAGCTTCTTTCTCAAGTTTACTACAAAAAATTTCACATTCTTCGTGAAGGTAATGCTTGTGATGATTTCCTGTATAATTTGGGAGCTGAACTAAATGAGCTCACTTTATTTGATAACCATAGCTTACTTAAGCATTTACATGGCCTAGTCAATCTAAATAACACTAGATGCCTTTGTGATTTTATCTTTTAGCCATTTTGTTGATCATAGCTATGGTGGTTTTATTCACTATTTTTGGTTGTTTTTTTTTGTGCTTCCCTCACAAGAAAGTGGTTTTTCTATTTTCTTTAGGGTGTCGGGTCAATCTCACTTTATATGAAAGTCGCCTTTTGGTTTTAGTTTAATTGATTTTCCTATCCTCTGAGACTACTAGTTTTCTTTCTATGGCTCATGCTAGGCTCATTTTGTCACACAACTAGTGATGTTTTGGGGGTCTCCTGTTGGGTTGTGGCTGTGCTTGATTTTGGCCTACCCCTTACACTAATTGATGTTGGGTTTGCCTCAAGTTTTGGATGCCTATTACATTATTTGAATTGGATTTTTGGCTGCTATGGTTGGTTCTGCTAGATGCTATAATTTGCTTTTTCAGTCTGCCAAACTATTTTGGGTGGTCATTTTTTCATGGTTGTTGTTGGTCTCTTCTACTTTGGCTTAGTTATGGGGTTTTTGGTAGTTGATGTTCTTCTTTCCTAGTTTCACTTGGGGGTTTCTGCTAGTTGGTTTTTTCCTCTGTTTTGTGGATTGGAGGTAGCTTTTTTCTAATTGTTGCCCTCCTATTTTCTCTTTTGTGGTGATTGTCTACTCAATAGGGTTTGGAAGGGGCTTTATTTCCCTTTGTCCTTATTCCTTTCCTCACGATTTGCTTGTGGTTGGGTGGTTCTCTTTATTATTTTAATTTGGTTTTTTTATCTAGTTGAGTGACTACCAATTTTGTTTCTTGATTTTTTGGAGATCTCTAGTGGGTTATGGCTATGTCGATGTTGTTCTTTCCCCTATTTTGGGCTCTATATTGGGTTAACCTTTTATTTTGGTTGGTCGCTCCCTTTACCGAATTGGAACACTCGTGGTTGGTGTGGCGTTTATTGGTTTTTTCGAATTTCTTAGCTTTGGTTTTTTTTCAATTCTTTTTTGTTGTTTTCCTGGTTTGGGTTAATGTTTTTTTTCGTTGGTTGTTTTGTCAATTGATTGGTATGAGGACAGCTGCTTTGTGGATCTTTTTTCTTCTAGACTTGGGTTTTTATTTACTGGAGGAGATGGTTGTGGTTATTTTTGTTTATGCCTACTTTGTCGCTGTTGCTCCTGATTGGATTGGTCAGAGATGGTTGTTACTCTCTCTGGCTTGGTGACTTGGGATTGGATGCTATCTTGCCTTGGATGCTTATGCCCTAGCTTGGTGTCTTGGGATTTAAGTTGGCTATTGGTATTGAATCCCTCTTATTTATTTTGTTGTCCTTGTTTCCTGATATTTGCCTCTTGGTCGGTGGTGCTGGATTTGGTGTTTTTCCTGCTACCTTGGTGGTGGTTTTGATGGTAATTTCTGGATTCCCTCTTGGTCTCCCTATGGCTTTCCTCTCTCCGGTGTTGCTTATATTCTACTATTTTGCTATTTGGGTGGAGGTTTTGCCCTTGGATTTGGATTGCTAGTGCTCTGGAGATAGTCGTGGGTTGTTGTTATGCCTTTGGGATTGTATTGTTGGGTTTTGTTGTTACCCCTATTCATGCTGACTGCTCCTTTTTGGTGTTTCTCTTCCTTTTGGTGGTGGCTTTGGTGGAGTTATTGCTTGGTTTTTTTAGCTTGGCCACTGATCCTGCTATAACTTCTAGGTTGTTGGCTTTATGTGATTGGTCTATTCGATTTTGTTGGTGGGTTACTGGTCATGCTTTCTCTGTTTGTGACTGATCACTATGGACTATTTTTCCTTGGATGGTTTACTTATATCAAAAAAAAAACATAAACCAAAATAAACTTAAACCTAAACCAAAATAAACTAAAAAATAAAATAAATAAAACATAAACTAAAACATAAACCTAAACCTAAAAAAAACTAAATTAAAATAAAATAAATAAAAACCTAAACTAAACTAAAAAATAAAAAACCTAATAAAATAAAAACTAAACCTAAAATAAAAATAAAATGAACCTAAAACAAAATAAATGAAAACTAAATAAAAACCTAAACCTAAAAAATAAACCAAAAAATAAAACCTAAACCCTAAACTATACAAAAAAAAACCTAAACTAAAAATAAAAATAAAATAAACTTAAACCTAAACTAAAATAAATAAAACCTAAATCTAAACCTAAAATAAACTAAACCTAAACCCAAACCTAAACTAAATAAACTAAAATAAACTAAAAATGAACCTAAACTTAAACTAAAAAAATAAAACCTAAAAATTAACCTAAAATAAAAACCTAAAACCTAAACCTAAACAAATAAAACAAAAACCTAAACCTAAACCTCAAAAAATAAAATAAAAATAAACCTAAACGTAAAAAATAAACTAAAATAAAAAACCTAAACTAAAATAAATGAACATAAAGTAAATAATCTAAACTAAATAAAAAATAAACCTAAATAAAAATAAAACATAAAATAAACTAAATTAAAAAATTAAAATAAATAAACTAAATAAAATTAAACTAATGAGTTTACTTAATTTAAAATAAAAAATTAAAAAATAAAAAAATAAAAAAACACTAAGCCTAAACCCCAAAACTAACCGTAAACCCTAAACTTACCACCCTAAGAACTAAACCATAAACCCTAAAACCCTAAACCATAAACCTAAACCTTAAAATCCTAAACCCTAAAAGCTAAACCCTATACCCTAAACCCCAAAAACCAAAAAACTTAAACTTAAACAAAATAAAACCTAAAAAATAACCTTAACCTAAATTAAATAAAAAGCAAAACAAAATAAAAACCTAAACTAAAACCTAAACCTAAACCTAAACCTAAAAGTAAAGTAAAATAAAAATAAAAACAAAACTAAAGTAAAATAAATAAAAGCTCATGCTAAACTAAATTAAATAAAATAAATCTAAAAGTTAAAAACCTAAATAAAATAAAATCAAAAAGTAAAATAAAAATAAAATAAACATAAAATAGAATAGGATAAAAACTAAATAAAAAACCTAAACCTAAAAAATAAACCTTAAAGAAAATTTAAAAATAAATAAAAAATAAAATGTAAACCCTAATGTAAAAAAGATACCTAAACCTAAAATAAACAAACTAAAATAAACTAAATTAAAATAAAGAAAACCTAAAACTAAACCTAAACACTAAACAAAATAAAATAAAATAAACTAAAAATAAATCTAAACCTTAACTAAAAAATAAAACCTAAAAATAAATCTCAAACCTAAACCTAAACCTAAAAATAAAAAATAAAACTTAAACCTAAAAAATAAAATAACATTAAAACTAAACTAAACAATAAATAGAAACCTAAACCAAAACTTAAAAAATAAACTAAAATGAAAAACCTAAACTAAAATAAATAAACCTAAAATAAATAAACTAAACTAAATAAAAATAAAAAATAAACCTAAATAAAAATTAAAATTAAAATATTCTAAAATAAATAAGAAAGAAACTAAATAAACTAAATAAGTTTAAACTTACATTTTAAAAAAAATAGTAAACCTAAACCCTAAACCTACAACCCTAAACCTAAACCCCAAACCCTACATAAAAAATATTAAAAATAAATAAAAAACCCTAAACCTACTCGCTAAACCCTTAAACACTAAACCCTAAACCCTAAACCTAAACCTAAACATGAAATCTAAACCTAAACCCTAAGCCTAAATCTAAACTAAACTAAATAAAATAAAACCTAAACCTAAACCTAAACCTAAACTAATAAATAAATAAATAAAATAAATAAACATAAACTAAATAAAATAAAATAAAATAAAAAATAAATAAATAAAATAAATGAAACTAAATAAACCTAAACCTAAACTAAAATAAAATAAAATAAACTAAACTAAACTAATCCTAAACCTAAACCTAACCTAAACCAAGACCTAAACCTAAACAAAATAAACTAAAATAAACTAAAATAAATTAAACTAAATAGACCTAAATAAACCTAAACCTAAACTAAATTAAAATAAACTAAACTAAATAAATTAAAACTAAACTAAACTAAATAAATAAACCTAACCTAGAAATAAACTAAATAAATAAATAAACTAAACTAAAATAAACCTAAACCTAAATGTAAAACCTAAACTAAATTAACCTAAACATAAATAAGTAAAATAAACTAAAATAAAATAAACTAAACCTAAACTAAATAAACCTAAAGCAAAACCTAAACCTAAACTAAATAAATAAACCTAAACTAAATAAACTAAATAAAAAATAAAATAAGAATAAATCTAAACCTAAACCTTAACAAAACTAAATAAATAAACTTAAATTAAAATAAAAATAAACCTAAACCTAAACCTAAACCTTAATAAAAACCTAAACTTAAACCTAAACCTAAAACCTAAATAAAAATAAACCTATACCTAAACCTAAATAAACCTAATAAACCTAAACTAAAATAAACATGAACTAAAACTAAAAAAATAAGATAATATAAACTAAAATAAACAAACCTAAACTAAATAAACTTGAACCTAAATAAAACCTAAATCGAAACTAAACCTATACCTAAACTTAAATTTATTAACCTAAACTAAAATAAAAACTAAACCTAAACCTAAACCTAAGCCTCAACTAAATAAACCAAAACCTAAACTAGAAATAAACCTAAACTAAATAAAACCTAAACCTAAATAAACCTAAATCAAAACCTAAACATAAACTAAATATAAAATAAACTAAATAAGTAAATAAAATAAAGCTAAACCTAAATAAACTAGACTAAACTAAACAAAATAAATAAAATAAAACTAAACTAAATAAATAAACTAAATAAAACTTAAAACCTAAACTAAAATAATTAAATAAACTACACTAAATAAAATAAACATAAACCTAAACATAAAAATAAACTAAACTAAACTAAATTAAAATAAATAAAACTAAAACCTAAACTAAATAAATAAACTCAATTAATAAATTAAATTAAATAAACTAAAAAAACTAAACTAAATAAATAAACCTAAACCTAAATAGATAAACCTAAATAAAAATAAAATAAAACTTAAACCTAAACCTAAACGTAAACCTAAACCTAAACCTAAACTAAGCTAAAATCTAAACCTAAACCTAAACCTAAACTAAACTAAATAAGCTAAACTAATAAAACCTAAATAAACCTAAACCTAAACTAAACTAAACTAAAAATAAATAAAATAAACAAAATAAAAAATAAATTAAATAAGCAAAACTAAATAAATAAACCTAAACATAAACTAAACTAAAAATAAACTAAAATAAAACTAAACTAAATAAACCTAAACTAAAATAAACTAAACTAAATAAACCAAAACCTAAACCTAAACAAAATAAAATAAACTAATAAAATAAATAAACTAAATAAAATATACACAAACCTAAACCTAAACTAAATAAATAAAATAAAATATTATAAACTCAATAAACCTAAACCTAAACTAAATAAAATAAACCTAAACTAAACTAAACTAAACTAAATATAACCTAATATAAACTTAAACCTAAACCTAAACCTAAAACCTAAACTTAAATAAACCTAAACCTAAACCTAAATAAACTAAAAACTAAACCTAAACCTAAACCCAAACCTAAACCTAAACTTAAATAAATAAACTGAACTAAATTAAAATAAATCTAAACCAAAACCTAAAATATATAAATAAATAAACCTAAACCTAAACCTAAACTAAATAAACCTAAACCTAAGAAATAAACCTAAACCTTAACTTAAAATAAACTAAATAGACCTAAAGCTAAATAAACTAAAACTAAATAAACATAAACCTAAATAAACTAAATAAACTAAATTAAATAAAAATAAACCTAAATAAGCATAAAATAAAAATAAACCTAAACCTAAATAAATAAACTAAAATAAATAGACCTAAACCTAAATAAAATAATCCTAAACTAAATAAACCTGAACCTAAATAAAACCTAAACCTAAACCTAAATAAACTAAATAAACATAAACCTAAACCTAAATAAACTAAACTAAATATAACCTAAAATAACCTAAACCTAAAACCTAAAAAAAATAAACCTAAACCTAAACCTAAATAAACCTAATAAACCTAAACTAAAATAAACATAAACTGAAACTAAATAAAATAAAATATAAAAAACTAAAATCAATAAACCAAAACCTAAATAAAATAAACCTAAACTAAAAAAACCTAAACCTAAATAAAGCTTAAACCTAAACTAAACCTAAACCTAAACTTAAATAGATAAACCTAAACTAAAATTAAACCTAAACCTAAACCTAAACATAAACTAAAAATAAACCTAAACTAATTAAAACTAAACTAAATAAACTTAAACCTAAATAAACCTAAACTAAATAAACCTAAACCTAAACCAAAACATAAATAAATTTAAAAAAAATTAAAATAATAAATAAAATAAACCTAAAATTAAATAAACTAGACTAAACTAAACTAAATAAAATAAAATAAAACTAAACTAAATAAATAAGCTAAATAAAATTAAAACATAAAGTAAAATAAAATAATAAACAAACTAAATTAATTAAACCTAAACTTAAACCTAAACTTAAAATAAACTAAACTAAACTAAACAAAACTAAATAAAACCTAAACATAAACTAAATAAAATAAGATAAATATAAACTAAATAAATAAACCTAAACCTAAGTAAATAAACCTAAATAAATATAAAATTAAAGTTAAACCTAAACTAAATCAAAATATAAACCTAAACCAAAACCTAAACCTAAATTGAACTAAATAAACTAAACTAAAAAAATCTAAATAAACCTAAACCTAAAGCTAAACCTAAACTAAACTAAACTAAATAAAAAGAAAATAACCTAAACTAGAAATAAACTAAATAAACAAAACTAAATAAATAAACTAAACCTAAACAAAACTAAAAATAAACTAAAATAAAAATAAACTTAATAAATAAATATATAAATAAAGCTAAACTAAACTAAACTAAATAAACCTAAACTAAAATAAACTAAACTAAAAAAAAATCTAAACCTAAACCCAAAATAAGTAAAATAAACTTAAACCTAAACTTAAACCTAAACTAAATAAATAAAATAAATAGAATAAAATAAAATAAACTAAATAAACCTACACCTAAAATAAATAAATAAACTAAACAAACTAAATAAAATAAACAAAAACAAACCTAAACTAAATAAACCTAAAATATAAACCTAAACCTAAACTAAACTAAACTAAATTACTAAACCTAAACTAAATAAAATAATCCTAAACTAAAATAAACTCAACTAAATAAAACCTAAAATAAACCTAAACCTAAACCTACACTTAAAACCAAAACTAAAATAAACCTAAACCTAAACCTAAATAAACTAAAACCTAAACCTAATCCTAAACCAAAACCAAAATACAAACCTAAATAAATAAACTAAACTAAACTAAAATAAACCTAAACCTAAAGCTAAAATAAATAAGTAAATAAACTTAAACTTAAACCTAAACTAAATAAACCTAAACCAATAAAATAAACCTAAACCTAAACTGAAACTTAAACTAAACTAAATAGACCTAAACATAAATAAACTGAAACTAAATAAACCTGAACCTATATAAACTAAATAAACTAATCTAAATAAGAATAAACTGAAACCTAAATAAATAATCCTAAATAAACCTAAAGTAAAAATAAACCTAAACTTAAACCTAAACCTAAATAAATAAACTAAAATAAATAAACTAAACAAAATAAATAAACCTCAACCTAAACTTAAACCTAAACCTAAATAAACCTAAACTAAATAAATTAACTAAATAAACCTAAACCTAAACCTAATAAACTAAATAAACCTAAACTAAACCTAAACCTAAACTAAACTAAAAAATAGAACCTAAACCTAAACCTAAATAAACCTAAAAACCTAAACTAAACTAAATTAAAATAATCCTAAAATAACCCTAAACCTAAACCTAAAATAAGTAAACTAAACTAAACTAAATAAATAAACCTAAACTAAACTAAACCTAAATTGAAATAAACCTAAACCTAAATCTAAAGTAAAATAAAATAAACTAAATAAAACCTAAACTTAAACCTCAACCTAAACCTAAACTTAAATCTAAACTAAAATAAACCTATACCTATACCTGAACTAAATAAATAAAAGCAAAACCTAAACCTAAATAAAATAAACCTAAACTAAACTAAAAATAAATAAACCTAAACCTAAACCTAAAATAAACCATAACATAAATTAAACTAAAATTATACCTAAACTAAAAAAATAAACCTGAACCTAAACCTAAACCTAAACTAAGCTAAACTAAACTAAAAAATAAAATAAATAAACTAAAACCTAAAATAAACCTAAACCTAAACCTAAATAAACAAAACTAAATAAATAAACCTAAACTAAACTAAATAAACCTAAACCTAAAATAAGCTAAATAAACTAAATAAAAATAAACTGAAACCTAAACCTAAACTAAAATAAACTAAACTAATAAACTAAATAAACCTAAACTAAACTAAAATAAACTAAATAAATAAACTAAATAAAATAAACTTAAACCTAAACATAAACTTAAACCTAAACCTAAACCTAAAATAAATAAACATAAACTAAAAAATAAATAAACTAAACTAAAGAAACCTAAATAAAACCTATACCTATACCTAAACCTAAAATTAAACCTAAACCTAAATGTAAAACCTAAACCTAAACTAAATAAACTAAAATAAACTTAAACCTATACCTAAACCTGAACTTAAATAAACCTAACCCTAAACCTAAACCTAAACCTAAACTAAATAAATAAAATAAACTAAACTAAATAAACCTAAACTAAACCTAAACCTAAACTATATAAAATAAACCTAAACCTAAACATACAAGAAAAAAAATAAAATAAATAAATAAATAAACCTAAACCTAACTAAAAATAAACTTAAATAAACCAAACCTAAACATAAACCTAACCCTAAATAAATAAACTAAACTAAATAAATATAAATAAATAAACCTAAACTAAACTAAATAAGCCTTCAAACCTAAACCTCAAACTAAATAACCTAAATAAAACTCTAAATAAAT